>JBBBVM010000866.1:0-365931 GCA_037355625.1 Petunia x hybrida
AGACAGTGAAGACGAAATAACTGATGATCTGGATGAGGATCTTGCTCTAATGGCACTTGGAGATTCAGAAAATGAAGAAGATGCTGAGGTATTTGTTTCTAAACTCAAAGATGATGTAAAAAGCATGCTAGAGAAAAATTGGTTAAAGTATTCCATATTGTGCTAAATGAATTTAAATCTCTAAGGGATAGCAATCCAAATGCATGATAAAATTGATTGTTTAGAAGCAGAATGCAAAGAGAAATAGTTAAAAATGATTTTCTGGAAAGGAAGATTAGCATGCTTGAGGAACAGGTCCTCACACTTGAATCAACTGCTCAGGAATTAGAAAATGTTAAAACAGTTGAAAAGGTAAAGGTATTGCTAATTCTCATCAGATCATTGCTGAAGAGAAACTGAAAGTCACAGTTGATGAACTGTGTAAAAAGATGAGAAGATAAGATCTTTAGAAGAAGACTTGGTTAAAACAAAAATGGAACTAAGAAAAACTGTAGAATGGAACAAGTCTTCTGAAGCACTAGAATGGTTACAGGAAAATCATAGTAGTAACAGGAAAGGTATTGGATTCATGAAAGCACAGAGTTCATCCAAATGGGATCCAAAGAGTAAGTACTTATCATTTCCTGAAAACTGGCTATGCACTCATTGTGGGAACACTGGTCACCGGAAAGAAAATTGTCAATCTTTAAAAAGGGCTGCCCAGAGGAACAGGTCCTATAAACCTGTTCAAAATCTGTGAAACAGAAGAATAGGTCCTATAAACCTGTTCAACATTCTGTAAAAAGGGAAACTGTTCACACAAAGAAACCATTACCATTCTGGGCTAGGAGAGATCTGATTCATCCTTTTTCAAAGGAAAGGAACCCAAACTAGTTTGGGTTCTTAAAATTAACCCCTAGTTTTCTTTTGCAGGCTAGAGTGAAGGAGATAAACCACAAATGGTACATGGACAGTGGTTGCTCAAGGCATATGACAGGGCATAAGGAACTGTTCCTTTCACTCTCAGCCTTCCAAGGAGGAAGTGTTTCCTTCGGTAATGGTAAGAAAGGGGAAATCATTGGAATTGGAAAGGTAGGTAGGTCTGATTCACACTGTATAGATAATGTGTTTCTAGTAGATGGGCTGAAGCATTGCTTATTGAGCATATCTCAATTGTGTGACAAAGGTAATAATGTTAATTTCTCATCTACTGGATGCACTGTGACTAACCAAACTTCTGGAGAGATTATTTTGCAGGGAAAGGCATGGAAACATCTACAAAGTAGACTTGCTGACACTATCTGATGGAAGCTTGAGTTGCTTAAGTGTGGTGCAAAATGATCCCCTCCTATGGCACAAAAGACTAGGACATGCTAGTCTTTCACAATTGAACAAACTTGTGTCAAAGGACTTGGTGATAGGTCTTCCTAACATCAAGTTTAATGATGAAAAAGTATGTGAAGCATGTGCCAGGGGGAAGCAGGTAAAATCCTCCTTCAAACGAAGAAACAGGTAAGTACCACTAAACCTTTGGAACTGGTCCATATGGATTTATGTGGTCCAATGAGAACAATGAGTCGTGGAGGTAAGAAGTATGTTATGGTATTGGTGGATGATTACTCCAGATTTACATGGACTATATTTCTTGCATCTAAAGAAGAAGCATTTAATGCATTTTCAATTTTTGCTAAGAAAGCTCAAAGAACTCTAGATAATCATATTGTTGCCATTAGGTCAGATCATGGAACTGAATTTGAAAATCATATGTTTTTCAATTTTTGTAATGAAAATGGCATTAATCATAATTTTTCTTCACCTAGAACTCCACAACAAAATGGTGTAGTGGAAAGGAAAAATAGGACTCTAGAAGAAATGGCAAGGACTATGTTAATATCTGGAGATCTTCCACAGAACTTTTGGGCTTAGGCTATTAATACTGCATGCTACATAATAAATAGATGTATGACAGGCCTTTAATAGAAAAGACCCCATATGAATTACTTAAAGGAAGAAACCAAATATTTCTCATCTTAGGGCTTTTGGTTGCAAATATTTTATACTAACAATGGAAAGATGCCTTAGGAAAATTTGATCCTAGAAGTGATGAAGGAATATTTGTTGGTTATTCTTAAATAGTAAATCTTTTAGGGTATTTAACAAGAAAACATTGAAAATTGAAGAAAGCATGCATGTTAAATTTAATGAAACTGACAGTCTCACTCAAGAACAGGTACAGGAGGATGAAGAAATTGGAATGCTGAAAGAGTTTGAACTTAATCCACAAATGCAGATTCTGGATATGAGAAGTGACCTGCAAGGAACTGTTCCTCAGGATAGAACTGAGAAGAGTAGCACTGAAACAGGGGGAACAAATGTTGGTTCCACCTCACAAACTGGTAATGCTACTCTATCAGGAACTGTTTCTCAGCAGAGGACTTCTGACAATGGATTGACACCCAAGCCTTACAAGTATCATGGGTCACATCCTGTGGATAAAATAATCTCAGATAAGACTGCTGGGGTTCAAACTAGATCAGCAGTCAAAAATCACAATCTGTGTGCCTTTAGTGCTTTCCTATCTCTTGTTGAACCTAAAAATGTGAAAGAAGCACTGAAAATGCAGATTGGATTAATGCTATGCAGGAGGAATTGAATCAATTCCAAAGGAGTCAAGTTTGGCATCTGGAACCCAAGCCAAGGAACAGGTCCATAATTGAAACAAAATGGGTTTTCAGAAACAAACTTGATGAGGATGGCATGGTAACAAGAAACAAGGCCAGGCTAGTCGTTCAGGGATATAGTCGAGAGGAGGGCATCGACTATGATGAGACTTTTGCTCCAGTTGCAAGATTGGAGCAAATAAGACTTCTTATAGCCTTTGCTACATACATGGAATTTACTCTACATCAAATGGATGTTAAGAGTGCATTTCTGAATGGTTACTTGAAAGAAGAAGTATATGTCAAGCAACCTCCAGGTTTTGAAAGTGAACAGTTCCCTGAACATGTGTACAAGTTGGACAAGGCCTTGTATGGGCTCAAGTAGGCACCAAGAGCATGGTATGAAAGACTATCAAAATTTCTACTCCAGCATGGATACAAGAGAGGTAAAATTGATAGTACATTGTTTTTAAAGAAAAAGGTAAACATCTCTTAATTGTTCAAATTTATGTAGATGATATAATCTTTGGTGCTACTTGTGAAAATTAAAGTAAGGAATTTGCAAACTTGATGGGGAGTGAATTTGAGATGAGCATGATGGGTGAACTCAATTTTTTTTGGGTTTACAAATTAAGCAAACCTCAAATGGAACTATGATCCATCAACAAAATTATGTTAAGGAATTACTTAAAAGATTTGATATGGATAATGCTAAGGAAATTGACACACCTATTGCCACTGCCACAAAATTGAATCTTGATGAACATGGAATATCAGTTGATCAAAAATTGTATAGGGGTATGATAGGTTCTCTACTTTATCTAACTGCCAGTAGACCTGATATTGTGTTCAGTGTTGGTTTGTGTGCTAGGTTCCAATCAGATCCTAAGGAATCTCATTTGAAAGCTGTTAAAAGAATATTGAGGTATCTGAAAGGAACAAGTCCCTTGGGACTTGGGTATCCAAAAGGTGGTAGTTTTAATCTTGTTGGATATACTGATGCTGACTATGCAGGTTTCCTCGTTGATAGAAAAAGTACCTCAGGTATGGCACATTTTCTTGGTGAGTGTTTGGTTTGTTGGGGAACTAAGAAACAAAATTCAGTGGCACTTTCCACTGCTGAGGCTGAATATGTAGCAGCTGCTTCATGTTGTTCACAGTTGTTATGGATCAAACAACAATTACAGGATTTTGGTGTTGATGTAGGAACTGTTCCTATTAATTGTGATAACACTAGTGCTATTAATATGACAAAGAATCCAGTGCATCACAAAAGAACTAAACACATTGATATAAGACATCATTTCCTAAGAGACAACTATGAAAAAGGTTTAATCACTATAGCTTTTTGTCCCACTGAAAAGCAAATAGCTGACATTTTTACAAAAGCTCTAGGTAGAGATGATTTTGAAAGAAATAGATTGGAATTAGGGATGATTAAATTCACATAAAATCATCAATGCTCTACTTCATAATTGGCTAGAAAATTGCTCTTAAAATGAATTTTATTCAAGTCATTATGAATAATTCAATCCAGTTTAATACTTAAATGTATACTCCTATGCCATATATCTTTTTTAGAGTTGCTAAAATTGAATGATGTTACCCTTATGCTCTTAGAATTTCAGATGATCAAAATGTTGCAAATTGGAAGGACACTGAATTTCTGTGTTAAATTCAGGTATGTACTCGTTATTATTCAGTTAATTTAGAAGTATAAAGGCTATAGGTAACTTGTGATTAGGATAAATCCCACTAAGTTTCCTACCCATATCCAAATTGTAAAAGAGTCCCATCGGAGGAACAGTTCCCACTCTGAAAAGGTAACCTAGCAGCCCAACGGCTCTATTTCTCCGGGAGACTCCCAAGAGTCCATAACTGTTGCATGTCGTCCTGAGGTAAGTGTAATCGACTTCTACTCTAATTCTACTACCTAATTCACACTATAAATATACTCCTTCTCCCCCATTATTCTTTTACCTTGTTCATCAACTAAACTCTAAAAATTTCAGAAAGAATAGTCAATTATCTGTTAATTCGAATTGCAAGAATGTCTCTTTCTTCTGATAATTCTTCAACTGCATCCACTGCTGAACAACCACAAAATCTCAATCCTTCCTCACCCATGGATACCACTGACCTAAACACTGAAATTCCTGAACCAGTCCCAGAAATACCTGAATCTAAAATTCAGGGGGAAGGACCAGTTCCCACGGCTGAATCAATTGCTGAGCAGGTTGAGGATTTATCACGCGCTATGGTCTTGTATCAGTATCAGGTAAAATTCACCTATCCCTTGAATGTTGTGATAGATGAGGAAGAAAAGGGAGAGGGGTCTGAGGCTGCACTTGAGGGAGAACCAATTAGGAGGTTGGAAGCACCCATGCATGGGTCATCGGGGTCTCCAGAGGCTGCTTTTAGAGCACCCATGGAGGACGTGATAGATGTTGATGAGGCTATAAGTGATAGTGATAGGCCCTTGGTGGATTTGATCAACATTAGGAGTCTGAAAAGAAAATTGGCTAGAAAGGGACCCATTGATGACCATGTGACTGCTGAAATTACTGCTAAGTTGAAGAAAATATGTGACAGTTACAAGCCTGAAAATAAGAAGAAAGTTGAAAGTTCCTCTAAGGCAAAATGACATGTTCCTTCTGCCTCAACCCCTGCTTCTGGGGTTAGGAGGACAAGAAGTGCTGCTAAAGCTGCTGCTTTAGAAAAGAGCAGAAAAGGGAAAGGAAAACAGGTTGTTGAAGAGGAAGAAGTGGAGGATGTTGAATTTGATGATTTTGGTGAAGATGATAAGATGGCAGATGCTGAAGAGGTTGTGCCTCAGTCAAAGAAGAGAAAAGTTGCTCAGAGAAGGGTAACCAAAAGTTCTGTTAAAGCTGCTGAAAAGTCTGCTAGGAGGACCAGGTCTCCCAAAAGAGTTGTTCTGTCTGAAAGTTCTGCTAGTGAAAGTGATGAGTCCTTTGCTGGAGATGAGAGTGATAGTGAAGCTGAAGGTGATGAGTCTGTACACTGTGTTCATGATGACATGCTGACCAGGAAGGTGTTGAAAGGTCGGGTAATGTCTGATGTGCAAGAAGAAGGGATGTTATGGTTGCTGCAGAAACTGCATGCTCAGGGCTGGAGGGACATAGTCCTTCAGATCTCTGGCAGGTGTGCAAAGGGGATGGTGCAAGAGTTCTACAAGAACTGCTCCATCAAAGATGACAGGATTACTACCTCTGTTAATGAAAATGTGATTATGTTTGATACCAGGGAACTTGGTGAGCTGTTGGGGATTCCTTTTACTGGGTATGACAGTTATGTCAAGAAGGTTTGGCCTGACTTAACAAACTTGCCAACTGATTTGGAGATCACTAGGAAGTTTGCTGAGAATGAAGGGGAAGAAAAACCCAGGGCTGTGCAGAAAAGTGAGATGCACCCACAGCATCAAGTACTGTTCGAATTTGTGAACAAAGTTGTGATACCAAGGCAGGAAAAAAGAGGAATTGCCAGTTTCATGGACTTGGTCCTTATGGAACTGTTGGACACTGAAAAGCAGATCAACTGGCCCAGTTTTATGATCCACCTGATAAAAAGGGTGATAGCTGGGAAGAGAAAGCACTCCTTGTCGTTTGGGTTCATCTTAACTGATGCGTTTGCAAAATTGAAGATTCCCTTGGAAGGGGTAGTGAAGGCTACAAAGAAGGAAAAATTTGGCTGTGCCACATTGATCAGTTGTGATTTGCCAGTTCAGGCTGATCCTCCACAGGCTGGTGTTGGGAGGCAGCCATTGAACAATAAAGTGAGGGCACTTAGGCAACATGTTGCTATTCAGGCTACTGAAATAGCAAGGTTGGAAGAGGAGAAGAATTACTGGAAGACAGAGGCCACAAAAGCAAAAGAGACCAATGAGGGAATGCTCAAGCAGATGTTTGAGTTGCTTAACAAGTCTCAGGGACCTGGTCTTCCACATCCTGCCCACCTTAGCCTTTAGCCATCTTTTGTCTAGTGGGATCTAGCCTAGCCTAGTGCCTTAGCCTTTTTCTTCTTTAGTCTTTGAATAATTCTATAGTACTTGCTTGTATCCCCTGGTTTCACCTTTTGATTAAATTAATTGTCTTTGATGGCTAATATCATTGTTTTGCAGTTGCTTTAATCTGATTTATGTTTGCATTTTGAGTTGCCTCAATGGCCATGTACTGACTAATTCTAACCTTGAGTTATATTTTTTATGCAACCTTTTCAATGATGCCAAAAGGGGGAAGAGTAAGTCTGATTTTGCGTGAACTTATACCTAGTTGAAAATTTGTTCCTTAATGATGAATAAAGTCTCTACTGACTGCTTAATTATGAATAAAGTCTCTACTGACTGTTTTTTTTTTTTTTTAGCTTAAGTTGTACTTCAGGACATTAACGATATGAAGCTATGCTTATGAATTTGTCATCATCAAAAAGGGGGAAAATATTAGCTTGGATAAGCTTGGAGTTTTGACTGATGACTGAGGAACAGATTCAAATGACCTGTTCCTTTGAATCACTGCAGCTAAATAGATAATTCATGCAAAATCGTTTAATTGAGATATTATTATTTATCCTAAAACTGACGTATATCTTGATAATTATGCAGGTCTAAATGGATACGAAAAGATTGCATAACTAAGGGATAAAGGATAGAAGATTCGGATTCTAGAAAGAAGAATCCAATTAGGACTCAAAGTCATGGAAGCTTTGGAGTCCTAATTGCTCAAGACTTCTTGGCTGCTGGAGCTATAAAACGTGGAGCATATCAGCCATAGAAGGGTGCACAAATACAGAGAGCATCGAGCAAAAGCTGAGAAGAATTATTAGCTTATTTGTGTAATCAGTTAGCTACAGTAGAACTAAGTTAGAACCTGTTCCTTAGTTTGAATCTTGTAAAAGTTCAAGTCTTAGTTCAATTGTAGTAAGCAAAAATCGAGTTGTAAACTTTCTGGTTCAAGTCGTGGACTTGACACAACTTCACTGATCGTGAGGAAGAACACTAAAGGATTAGAGTTAGTCCTAGGTTAGTAAGAGTGAGTCTTGTAACCAAGTGGGTCTTTTTACATAGTGAAGTTGAAATCCTACTTGAGAAGTAGGTCGTGGTTTTTTTATCCCGAGTCAAGAGGTTTTTCCACGCTAATATCTGGTGTTCAATTACTTACAGTTTTAATTCCGCATATCATAGAGTAAAGGAACACATTTTAAGGAACTGGTCATTAAAACAGTAAAGTGGTGTAATCGTGGGAAATAACAGTATGTATCCATTGATTCATTTGTAAAATTATAGTGGATATGTTGTGGTTGTATGCATTAATCCAAAGCATACTATGTGTGACTGTTTCACATGAAACAATTAGCAACGCCCCATATGTATGAGCTGATCATTAGCTCGTATTGGAATCTTCATATTGGAGTTTCAACGTACGTACGTGAGCTGATAGCTGCTATTGGAATCTTAATATATAGTAGTATTATATATATGGTTCGAAAAATGTGATCTGGTTAGCTATTATCGGAATTTGTGCGCAAAAATAATTTAAAGTTCAACACAACGTGAGCTCAAATATTGAAATCTTTATACTAAATTAATATTAAAGGTTTCAAAAAATGTGAGCTGATTAGCTACTACTCACATGCTACTACTCAAAACATAGAAAATAACTTCATCATGTAAAGAACATGAAAGCCTCTTATATATATATGTATCTTCCCTCTTGTTTTTCATATTTATAGGCGAAAGTATTGAGGAGAGAAGCCATCTTGTATAACATGATAGCAGCAACAGTATTATGTGTTGCAGTTTTAGTGGTGTATTATACATGGAGTGTGTTGAACTGGGCGTGGTTTAGACCAAAGAAATTGGAGAAGTGCTTAAGACAGAGAGGTTTCAAGGGAAATCCTTACAAGTTACTCTATGGAGATATGAACAAGTATATAGATAGTATGGTTGAAGCCATGTCTAAGCCTATCAATTTCTCAGATGATATATCCCTTAGGCTCATCCCCTTTTTCCGTGACGCCATCAACAAAAATGGTACGTATCTTCTTTATATTCTTTTATATAAGACTTGGGAGCTCTAGAGAAATAGGAAACAATATATTAGCAACGTCCCAAATGTATGAGCTGATCAGTAGCTAGTTTTAAGAGATTATTCACAAAACTTCAATTTTTTTTAAATAAATACATAGCGTACAACTTCAATTTCCCAATACAATTTCACAAACTCATTTTCAAAAAAATCATATTCAAAAATAAATTTATATTTACGGCCAAACACCTAATAAAAATATAGAGATCCCCTCGTAACATTTCAATCCATATAATTTACGTCACTTGAAATCGTAAAGCCAGATCTTTTTCTAACACAATAATATTGATTACTCGCAGGTAAAAGTTCTTTTATCTGGCTAGGCCCTTCTCCAGCAGTATTCATCTCACAACCAGAACATATAAAGGAGATTTTGGCGAAGAGTTATATGTATCACAAGCAAAGTAACCCCAATCCATTCACCAAGTTATTGGCTCAAGGCCTCGTAGCCCATGAGGAAGACAAATGGGCCAAGCACAGAAAAATCATCAATCCTGCCTTCCATGTTGAGAAGTTAAAGGTAGCGTGTTTTTCTCTTCTCAGAAATTAACCTAAATAGCTGCCACCCAATAGTTTAAACATAAGTTAGATCGTGGACATATAATATATGTATGACCAACATATAATATGGGTATAATCATGTATAATCTATGTATATACCGACTATAAGATGTACACAACGAATAGCTGCCACCCAATAGTTCAAATGCATGTGCAGGCAGCAATTGGGTAATATAATTAAGAAATATTACTTTTAATTAATGATACCATGTCATTTTTTCGGTGAGTTTTAAGTAAAATCCGGCTATAGTGATTTTGGTGTAAACGGGAGGAAATGTAAGTGACTTTTGGATAACAAAAAAAACAAAAGTGACTTTCTGGTAATGAAGCAATAGTTGGGTGACCACCAGTAAAATTAACTTATTTAATCTACAACAACCATACATTATTAGCTTAAGTTCTTCCAAATTTTTACATAATTCGCAATGTTAAAAATTGATTTTATGTATTTGGGTTTAGTTGCATTTCAAACCTCCGGATTACACTATTTTGACCGATAGTTTAATGCTGCAGCATATGCTGCCAGCATTTCATCAGTGTTGTAGTGAAATGCTAAGCAAATGGGAGGCTTTTGTTCCAAAAGAAACATCATTCGAGCTCGATGTATGGCCACATCTTCAAACAATGACAAGTGAAGTCATTTCCCGGACAGCATTTGGGAGTAGCTATGAAGAAGGAAGAGCAGTATTTGAACTTCAGAAAGAACAAGCTGAGCATGTCATGGAAGCAGCACGTTCACTTTATATACCAGGATCAAGGTATATATTTTAATCTTTTTTATCGAATACTCCTACTATACATCGTCAGTGCACCTAAATTAAACTTTACAGTATATTACTCTTCTCGTTTGCTTAAATTTTCTTTTAGGTTCTTGCCTACTCGAAGGAACAAAAGAATGTTGGAAATCGAAAAGACAATTCAAACAACAATAAGGCATATTATTGACAAAAGATTGAGGGCAATGAAAGGAGGGGAGATCACTAGTAATGATGATTTGTTAGGCATATTACTGGAATCCAATTGGAAGGAAATAGAACAACATGGAAGTAAAGATTTTGGAATGACTACATTAGAAGTGATTGACGAGTGCAAATTATTTTATTTTGCTGGACAAGAGACAACTTCAGTGTTGCTCGTGTGGACAATGATTTTGTTGTGCCTACATCCAGAGTGGCAAACACTTGCCAGAAAGGAGGTCTTACAAGTCTTCGGGAAAAATGATAAACCTGATTTGGAAGGATTAAGTCACCTGAAAATTGTAAGTACTTCTCACAGCTTCTTTTTCCAGTTCCATATTTACTGAGTAAGGTATTAGCAATTATGCACATTTAGGAGAACTTAAACTAAGAATTTAGGCAAACTATATTAGCTTTCACATTCTTTTTTCGCGATCCATTTTGACCAAACCTGTTTCCAATTTATGCTTTATTCTTTTTGTAGGTAACAATGATCTTGTACGAGACGTTAAGGCTATTCCCGCCACAGCCAACACTTAATAGAAGGAACAAAGAAGAAGTCAAATTGGGGGAGTTAAATCTACCTGCTGGAATGATACTGATTATACCCACAATCTTAGTACATTATGATAAAGAAATATGGGGTAAGGATGCTAACGAATTCAAACCAGAAAGATTTAGTGAAGGAGTGTCAAAGGCAACAAAAGGACAAGTCTCATTTATCCCATTTGGTGGTGGACCTCGAATTTGCATTGGACAAAACTTTGCAATGTTAGAAGCAAAAATGGCAATAGCTATGATACTACAAAAGTTCTCCTTTGAGCTCTCTCCATCTTATACACATGCTCCATTTGCTGTTGTGACTATTCATCCTCAGTATGGAGCTCCACTGCTTATGCTCAAACTTTAACTTAATAACGGATGTTGCATCTAGCCTTGAGATCGAATTTCCATGTATCATTTCGAGCTATAAGTAGTCGTGTGATGGCTGAAGTCAACTTTTCAGTTTAAGCACTATACTCATCTTTTTATTTGTTTTTTTCATGGTAGTGAGATTTGATTCAAAGATTGTTTGCTTCTCATGCACCACGTTGAGTTGTAACCAATTGATTTAATAAAAAGCTCTTAAACATAGCATATTGTTAATTACTGTGTGAAGGTCGAATGATCGGGAACTAATGAGATTCAAAAATTACTGAAAGCGTCACCTTGGGATTTGAATCTACGACTTAAAACAATTTTCAGTTTATTTACTAATACTAGACTAGATTTAAGTTAATTTTTCGAATTTGTTTAACTCTCTCTCATGTTATTAATTCTTTTTTACATTTTCAAAGCACTTTCACAACTAAACATGCATTTGATTGTTTTCCATAAAGTATTTAATTAGGTTGGTAGAACATCAAAATACATACGGAATACATACGAAATACAATCAAAATACATACGAAAATACTCCATTTTTGTGTATTTACTACAAAATTTTATATGCTTATAGATTAATTTCACTTCTTTTTTTTATTGGTCATTGTCTAACCTTATTACTTTTAGCAATATATGTACTCTTTTAATTGTTGACTGCCTCACCTAAACTAGTTCTATATCTACTTTCCTCCTATCTTCACTTCAATAGAGTAAGGAGGACAATTGAACCATGGTCAATGTGAATGAGAATAAATCATCAAAAATCTATGTGGTATACAACTCTTGGTGTGAGTGTGCCCCTATGGTTATTGGAGTCAAGGGTAGCATCTTCAAAGCTTTTAAATATTATGATGAAGCCATATTAGCTTTCAACGACTTCGAAAAGAATGATCAAGCTAAGAACAAGTCTCAATCCAAAGTGTATGTAGTATTTTATGGTAAGAGACCCGGATTGTACAACTCTTGGCATGAGTGTGCTCCAATGGTAGTAGATTTCAAGGGTAGCATCTTCAAGGCTTTCAAGACTTATGATGAAGCCAAAGAAGCTTTATATGAATATCAAAAAAATAATACTGGTCATAAAGATTATTCTTCAAGCTCGTTAGTAGATGAAAGTGTCGTAAGGTTTGAGGTTGATAATGAATCTTGTGTTATTTCTTCTGCTTTATTAGCTGGAATGTTTGTAGGGATGAAATTATCAAGTTGATTGTTAAAATATGTTTCCAATCATGAAATGACTGATTTTGTGTTATTCTTAGTCGTTAATGGAAAGTAAAGTTCTTAATCAATTAGGCATATCATTTTACTTGTTTTTCGATAAAGTATTTTCTCAACTAGCAATTATAAATTTGTTTCAAGTAATTAGTTTATATTTGTCTAATGTGTCATACATAATTTTAATTAACGCAAAATTCATTAAGTTAGATGAAATTCAAGTTGTTTGAAAAACTAGTTTATGAATTTTGAACCCATGAGTTTAGCCTTTTGAAGTTTGATTATAGCATACACTTAGAGAAAAAAACATGATAATGCAAGTAAAAGCTTGTAATATTAATAAGTGACCACACCTTCATTATGGATTTCGAACCCAATGATCTAAGCTACAATATGGAGCTAGTTTGGTTGCACATAAAATCTGTTTTGATTCAGTAATTAATAGTGAAAAGCTTATTCATATTTATAAGGATGGAGTCATTAGTAATCAATCGTGTTAAAAGCAAAGAAGAATTGGAGAATAATTTTACCATAATATAAGATTCATTAATAGATTGTTCATGGAATGATATTCCATTACATAATACCACGACCAAGTCAAGACAAGAACCAAACTAGACAACCATAATCATAAACAACAAAAACACCTACACTAGCATACCATGCTATATGCATGGCATGCACAAGAGACAAGTTCATAACGGACTACTCAATTTTTGGGGTATCAGGCACAGACTTAGAAGACTTGTTAACAGATTCAGTGTCGCTAGAGATAACAATAACAGAATTCTCCTTGGGCTCACTTTCGGTGCTTGGGATTGGTAGGTCATCAAGCATGGTGTAAAGAGTGGTTAAGGGGACCGGGCCTTCCAATAAAAGACTTTGGATGTAAACAATGTCCCTCTCCTTAACCAACCTCCCTAGCAATTCATTAACCTCACTCTCTAGCTTCTTATGTATATTCTTAAGCTCCTGATACAAAATGTTATGGCTAACTGGTGATCCTTGCAGTGGTTGTGCAACAACATTCTTCTTTGGATTCCTATCCATTGTAATGCTTATAAAAGGTAGTTGATTAGGATTAGAAGTGGATTCGTAATTTGAGTTTGGAAACTATTTATAGGAGTTTATTTTGTTTAGCCGTATTAAATAGTATATTAATCCCTATGTGGTCTCATAATTGTTTAAGTTTTCTATGTTGTTATTTCACTTCTCTATGCAGCCTTTCCACTCTTCTGTGCAGCCATTGCACTTCCCTGTAGGACACGCCTAGCTACAATAAATTGACTTAGAAAATTGTTTGAGGTTGCACTTGTCTATCATGTTCAAAAGAATCGTTAAGTGTAGTCACCTATGATTGATTGAGTTTGCAAATAACATTTGTTATGTGTGGCAACATATACTATAAGTTGTCAATGAAATTAAATAGTGACGTATTAAAAATTAAAACATAATGACTAGTTCCATTGATAAACTGAAACAATTGTAATACAAGTTCAACATTGAAGAATTTCTCAAACTCTCACTTTAACATTGAACATAACAATCGTTGGTGTAGCTTGAACAAGTTCAAAGATAAGAACATGTCCTTTTTTAATGAATTTGTCCTTGACAAATTTTTTCTATCCCTTCACGAGTCTTCGCCGAACACCACTGCTCAGTGTCGTAGTCCATTTCTTCCCTTTACATTGGATATTTGTTTCAACCATAGTAGGAGGAAGATAGTGATAGATTTTCTTTGGAAGGCACTGCGGAAACATAAGAAAGAGTAATATTATTGTCGTAGCTAAATTCCTATATTAGAATTAAAAAAGTGTAAGGCTAAAAAAAAGGTACCAATGCGTCACGAGTAATGTATGAATAGGGCATGTCCATCTTGAACCATGTTATGAAATCTTTTTCAATCCATCCGCATTCCATTTAGTTTATATTTGTTTTGACTATTTTATTGATTTAGAAGTGCTTGTGACAATGCATGGTGCAACTATTTAAAGAGTCCAAAACATCACTAAACCTTTAATAATTCCCTCCTCTTATTTGAATTTCCCTCCACGAAATTTATTTGATATTTTAGTTTTAAAAATCTGTGCCTAAATATAAGCTACAAAAGTAAATAAAAAATTAAAAAGTTAGTCGTATGGCAAATGATTCTATTCTAGCATAGTGGTTGTGAGTGTATTGAACGAAGTGAGGATCTAGGGTTCGAGTTTGGTTAGGCTCCTTTTTTATTATGTGTTTTTTTTAGGGGCAGTGCTCAATCTCCATTCCCCATTCCCTATTCCCAAACCCTAGACCCTAACCCTAAACGCTTAGGAGTCATTTGGTTGGTTTGATAAGGAGAACAATTAACCCACGTTTGATTAGTAATATTAATTAATTTGTGCTATAGATTTTATTGTTAAAATATTTTGATAACTTATACCAAGGAGGTGGTGGGGTTATTTATGGGGATTTTCTTGATATGTAGTCCCACCAGCCAAACGACTCCTTAAGATTACCGGTATAAATCTCTACAAACAAGCACACTTAAGTGTGTTGTTTTGCCTACATGATGCAATTTTAGTGAGTGATCATAGGTAATGACACCCTTAGATGTCCCACGTTGGTCCATGTGGTAATTTAAGGTCACCGATAATATGTCGTAGGGTTTATGATGCTATTGTATAAAAGTGATCACTTGTAATTGTGTTCTTGTGCCTTCATGATGCAATTGAAGTGGGTGATCATATGTAATGACACCGTTACACCTCCCACATTGGTCCTTGAGGTGAGTTAACGACACCGGGAATATGTCGTAGTGTTCATCATGCTATTGTATAATTTCGATCACATTAATTTGTACTATTGTGACTACATGATCCAATTAAAAGGATTAACATAGCTAATGACACCATTAAATGTCTCACATATAATTTTTTTCATGATTAATTAATATAAAATTATAATTTTTTTATTAAATATAATTTATATAGAGTCATTAATTAAATAACACAATAATATCAGTCCAAAATATGCAATTAGGGTCATTATTGAAAGAAGCAGTGTCATTAATGATTATAGTTGTAATTTCACATCGTTAAGTGTGCCTTAATTAAATTACACATCAATTGAGACCAACTATAGCATTAATTAAAGAAAATAAAATTTAGTTGTTTTGGCAGAACACGCTATTCCAGCATAGTGGTGTTTAGTGTAGTGACTTGATGTGGTGGTTTAGGGTTCGAGTCTGGATAGGCTCAGTTAATTAATTTTTTTTAAAAAAAAAAATCTGCATATTGAAATCCTATCCCCAAACCCTAAACCCTTAGGAGTCGTTTGGTTGGTTTGATAAGGAGAACAATTATCCCACGTTTGATTAGTAATATTAATTAATTTATGTTATAGATTTTATTGTTAAAATATTTTGATAACTTATACCAAGGAGGTGGTGGGGTTATTTATGGGGATTTTCTTGATATGTAGTCCCACCAGCCAAACGACTCCTTAAGGTTACCGATATAAATCTCTACAAACAAGCACACTTAAGTGTGTTATTTTTCCTACATGATGCAATTGTAGTGAGTGATCATAGGTAATGACACCCTTAAAAAATCTGCTTATAGAAACCCTAACCCTAAACCCTAAGCCCTAAACCTTACACTCTAAGATTTACTAATGTAATTTCATAATATTCATACTTATATTAGTAATACAATGTATCAATTATAACACATTTTCTTGTTCCTACATGTTGCAATTGATGCTAGTCATCAATCATTGGTCAATGTATTAGTAATCACCGGTAATATATCGTATTGTGCGTGTTGCTATTATGTACAAGTGATCACTTATAATTTCCATCATTGTCCCTTCATTAGGCAGTTGTAGTGATTGATCATAGTTATTGACACCCTTACACATCCAATATTGGTCTTTGTGGTGAGATAAGGTCACCGGCATAATGTCGCAGTGTTAATCATGTTATCGTATACAAGCGAACATATAATTTCCATCCTTGTGACTTCATGATGCAATTTAGTGATTGATCATAGCTAATGACACCCTTTACACCTCCCACATTGGTCCTTGTGGTGATTTAAGGTCACCGATAACATGTCGTAGTGTTCATCATGCTATTGTATAAATGCGATCACATTAATTTGTATTATTGTGACTGTTGTATAAATGCGATCACATTAATCTGTATTATTACACCCTTACACCTCCCACAAATAATGTTGTTCTTGTCATAAAATATTTGATATATTTTTATTAAATGTATCTTGTATTGAGTCATTAATTTAATTACACTATAAAATCGGTCCATAATATGCAATTAGGGATCATTTACTTAAACAAACATTCGTATTAATGTATATGTTTATAATTTCACACAATTAAGTGTGCAAAAGTTAAATTACATTACATATTGAGTATCAATTTTAAACAAACACCCATTAGGATTTAGGAACGGGTATGTTTGTCTATTTAAGAAGGCAATTAGTGCCTTTTCAACCTCATTATCACTACATTTATCGTTTATCATCCTTTAAAGCGTCTGCTCAATTCTTGAGGAAAAAAAACCGCCATTTGCAAAGACAAGTAAGCTTTTCTACATTTCTGTTACATTCATTTGATATTTTTAGTTAAAATTTTAGGGTGTTTGTGTCGTGTGATTTATTCTGATTGATTTTTGTAGACATAGAAGGTGAAAGTAGCAACTCGTGGCCAACAACTACCAAGTATGAGAACGTATTTTGTATGGAAAAATGTGTTCGTGAAAGGATAATAGACATGCAGTGCAAACTTGAGGACATTGAAGAGAAGATCAAGGTGATTGAGTTTAACCAGGCCATCATTATGAGAACCCTATCGAAGATTGAGAAGTTAGCAGAGGCTGCTGTTAGTGGTGCTGGCCTTAATCCGTCTGATTTTGTTTCTCCTCCCCCCCCCCCCCACCCATTATCTAGTTTAGTTAATTTATTGATGAAACCCTTTATTCCCCCAAACTCCCGTTAGGTACGTGTTTATGAAGTGTGGGTAGTTGATTTTGGTTTTTGTTGGGGAGGGTTGTATTGAAGGGGTTATGCTTTATGTTCTTGATGTTGGACTATTATTTTTTTTACTAGCTTTTGGTTCAGTGTTTATGGAGCCGTTAAGTTAATCTACATCCTTGTGTATGTTGTTATCATTCTTGTTTACAATATTGTTAAGTCATCATAATCTCTCTCATAAAATGGTGGATTAAATTCAAATGTCTAAAAAGCTTGAAAAGGCAGAATAAATGTAAAAAAAAAATTAAAAAATTAAAAAATAGTCTAGTAGTGACACTTGCAATTTGAACCGGATTTTATTTCAATTATTAAATGGAGGAAAATAACATTTCATTATTTTACCTTTACTTAAATAATTAGGCAAATTTATATTTATTTTGAATAATAAATACAATGTAGTTTAAAACGTCACATTTTCTGAATTTAACAACTAGAAATGGAATAATTTAACCAAGATTAAGAGAGTTCATTATCTCAAACTAGTGGTTTGAAATGTGATTTGAACCTATCAATTAGAGCTAAGTTAGGGTTTAGGTCGGTTATAGTCATTAATAATAAGTGAATGTGTGTAGATTGTGTACATTGGACATAGCAAAAGACACAAATTTGTTTCAATCCCAAAACAAGGCACCACTCCAATTGGTTTAGCGTGCATTGATTCTCACAATTCATGCATCAAATAATAGCTATTGCCTTTACATTGCCCAATACCCGTCCTATTTAAACCCTAACTCATTTTCATAGTGTAATCATCATCTTATATCATATCTTTGAAGATTACATATTTCTCCATGTATAATCATTCGTTTTCTAACTCTGCAAGACAACTCGGGTAAGTAATCTCCCACATGGTAGAAGAATCTTATCAGGCATTACATCAAGTTTTCAGCTATGCGATAATTCTTATTAATATAGTTTAACTTTTTTGCAGGATGAGCATGAACTATCCTTTTCCTGTTGTTACTTCACAACATATTATGAATATCAATTGGGCATTGAACAATGTTATAATTCATATGCAAGAACTTCATGCTGAAATTGCCAATCTCAGTCGCCGTGTCGATCAACAAGTTTTTCCTGTAAACTGGACACTGAACAATGTAAATTTTCAGGTGCAACAACTGCATGGTGAAATTGATAATCTAAGTCAACTAGTGGATCAAGTTAAATGCAGCCAGGAGGTTATGATGGTGCGTATGGAAGCTGTCGCAAGTAGGATTGAGAGCAAGTGTCAATCTGCCAAACTTGTTATTGAAGCCCCAAGCTCAAGTGGCCTAGGGAAGTTTTTGTAGGTTTTTTATGGTTTAATGGGTGCTATGTAAGCAGGATAATGTATGAAGGCTTGTTTCTTCCTAAATCAAAATCAAATGCTATGGAAAATATCTGTCTATGTGTGATCTTTTATGACTTATTACAATTTATTTGACAAGTTATTTAATCCCAATTGATACTATTCGTCTTTCAAATGTGACAAAAAAATGTAGACTAAACATTAGTGATAATTTAACAACTACAAATCTGGATATAAACATAGAGTCTTAACATAACAAAAACTTGATAAAACATAGAGTCTTAGCATAACAAAAACTTGATAAAACAAAGAAGAAATGTTGCTTACACATCTTAGCAACAATTCAACCAAACAAACCCTAGACAAAATACACAAATTGATCATTGGACATATTAAGAACTTAACATAAACAACAACAAAAGTCTTGATAATACATGTCACCAAAAACCATAGACCAAGTAACTCTAACATTTAACATTCAATCAATTTGAAGAGGATCTGCACTTGTTCCAGCACCATCAAAATCCAACATCACCCTAAAATCAGAACCATCACTAGAACTTGATGCACTTGATAATTCATTGTCAAAATCAGCAGCAAGATCACGAGGCTGTCCTATAATGTGAACTCGACAAACAAATTTACCATCATCTAAACCTTCCACAATACTAAAATGAAGTGCCTTACCAACCCTCAAATTGTTGGCCTTTATGAATTCTAACCAACCATTCCCTAGCCTTTTCTTCCCTTTATTTATAGCGAAGCGCATATTATGTTCATCATTACCACATAGCACACGAGCAGAAACTGATTCATCAGGCAAAAAAGGGATTACACATTTTGGAAAAATCTATTAACATGAAAAAATCACAAAATAAAATATTAGAAACTATGGATATTTTAAAAAATTAAAAAGATAAGCAAAAAAACTTACAAAATCATCTGTAGTTACATATGATTTTGTTAACTTCGCAAGAAAGGTCTTCTTACCGACAGTGTTTATAAAAGTTCTGGGTCCAAAATACTTAAGATTGGTTGCATCAGCATTCATTTTTTGTGGGTTAAAAGTTAGTATGAAAATATTCAGATTTCTTACAAAGGAAGTAGAACCTTTGTGTCTCTTTAAATAAGGAAAGGTGAAGGAGGTGATGGTTAGGGTTTTGGTTAGTTGTATAGTTTGTTATAAAATATGATAAAGTGTGTGGAATAGCAGATGATGCTATTCCAGCAAAATGGTCATAAGTCACATATTAGGTGGTTGGGGTATAGGGTTCGAGTCTAGTTTGGCACAATTTAGGTCTATTTTTTTGGCATACAAGCATTGGTTAGTTGTATAGTTAGTTATAAAATATGATAAAGTGTGTGGAATAGCAGATGATGCTATTCCAGCAAAGTGGTCATAAGTCACATATTATGAGGTTGGGGTATAGGGTTCGAGTCTAGTTTGGCACAATTTAGGTCTATTTTTTTGGCATACAAGCATTGGTTAGTTGTATAGTTTGTTATAAAATAGTTTGGACATACAAGCTTTGAACTAGGATTTAAGGTAAGTAACCCTAACATTGGATACATCAATTCATACTATTTAAGTTGCAAAAATTTATCATGAAGAAATTTATTTTCTATGAATGAAACTTACATAAGTCGATTTTCATTAAGTTTCATTACAAAAAGAATGTAAATAAATTAAGAAGGATTCTATGTCAAAACCAACTAAAAAAAAAGATCAAACTTATATTATATCTAATTAAATCGTCAAGTCTTCAATGTCATCGTTTAGATCGGGCAAGCTCCCAAGTGGTGATATTGGAGCACCACCTTGCTGCAACATGAAAAAAAAAATTAATTAGTGTAAAATATGCCATAGTTAAAACAAATATTCAATGAACTATAGTGAATATGCAAGTAAATGTTACCTTATTTCCTTCATCTTGCCCGTTAATGCCTTGACTGCCTTGACTGCCTCGACTGCCTCTACCACCTGCCCTACCACCAGCCCTACCACCACCTCTACCTCCACCTCTACTACCTCTACCACCAACTCTATTACCCCTACCACCACCTCTGCTACTCACACCTCCTCTGCCACCACTTTGTGAACTTCTAGAATATGTTTCAAGTCGTCCTCTATACCGGCTCAACCGTGGATGTCCTCGTGAACGAGTGTATCGAGGGTTACGTAAAATAGTTGCATCACCCTCACCCACACTTACAGGGTCAACGTAAACATCAACCTCATTCAACTCTTCCAATGGACAAATTGCTCGATAATTTCATCATTCCAATTTGAAAGATCATGCTCAATTTTGATCATCATATACTTCATATACTTTCTCTTCACTTCACTATCCAATGCAATATCACAATTCCGCTCAAAATGCTTTAGCAAATCCTTACTCGGAAGTCATATGGGGATAACCTCCTAAAAAGAATCGTTTTAAGTATGGACGAACAATATCTTTTCTCCACCTATCCAAAATATACCTTTGGTCAACAGTTTCAATCCTTTTGTGAGACAAAACCTTCAGTATATGGCTGCATAGAGATCCTCTACTTTCAAACCATTTGCAGGAGCAACTTAGATGTTCACCAACAGCCGTGTACCTAACAGTGAATAAAACGGATCTCTACGACTAAAACTTCTCTTTGAATAATCAGTTATAAGGAATTTCTCCACGCCAGGTTCTGCTTCATCATCCTCAAGGGTGCTGATTTCACAATGCATGTGCTTCTTTAGTTGTTGCTGGAACAATTCAAATATTTCACGAGTATAGCAAGCTTGAAGTTGTGCCTCCCACGGGAATTCAGACAAATACTTTAATTCAAAACAATTGGACCTATATTCTGCTTCAAGCTCTTTCTCAAACTTATCTCTTATAGCTAACTCGTATTGCTGAACAAATTGCTTAAGAGTGCTTTGACGGGTGATAAATCCATCAAAGAAAGCATGCATTCCTTCACTTCTTTGAGTAGACAACATCCCTGCCCAAAAATGATCATCTAGGTATGCAGGAACCCATTTTTCCCTTTCTAAATTAAGCTTAAGAAACCACTCTCTTCCATTCAAGTTGTATTTTGCAATGTATTCATCCCATCTATTCTCAAACTCAACTGTAGTAATGCTTTCAAGCACCATGGCCTTAAATTCTGACTTTGCTCTTTTAGAATCACTAACCCCGCTTAACCTCAAAGGCAACTTAGAGAATATATGCCATACACAATATCTTTGTACCGTATTTGGCATCAATTGATGTATAGCTGCCTTAATGCTTTCACATTGGCCGGTCAAGATAGCCAGTGGACAAATGTCTCCAATGGCCCTAAGCCATGTAGAGATCACCAACAAATAACTTGCAATATCCTCATTCGATAGGAGAGCACACCCCAAAAGTACGGATTGTCTATGTTGATTGACACCAACAAACGAAGCGAATGGCATATTATACCGGTTCATTAGGTATGTTGTATCAAAGCATATAACGTCATGGAACATATCATATGCTGCTTTTGAGTGAGAATGCACCCATACAACGTTATGAATCCTACCTACGCTATCAACATCAGTTGAATAGAAAAACTCCCTATCTTTTTGTTGCAATCAGTAAAGAACCTCAGTAATGCTTGTGCATCCCCTTCTTGCAATTCAAACCTCCTACTATTCATAATATAATTTCTGCAGTCCTTAGGAGTGCAACCCAAATTCTCCGGCCCACCAGCAAGTACTTCGGCTACTCTTATGTTCTTGGATGGTCTTAGGCCAGCTAGATCATTAGCTTGAAACCATCTCTTAAGAGAATTACTAACCTTCCTGTGTCCAGCCATCAATCGTGATAGTGATGGTTCCAATTTATGATTATGCTTTCTAATAACCTTAGAAACATGACATAATCCATCATTTTCAAAAATTCCATTAATTCTAGCCATACAATTCATTCTTTTGCCGGATATCTTATGTTTTGGTTTCCTTGCCATATCACAAACAAATTGCACATACCTTACCGTATCCCCCCTTTTTTTTTGCATGTTCGTTTGACAATACAAAAACCTAATAATCTAGCATGTGCTTTGTAAAATTCATACATATGTCCACTACCTTTAAATCTCATTCCAGGAAGTGGCCCTATTGCAAGATCCACTTGAGAAATCTCATCACCCATTTCCCTGTCCTCTCCAATTTCTAGCACTTCTACAACTTCATCATCTTCAACATCAATATCATCATCACCTTCATTATTTTTTTGCATCATTGTGGGCCCTGTCAGAATCAAGGTCATCCAAATGATCCTCATCATTCATCAAACTATCGTCGGATGCCAGTCCTAGAGCTCTATGTAATTCATTTCTTAGTTCATCTGTATTAGGACTTGATGGATTGGTGTTCATGTTTAAATATGGGTGTGGATTTTGTGCTTAGGATTTGTGGTGTTACTCAAAACGGTATAGGAATAACAATGGAATACTAATAGACATGTAGTTGGTGGTAGTAGTCAAAATGTGTATGTATAAGAAATATAATTAAATTAATAAAGAAGCCATATTTAAAAAATAGAAATACGTATATCACTTAATTAATAAAGAGTATTTTTAAAAAATAGAAATACGTATAAATACGGTCTACGTATATACATATACTTATACGTATTGCTAAGTACTATTAATTCCTCACCCTTCCATCTCCCACGCATGATGTTTTGCATGGCTCAATATTTTGGGAATAAAAATCATTTAATTGGTTTGGAGGGAAGGTTTTGGAGGGAAAAAATTGTTTAAGAGGCAAAACACACATCAAGGATACATTAGTAATTTTAGAGGTGTGGCCACGGTTGGGACAAGGAGGGTGTGGCCGAATAGCACTGCCCATAACGAAAAAGTATCGGTTGCCTTATTGGCAGTGGCAGTATTATTTCCCGGATCAAGAGGAATTAATTGAACTCCCTTTGGCTCTACTTACCTCATCCCTTTTAATAAGAAAAATAAAATGTTTCAAAGAAGCACTATATTGAGTTTTTTTACACCATTCCTCAAACAGCATATGCTTCCAAGTGTTTACTTGAGCTGCAGTGAGATGCTTAGAAAATGGGAAGACATCGTTTCATTGGAATGCTTAGCTGTAAAAGGTTCATGCAGCTATTAAGGGGTTTCACATCCCAAATATTACAAATACTAGAATTAGGCATAAAAACGGCATTAAGCACGTTCGAATTTCCTAAGGTAGATAGGGAATTAAAATTACAATCAGATACTGCAGCAACAAAAGAAGTGCTCACACTGTCTTCCAACAAAGCTTGCCGGACAAAATTAGGTGACACTGCATGATGAAAGGTAGCACTGTCTTTGGACTGATCGGGGGCTCTTTTAGCCAATAGGTGTGCAACCATGTTACCCTGACAAAAGTTATGCCTGATTGTTGGCATTTCCAGCTGGATCATCATTGACTTGCACTTAGAAACAATAGAGAAGTAAGTGGGGTAAGGCTTTTTCAGAAATTGAATAATGTCTGTGGAATCTGTTTCCACCTCTAATGGCACATATTGTTGATGAATAGCTAACGATATGTCATAATAAAGTGCCATAAGTTCGACATGAGTAGGGTTGAGTCCACAAACTTTTTTATGGATACCTAATACCCATTCTCCATGATTGTTTCAAAAGACACCTCTAATGCTAGCCATATTGTTATGTAAATTGTAGGATCCATCTATGTTAAGTTTGAAAACATTATGTTTAAGAGAATGCCATGCTATTCTAATATTTCTAGTGTGCACAAATCTAGGTTTCTTAGAGGTGAGTAATTTAATTCCATAATCCTAGAGTGAACATCAGTGTGAATAAGCTCTTTTGCAATATTATGAATGTTATTATTGTTGCGATTTAACCATAGGTTCCAAAGCGCAAAAGAAAAAAACTCAATCCAATTATAATGGTTTGATCTTGGGTTGACGGAAAGTTCTCTCAAAGTGTTCAACCAATTACAAGAGTCAAGAATATTAATATTGAAAGAACAGCTATTCCAAAAAAAAATTAGCAATAGAGCATCCCAAAAAAATATGAAACAATGATTCTAAATCACCTTTGCATATTGGACAAATAGGATCAATATTCATTTCAATTCTATTAAGGTAATATCGGGTGGGCAAACGATCATGTTGACATTGCCATAAAAAAATATGGATTAACTGTACTTATTAGAGTTATCAAAATGACTATGTTATCCCCTAAAAAGTCGTCGTTATTATCATCACTAAAATGCCTCAGATTTAAATTTTTGAGAACTTTATAGAATTAGACACCTTAGTCATAATACATAAGTTATACAGTTATTATATACATATATATGTAGTATATGTATATACCCATCAATAAATTTCCATCGTTGATAATATACCCATCAAGCCAAAATCATCTACATATACCCTAGATCTCAAACCCCAAACTTCAAGTGTGTGGACCCTAAATCTTAAACCCCTAATCCCAAATCGTAAATGCTAAACGCGCGCATGATAATATCCTGAACTGTAAAATTATCAGACCCCCTGTTTAATAGGAGTACAATAGACCAAATTGAAGTTGATTAGCATCTTTCAATTACTTTAGTCTTTAATGCCTAAATGGGGATGATCAATCTACTTAATTTTGTTAATGTGATAGTAATTTAATTATTTTATTTATTTGATTACTGTTGGTTAAATTTAACTAATAGACTATACTTGGTAGACAATAAATATTACAACAGAATCGAAAAATATAGATATGAACAATTTCAATAGACTTGTAGTGGTGGAGAATAAAAAACAGAATTGAAACTAATATTACTAATATATATTAGAAAGGTCTAATAAAAAAAACAACTGAAACAATATTACATGATCAGTTGTAAACTAATATTAATCATAGAAGCAATAATTAAAATATCTATTACATTAAAACATAAACAACAACTAATAGAAAACTAGTTTGGTGCATTTGGTAAATTTGGTAGAGTTTCTTCAACCATATCCTCTTCCTCTTCTTCATTTGGAAAATCACCCATGGCATTTGGTGAACCTGGTGGACTTGCGTCCCTTTATGACAATTGCTGCGGGTGCTGGTGGTGCACCAATTGCATCGAGTCTTGCGTTGATCGCTTCGTTCCTCTCATGCACCTCTGCCCAGATTTTGTCTTCAAGTTTTTCAGCATTGAAAATAATTCTTCGACATCAGTTTGCAGAGTGGCTAACTCCCAGTAGTTATCACACTTGTTAGATGGTCTGGTCATTTGGAAATTTCTTTTGATAGTTTGATGAAAGTTTGATTGCAGAAAAATTTGTGTTGAAAATAGAGTGGGAAAAACACAACTATTGGAGGGTTTATATAGAAATTATTCTGATGAGTTGTAAAGGTTAGTGAAGAGTTTCAAAGATTAGTGAAAATACACAAATTAAATGGAAGGGTCACTTTTTAATTAATAATTAGGTGTCTTTAATCAAGTCAGTTAGTTTTTTTAAAAAAAAAAAAAAGTAAAACTGCACTGACATGATAATTCTTACTTTTGGGCAGTGCACTAATTACCTACTCTACCATACTTCACATCGCCTATTGTCTATCGCATAATCTACTTAACTTATTGGGTAAGTTACACGTCTATAATATATGTCACCTATGTTATAGGTGTTTGAAGTATTTATTTTGTCTTTAGTCTATGCATATTTCGTCTATGCTCGAATGGCGTCCAACTTACTAACACAATATTTTCGATATTTCAATTATAAATCAAACAACTATATATGGTGCAAACTAACTTTGAAGCTTAGCAACTGAGTTCAAACGACGAAAAATAAAGACGGGAAGTAAAGATGGAAGCTAGAAAGTTCTAGGCTTCAATCAAATGAACCGAAGGAACTAGTCTTGGGGCCACTCGAGTTGGAAGACAACAAACACCTAAACTAGGCAATAATTCTCAAGAAGACTTAAACAAGCTTCTTAAAAATCGAATGATCAATGAAGAAAGTGTTCAAACGGAATCCACCGATTGACACAGGTTCTATTAACAATCCCACGACGGAGTTACAAAGCACTCGGCTTGTCAATATCTATGCCTAAAATCAACTACTAAACTAAGGAATGTATTGGGTTTATATAGACATCCCCAGGGATTAAATAGTAAAGGTCACAATCGACCAATAAAGCAAGGCCACGTAGGGCCGAAGTGATGTGCTCGGGCGCTCTTGACTTGTGTTCAGTCGCTCAACCTTAGCACAATAAAAATGGACGCTCTCTTACCTCGGGCATACTTATAGCCCCTCGGTCACTCATCGATCGGCGTCAATGATTAAGCATTCGGTCACTTCCATTCTTGGGCTCAACCTTGCATTTGTAGCTTTCATATCTCGAGCTCGGCCACTCAGCTTCCGAACGGTTGCTTTTTCCCGGACACGCCAACTGAGTGTAAATATCATGAAAAAGCTTGGCATGTCTTCGTGTCACTGGACTCGATGAGTGGAACACTTGATCAACACGGACACGGGATGCATCATATATATCGACCATGTAAAGTAGTTTATTGTTTTATGCCTAGCTGTCCAAAAATATAAAATTACAACTACACAATATTTAGCTTTATGCCTATTATCGTCTTATTATAATAAACAATCAAATGCTACGGTTCACAAGAATTTATAAATTATTTAAGTATCAACGATCAGTCCTGTGCAATAATCTTGCATTTTAAACAGTAGCAAAATGCATCCAATGACACTGATTGATAACGAAGCATGTGATACATTACCAAAGTGGATTGCCAACAGTTTAAAACTTGAACGAAATTAAAAAAATATAATACTATCAACTGTTTAACACTCAAACAAAATTAAAAAAACAACAATCTATGAAAGACAATGAAATCAATCTTTGTTTGCATCTTTGTTAATACACTCTTTGTCATGACTCTCCAAGACACGCGACACAATTTATTCGGGATCTTGACCAACTTCTCCAGCCCCTCCATTCAAGTTCGATTTCGATTCGACATGGGATGCATCATCCGCTTCATAAAACTGTTCCTCAGCATCCTCACCATTTTTCATCAGCACTTCGTTATCATTCACAGTGGCTTCTTCTGCAACCTTGGCATTGGTGGCATCAACTTCATTGGCATTAGCATCAACTTCATTTGCCCTAAATTCAACTGCATCGGCATTGGTGGCATCAACTACATTGCCCTAATTTCAACTGCGTTATCATTCACAGTGGCTTCTTCTGCAGCCTTGGCATTGGTGGCATCAACTTCATTGGCATTGGCATCAACTTCATTTGCCCTAATTTCAACTGCATTGGCATTGGTGGCATCAACTACATTGGCATTAATATCAACTGCATTAGCATTGGCATCAACTGCATTGGCATTGGTAGCACTGACACTGGTGGCACTGACATTAGCATCCACTTCATCAAATCTACGCTTCTTTCTCAGAACTGAAGTGCTCCTTATAGTGGTAGCACAATCCATTGACTTCATCTTCCTGTGCGTCATCAACTACGCAGAAGAATAGTACAAACATTTGCATACTGTCCTCTTCGATTGTTCCGCTAGCATCTTAGCAACATCAACCAATTTGTCCTTCATTATTGTCAACCTATCGAGCACAACCCCCAAAGAATGACCACTACTAGAAGGACCTGCACCTTCACAATAAATTCTTGTACGAGCTCCACCAATATCTTCATCACCTCTTGCATCTTTTTCTCCATCTACATCCATATCACCTTAACCAGCAGGATCAAGAACAGTCTTCTTGATGAATGTGGCCCCCTCAAGTTCAGCCCTAAGGGCATCCACCGATACATCATCAACTTCATAAGGCACATATAAATCCTTTCTCCTTGAATACACCTCTTTCTCAATAGAGAATTAGTAAGGGCACACGATCTGGATAGCAGTTGAGCAAATTAATACTAGTTTCTTACAAATTAAAAAGATATTTAAAGTTAGCTAATATAATGACATGAAAATAATGCAACATTACCTTAATTTTATCTTCTCTTTCCAAGAATGGATCGAATGATTTAGGCACTCTTTTTCTGTACCATTATAGCATCCGAGGGCACGACATAGGAGACTGATCTGTCAATGCAACTCTTCTTCCAACGGTGGAAAATGCTTCATTGACTCAGACCTCAGATGAAAGATTTAATCGGAGTAGAAAAATGAAAACTTAACAATCAACTAACCATTGGTTTATTGTAGACTTACTAAATTTGCCCAGGGGGAACCCAAAAAGAGTATATCCAGGTGATTTTCCTTTCTCACTGAAGGTTTTATAATGCTTGGCCAAGTCAAGCTTGTGCTTCAGATACTCAATCGTCAGCTTGAAGCAACACCTGCCCCATGGATACTTGGAGAAGAACTCCAGCTCATCAACCATGCAAATCCACTCCTTCATAACTGACTTTGAGGTATCTTTTTCCATCAATATGGTGTGGACAGACCACAAAAGACACATGTTCAAATGTTTCTCTTTCCTAAATCTTCTTCTGATTTCCAAATACCTCAAAAGCTTCACATATGTCACTTTAACATTTACCTCAATGGAGGTTTCATAGTTAGTCTTTTATAAAATTTCTCACCTCTCTTCATAACCCTATCATTTTCTTTATCGCTGGGTTTTACCCCCACACTCCAAACCAGTCATACGAGCAAACTCCCTAAACCTGAAACAAGATGGCTTCCTATCAACCAAGAACAGAACCTCGCGACGCTTTTTATCCTTTATTCTATGCAGAAGCAGGGTGTAGACCATCTGTCCATTGAATTGTCAAAATCGAGGCATTTCAAGGAACTTACCAAATACAGACTCCTTAATTTCTTTTTTAATTTCAATTCATTCTAAAATTTGTTGAATTCATAAAACGTTTTAATGTTAGATCGAATAGATATCTTCGACGGGAATAAAGGAATTTCATCAAGCCAAGTTGTAAGTCCATACCTTCAAACGTTGATTTCCTTGATGCATCAGGTTACTGATAAAGGGTCCGACTCACACTCAGGCTCCCTGGCTTAGTCCTCTTCTTAATCAGTTTCTTTGCCACTTTATTCTTTTTCATCTTCTTCTTTTACACATTTTTCTGCAGTTTCTTCTTTACCTTCTTCTTCTTCTTGTTCTTCTTCTTATTCACCACTTTCATATTCTTTTGATTGCTCTCCATTTCCTTTCTCAGGAGCAGCAGAACTTTTTCCATCATCATCACCACCATCATCCCTGCTTTCCATACCTTTCCCTGCATCGGAGAGTTCATCTGCTTGAAAAGTGTCGATTTCAGCCAAAAGATCTTAAGTTTGGGTTTCGAGACGGGCCTCTTCAACTACAATATCTTTTGCAGAGTGATCCTCTATGGTCTTTTCTATCTGGGGTTCTTTTTCACCAACTTCAGCACCCATTAAACCAGTTTCATCAACTGAAGATTGATTGTTATCTGCTTCTGAATTTTTATAAATTTCAGGAACTCCACCACTTTTGGATATCTGGGGTTCTTTTTCACCAACTTTAGCATCCATTAAACCAGTTTCATCAACTGGAGACTGATTGTCATTAGCTACTGGATTTTTATCATTTTCAGGAACTCCACCACTTGTGGATTCATTGTCATCTGCTTCGAGATGTTTATCAAGTTCGGAAATTTTAGTTTCATCTCATCCATCAGTTGGACATTGATTGATATCTTCTTCAGATTGCTTTTCGCCTTTTTCTCTTTTAGTTTCATTTGTATGCTATTTCTAGCCCTTGGAGGAGCTGTAGTTAACAACTTATGCCTTGTCATTACTTTATCTATATATAGAATCAGTCAAACGAGCAAATTAATAAATAAAACAAACATAACTTCGAAAAACACCATTGACATTTCTTCATAAGTTATAAAACTCACATAGAACTAGAATTTTGTAACGAAATTAGGTTTCTCACCTGATGAAATTGGGTTTTCTTCAACCGCTGCTTCAAATCTTAAAAAACGCATGAAGTTTGTTATAAAAAAACTATTTATAACGCAATATTTGAACTTCAACTATGTTTATGAGAGAAAAAATAGGGAAGAACTAGAAGCCAGTCGGATAAATTGGGAGAGATGGAAAGGAAATTGGTTAAATTTGTGTGAAATTCATTTTTTTTTAAAATTTTTGACCCGTTTGGATGACCCAGTTTTTATTGATTTATATACATTTCAACAATATTCACTTATGCCCACAAGTTTCTCTATTTCTAATTAGGCTCCCGACCCTCACTTAACTTCACTTAAGATTTTTCCCCAGCAAAATAAACCAAAACTAAAAGGAAAGATCATGTTTTTAATTTGAAACTTGAGCCGGTCTTTTACCTAAATCTTCTCTCTTAACTAGTTCATGGAATTAAACCTTTATTTTTATCCTTCTTTTCAATTGGCAGGCAATCCTGTTGATATTTTCCTCAGAGCTCGGGGACAATAATTCTTCTTGATACATCAAATTTTAACAAATTTAATCTGGTTACAAGAATTCCATAGGACATGTCTCCACCTTTGTTCATTAACATCCATGTACTCTATCACAGGCCGCACCTTCCCAATGACAGCGGCACACCTTTGGCCCGTGCGGCGCTCATAGTCCCACCTGACTACAAGCCAGCCTTCTCCTTGTCCCAGGTTTCTAGAAAGCTCACCTCAGTGGCCTAGCTTCAACTGTGCCGCCCGAAGATCTCTCCCTTGTGCGCATCTCATATGCGGAAACTTTAGTGTGCGCACATCCGGGGTTGACTTAGGACCTGCCCGTCCCTCGCCTAGCACTAAGCGTCGCTCCTGCGCGCGAAGTTCAATCCTCAAGCTTGGCCCTCGCCTTGTGCCCTGGCACTTGGCTTGGCTTCGCCCGAGTAGGACAACTCTTTAGCCCTTGGCGCTTGTCATGTGCGACTCCAAGGATACCTCCCAACATCTCCTCATAATGGCAAGCGTAGCCCTCGCATCATGTCTCCCTCCTAAGTAGCGCAGCGTCGCCCCACGACTGCGCGTCTAGGCCAACGAGCCCTTGCTTGCATGGTTGAACACTTGCCATGCTTGCAAGTCAATACACGAGGCTCTCAATAGCTCCTCGAGTATTCAATCGGCACAGAGGTCTTTATCATATCCGCAGACAGCCCGCGGGGCTTAGTCTTTCCTTCCATCAAGCCTCTGCCGCCCGTTGTTCGCCCAACGTTGGCCCTCTGGCCACACACCGTACATAGAGTCGCCTGACTCGTATGGATACCTGGAACATTCCTCTAAGATGTCCAGGCAGGCCCTTGAGGTTCTTCCTCAAGGCAGCTCTCTTGGTGCGACTTTCCGACAAAGTGCACGGGGAGGGCTAGTAGGCTGTCACCATGTCTGCCCCCCTTATATATGTCCTTAAAAATTAAACCCCTGTCACAGCACTTGACATCCTTTGTCCAGAGAATCATACAAGGGTCTAACTTTCCACTCCGACCTCCAAATGAGGTGCCGTTTGTTCCTAGAGATTCCTCTTGACTTCATTCACACTTCCATGAAGTTTAATCTCATTCACATACTCGTGGAAAGAGATATAGCCCTCGGAAGATCAGCATAATTACCATAATGCCACTTCTTCTTGGCTAAGTCAAGCCCATAGGCAAACAAGATTCCCACTATAGCTCCAAAACGTGCGGCACTGACACTCGTGCCTGCACACAGCTCGCACGGCTGACACTCAGCCTGCGCCCAGCTGACACTCGTCCAGCACCTTGCTGGCCCTCATCTAGCACATGTCTAGCACTCGTCTAGGACGTGGCCAAGGCTTCCCCTCGAGTACGCGGCTGACATGATCCCGCGCACGACTGGCCCTCGTCCAGCCGTCTGACACTCGTTCAGTGCACGGCCGACACTCGGCCGAGCGGCTGACACTCGTCTGGCCCGCCTGTGGTGCAAAGACATTGCGCACGCAAAGGCATCAAAAGGGCGTCGCGCAACAACTCTCATGTCAACGAAGAAAATTTTTAGCTCCTCCTTGAGTTTTGAGCTCTCAATCACAAAATGGTAATACTAGTACTTAGAAATTGGAAAACCTTTATAAAGCTAATGTACTACTTCAAAAAGCACTGCATTAGTTAAAAATACAAAAAGAATTAAATGAAATTGGATAAAAGCAAGTCTAGAGATAGCATTCACAACGAAAAATCCTAGAGATGGCTTAACTGAATCGAAGGTTGTGTCGCTAGAGATGAATGAGGGTTAGGGCTCTAGAGCCTAATTTTAGATAGGAAAAATTAAGAGGAAAGAACATCTCGTAAAAATTTAGGAGACTGGCAAGTTGGTGGGCGCATAAAGGGTTGGCCGGACATTATCCTTTGGCTACTTATAATGGACTGAAAATAGACTTTGACGACCGGAAAATGTTTTGGTCGTTATAAATATACTTATTATAATTGCGTCCAAAATTATGTTCTTTCGTTATAAAAGGTTTAAGACCCATTTTCTTGCAGTAAAAAGACTAGCCAATGGAAAAAAGTGGGATATGCATGAGTTGCTGTTAGTTGAAAAAAGACTACCCATTTTCTTCAAAGTAATGAAAACTGAGGTAGGGAAAAGGAAAGCAACACATAACGGTAATGTAGAAGATGAGTTAGATCTTGTTCTACCCCATATGAAGACATTTAATCAACTTGCTGTCCAAGCGTGGCATTACAAGATGCACTTAGAGTGATATTTTTAAACACATGTTAGTTGGAATTTAGCTGCTTCCTTATTACTATTTGTTTAATCAGCTTCAAAAGTGAAATTATTGCAGACGATCCGAATAATTAATTACATAGAAAATATGAACTCTTGCCTAACAATTTAAATTTTTAAATGAAGCAGTTCACAAATCACAAGATACAATTTAAATAAAGCATGGAGTCTTAGATCATATGAAAATAAAAGTATTTTTTGCGTACTTAGCATGTTCAAGAAAGAAAAATTAGATCCACACGGGGACATATGCTAGACTTAAATAAAATTAAAGTATTCTTTTCTAGTAGTTTGAACTATATATTAGACAAGACGACTATAAGACAATTCAATAGAAATTCATGATATACGATAACCACGAGAAGTCGAATCCTACCTTTTATCTGGATAAAAAGAAGTGTTGTTTGTCCCTTTAGCTTTGGAATTAGAAAGAAAAGAGTTCGTCGATGTGACAACGGGGTTGTATTTTTCTTGCTATTTTATCGACATACATGGACACTAGGTTTTCTGATTTATGTCTGTCTTTGTAACTAGTTTCATTGTCGAAGAATCAACTTGGAACAGCATCTAACATTATCAACACCTAAGAAAATAAAATCCGACATGTTTTTAACGATATGAACCTGATCAACTACTAATAGTAAGGTTTTAGTGATGAGTTTATCGGTGTTGTTAAATCTTAGTTACATTTTTGTTGCATCAAAGGGAGAAAAACAGTCAACAGAAATCAGACATAAAACAGTTGTTGTTTAGCAAATTAGCACTACGAATTAAGGATTTGTTTGTCTCAACACTTCGAAAGAAAGAGATAATGTCTTTTGTGCTAAAATATAAATTTTAAGCTAAGTTTGAACTTTGAATTCATTATAACAAGAAAACAAGAGGGTGTACTCTTTCTTTTCACTCTACTAATTCTTAAAGGACCCGTCTATCCGCGAGATTAATTTTTAAATAGTGAAATTGTGTCTATATATGGTTGACAAAAAAGTTATTGTGTGATCATTTTAATAGGCAAATACATTGATAACACGATATTCCGTCTTTTCATTTAGACATCTATATTAACACACATTATTTACATCGCATAAAGCATGTTTCAGACATCTTTTTAGCTCGTGAAAAGGCATGACAGGCTACCTTTATTCTTCGCACTCTACTAATTCTAAAGTTTCTAACATGAATCCGTTTCTCCATGTGATTAAATTTTTAAATAGTGAATTGTCTCTATGTTTGACAATTAAATCAAAATCTGTCTCCATGTGATAATTTAGGATTTGTGATGATATGAATCTAAAATATCCTTTTTCTTTCCAGCAGAATAAAGATAATTGCATTAATCAAAGCGAGCAGTCATTTGTACCAAACTTTATCAACATACATCAAGGTCTAATTCTTCTATTGAACATTTTATCAACATCCATGAAGGAACAATTCTTCTATTGAAAATTTGAACCATTGTTTGGGAAAAAAAATATATATTTTTCCAACCATAGCTATTTCAATTGCCTTCAGAATTGCCAATTTTGGGGGTAATTTTGATCAGTAGCCATTTTTGGACGCGCTCATTGGGGACTATCCACCGTTTCGAAATTCACTGAAGAATAGCCAAAATTTCGCGCGCACACTTAAGCTCCATTAGCGTTGGAAAACACCCCAGACTAGTCTCATAATAAAATACCAAAGCCCAAGTATTTTATTATGGGACTGAAGAAGTCTCATAACAAAATAATGGGATTTAAGCTTCAGTCCCCATAACAAAATGCTGAACCTTGAACAAAACTTGTTCAAAGCCCCAGTATTTATACTGTGATTTGTACGGAGGTGGCTAGTCTTCAAACAATTTTATATCACTGGCTAGTATTCATTTAACGCGGTCAAAACAGACTGCACGGAGGTGGCTAGTCTTCAAACAATTTTATATCACTGGCTAGTATTCGTGACTAAATTTTAGTGTTTTAGGAGTAATTTGGACTCGAAGCCCAAAGTTAACTGAAATACTATTGTTGGGCTGAGGCCGAGAAATGAAATTCGTCTTGGGCCTAATAAACTATAGTTGCGCTGAAAATCTATTTAAGAAGTACGTAAAACTGAAAACATGGCCCATGCAGGTCTCGAACCTGCAACCTTCGCGTTATTAGCACGACGCTCTAACCAACTGAGCTAATGGGCCAGTTGTGGACATTATTACTACTTACTGACTATATTACAAAGAATAGTGGTGCTAGTTGTATTGTACAATATAGAGAGACATATTGACCCTTTTTTCCATCTTTTTTTTAACATGTGTTTCTTTTAAGAATTAGAAATTACATTAAAAAATTTAGGATTGAAATTTTGACTTGCATAATCAAGGATTATACTCCAAACACTTAAAGATTCTTCATTTTCTTTGTTTAAAAAGTTATTGAAAACTTTTCTCAATATTTTATTTGAAATTTCTCGTTCAAGTTTACACAAACAAAAACTTGGTGATTGTTTAGATGATTTTTGTATGGGGTTGGTTGTGAATATAGTGGGGATAGGGAGATTTCTGCAATAGCCTTTCTGGTGGAAAGAACGTGTTTATGGTGCATTACAAATATTATTTTAATAATATGACCATTATAATTTAAATAGGAGATCTGTTCCTTTAAAATATAAGCAAAAGGTTGATAAATAAAACAATTAGATATTTGTAAAGTCATTTTCTAATTTCTGTAGATTTTGATTAGACCATGCATATATATGTGTTTATAATATTCAATAAACATGTACAGATAATCAATTCTAAACCAAATAAATCAAACGATTCATGATAAAATGACTCGACCGAATTCTTGTCATAAAATGGGCCATCTCTTGTATTAACAAATAACAACAGGGAAATTTTGATCACTAGTCATTTTTGGACGCGCTCAATGGGAATTATCCACCGTTTCAAAATTCATTGAAGAATAGCCAAAAATTCGCGCGCACACTTAAGCTTCATTAGCGTTGGAAAAACACCCCAGACTAGCCCCATAACAAAATACTGGGGCTTTGAACAAAACTTGTTCAAAGCCTAAGTATTTTGTTATGGGACTTTATATATAAAGTTTCAGTCCCATAACAAAATGATGGGGCTTTGAACAAGTTTTGTTCACAGCCCCAGCATTTTGTTATGGGTTATGGGACTTTATATATAAAGCTTCAGTCCCATAACAATGCTGGGCTTTGAACAAGTTTTGTTCACAGCCCCAGCATTTTGTTATGGGACTGAAGCTTTATACAAAGTCCCATAACAAAATGCTGGGGCTTTGAACAAAACTTGTTCAAAGCCCCAGTATTTTATACCGGGGTTAGTTTACTGAAGTTTTCCAGTATAAATACTGGGACTTTGAATAAGTTTTGTTCAAGGCCCCAGTATTTATACTGGGATTTGTCCGAAGGTGGCTATTTCTCAGCGAATTTGTTTTTGACGGCTACAAATCAATTAACGCGCGCCAAACAGGCCCCTACACTAAATTTTTACATAACAACACGTGCTGGTTTACCCTGTAATTTACTTGTCGGTTAGGGGCTTCTTGTAGAGGATCATTTAAAATCTGCTTTTCCACCCTCCAAAAAGGACGAAAAGTTAAAGAAAATGAGTAGCTAGTAGAATACTAAAAGGACTGAAATTGCTTCTACGACGACGACACAAAAGCAGCATTCATATATACCACTATAGTAATGTCGTTTTTAGTTTAAAAGGACATGGCGCATGAGGAACATTGTGAGATTGGTCCATATATCTATAGTGATGTCTTTTCCCAAAACAAGCAAACTATGACTGTATTACTACAACTAACTAACAACATACTCAGCGATATTCTATAAGTGGAGTCTTGGAAAGAGAAGATGTACACAGACCTTATCCTCCCCTTTACGCAAAGATAAAAAGACTGTTTTCGATAGACCCTCGACTAAAGAAAAAATATCTTTTAAAAAAGTTTGAAACAGAACAATATGCTAATACTAGAGCCGTCAATATGGGCTTGGCCCGTTGGGCTGGCCCGGCCTGGCCCGTAATTTAATAGGGTTGGGATAAGATTTTTTTAGCCCACGAAACACTGAGGCTTTTTAGTCCGACCCACGCAAGCCCACGGCCCGTGAGGCTTGGGTGAGGCTGGGCTGGGCCGGCCCGTGGGCTTAATTAAATAAAATAATTTAAATAATAAAATAAGGACCAGTCTAAAAATAATGAAACAGAGCTTCTAGTTTTGAATATTATGTTGCGATTTTTCAGTATTAATATTTTGACAAATATTATATTATTGGTATCTTTTTATGTTTTCGTTTAATGTTATTTGGAATACGGGTTCTTGGAGAATAACAATTTACCAAATGTGTGTGGTGACTTATCAAAGTTTGTAAATTTTTTTCTGATTATATTGTGTTAACAACAGTTTATGATATCTGAAATTGCTCCCGAAATTAAGATTCTCTTTAACTAATGACAATTGAAATAAATTTTAAGTTCGCATTGGATACTTTTTGACACCAAAGTTTGTACTATATTTTTGCTTGTTATATTATCTCCTTTATAAGAATTGTTCAGCTGGATATCATGGTAATATTTGGTTTACTTCTGGTATATACTATTATTAAAAATTCAAAAATCAAACTAATATTATTAAGAAATAATAAATAATAAATAATGGTGGGCTAGCCCGGCCCGGCCTGCAGCCCACATAGGGCTGGGTTGGGCTGATAATTTAATGGCCCGTGTGAATTGTGGGCCGGCCCGGCCTGGCCCGGCAAATTGCAAAGCTGGGTCGGGCTGGGTCGGGCCGGCCCATTTTGACAGCACTAGCTAATACCCTGCAAAGAAAGAAAAGTATTGGCTTTAAAACTAAAGAATACACAAGGTAGACATAGAACATCAATGAAGAAGAATATGAAAGAAATACATATAAAGGAATAATGTTACTGCAAATATGACAAAAAAATGTACGATTGTTATTTAACATTTCTATCCTAATTCTTGACCTTCACATATTCTTATTTATGGTCATGTACTCGGTAACTTGGAGGTGGGCCATGTCCTATTTAATCACCTCGCCCCAACTCTTCTTGGTCTGCGAAGCTCTCTGCAGACCCAGCACTGACAATCCATCGCATCTTCTAATCGAGGCATCCGCACTCCTCCTTTTCACATGCCCAAACCAACGGAACCTCGCTTCCCGTATCTTGTCCACCATTGAGGCTACCCTACCTTATCCCGTATGACATCATCGTTAATCTTATCTTTTCTTGTATACCCACATATCTACCGAAGCATCCTCATTTCGCCTACTTGCATTTTTTGGACGTGGTATTCTTGACTGGCCAATACTCAGCTCCATACAATATCACCATATCACTTTATTATATAACCAAATTATAATGTTCTTTTTCTACATCCAAATGAAAGACATCCTGATTAGTAAGTCATTGGAATAATCATATAAAAATAGGCCTTCTCTTTTAATTTGTCACTAACATTACCGTTATTAACCTAATGCACACATATTTGCTCTCTTGGTATGCTTCATAAGAACTTCTGGACCTCCACATTCAAATACCAGTTAAAAAGGTTTAACAACTGCTGTTTAATAAATTTGATCACGGATGACAGTCAAATTAATAATTGTGCAAGAAGTATACCTTAGCACCTAAGTTAAAAAAATTTGTAACTATAATATATTTATATGAAACATACCTATGTATAACTAAAAGTAGTAGTACTAATCAACGGGATTGGCATTAGGATTATTATTTTCCTTAAAAAATTACTTAAATAAAACCAAGTTTATCTCAAGCTCAACTCTTCTGAATATCATTATCAACGTACCCTTTAGTAACTATTAATAAACCAAACTCGAAACTAAATCCTTCCAAAAATACCAAAAGGAAATCTAATTAACGAAAAATCTAATCGAACCCCATAGTGACCCCCCCCCCCCCCCCAACTGTGTTGGACATCCAAAAGATTGGAAGGTTGTCTAAAAATATACTCCGTACTAGTAGTAAAGTAATAATGTCACGAGGTTGTAATAAAAACGGCTACGAGAATCCATGATAACTGCTTCCTAACTACTACTCTACTTTCTTCTTACAGGAATCTACTGTCCCAAACTATAGACAAAGCCAGTCGCTGTCAAAAGTACTAAATTTCAGGTTAGTAATTACAAAACGTACATAACGTGTCGCTATTTGGTTTGCTGTAATTTTTCTTTTAGGACGTTTCACAGAGTACTTTCTTTATGTTTTGGTAATGAAGACGCGAAGTAATGGGTAATAATAAGCTGTACCGCAGAGAAGCAGAAGAGTTACGTAGCCTTATCGCTTTTGAGTTGTAAACAGATTTTCGGCCATTAAACAGATGCCATCTTGTTAAAAAACAAAAATACAATTGCAATACTAGTCTGTTTGAAAATAATGATATATTTTAAATTTAGATATAATTTAACATTAGACTGCTACTTTATTTTTAATGATATAGAGGAAGTAAGCACTACCATGTTTGGCTAGTAGAAGAGGTTGAGAAAACATGTCTTCCTCTTTTCTTTTCTTTTTTTTCTTTTGTAAGAAAAACATGTCTTCCTTTTTCTTTTCTTTTATTTCTTTTGTAAAAAATCATGTCTTCTTTCATTAAGTTCGAAAAAAGCATGTTGGGTTATCGTTTCATAACCTTATCGAAAATTTTAATATCACTTTTTTAAACTACGTTGAACTTTCATATTGGTTGGGATAGTAATTTATGTGAATCAACCTATCCCCAATCAAACTTTTTCACGTAAGACGCAGCCAAATTTAAAGAAAATGAAAATAAAAAGTTAAAAATTCTCTTCCCTTTAAACTATTTGATTTTGATCTATTTGCATTTAGGCACCACACAATGTAATGTAATATCACAACTCTACCCTTAACTTATGTGCATACTAAACTTTTAAGTGTATATGTTCAGCTTAATCTCAGTTTTAGTGCATATTCCCGACAGAAGTTCTCCATAATTCAAAGTTTGGTTAACTTTCGCGATTTTGTCAATTTTCACGATATCGTGAGCAAATAACATATGCACTGGCCGGACTCATCGATCTTGTATAATATTTGTTAATTCATCCATAACCGAGTTAGCAAGTCTTGAGCTCAATGTCAATCTCTGGTGCATACCCACAATTATTAGAAAATCCTTTGCATACCCACAATTATGAGAAAATCCTTTTTATATCGATTATTGTTCTCATGTTAATGATAACTTATTCACTCTTTAAAAAAACACTTCTAAAGATGAAGCTAATGTGCATGTTATTTTATTTAAGATCTTCTAAGAAAATATTTCAAAGGGACATTCGAGTGATCGATCTCTAATTTAACCACAAAAATAAAATTATCTAATATGTTTAATTGGTTGTTCCAATATAAGTTATCCTGAAATTGTTAGTACCATAATACTATATGGTATTACATTTGTACCATACTTATAGCCTGTTTGGCATTGCTTCTCCAAAGCTAAAAGTACTTTTTTTCAACAAAAGTACTTTTTTAAGAATTTTGAGGTGTTTGGCAACTAAAAAAAAAGTACTTTCAGGTAGAAGTAAAAGCAGTTTGCTGTTGGAGAGAAGCTACAAATATCTGCTTCTTTCAAGAAGCAGAAACAGAAAGCAGATTATTAATTTTTTCAAGACAGAAATATCCTTACCAAGAATTTATATATACCATATTATTCCTTATAAATTAACCATATCTCTCTCAAAATACAATTATATTTTTCTTTTTCTTATTTTTTTCTACTACGTACTTTTACAAATCTTCTTCCTCTAGGACTAATTTTTATTTTAGGTATTACTATCAACCGTATATAGGATGTCCTACTCTTTAATCATCTTTTAAAAGCAAGTGATTAATAGAAATTCCTAATTCTGATATCACTTTGATTTAACTATATTTTATGTTGTTCAATAGCTTAAATTTATATCTTTTACGTTATGTTTTATATTTAACTAAATAAATTTTCTAATTAAAGTCATTTATGATAAATATTTAAAATTATTTTTTTTTTTTATTAATCCAGATGTAAAATGAACGTGGATGTCCTTTTCGTAATTTGACACTGAAAAGTAATTTTCGTAATGATTAACCAAATACAAATTATTTATCAAAAGTACTTCTCCAATGAGTTGTCCAAACACAAACTGCTTATTATCCAAAAGTACTTAATTTAAAAGTACTTATGCCAAAAGTACTTCTCAAAATAAGCAGTTTGTAGCAGCAATCCCAAACAGGCTATTAATGTGGGACAATATTCACGAATTAAGAGCCTGTTTGGCCAAGCTTTTGAAAAGCACTTATATTCGATAATGAAGGTGCTTTGCCAAGCTTTTCGTAAAAAAATAAGTACTTCTGAGCAGTAGTTCTAGTTGTTTTTTAATTTTTAAGCAGAAGGTGAAAAAAGTAGCTTATTCAAAAAATAAGTACTTCTGATATTTTAAGACAAGAATAAACATATAAAAAAAAGTAAAAATCAACTTATATGCATATACATTTTCGTAATTTGATATTTAAAAATAATTTTTTATATTTATCAAATACAAATTACTACAAAAGCACTTTATTTCTCATATGATTTGTCAAACACAAACTGCTATTCTTTCAAAGCACTTTGTACAAAATGCTTTTGCTCAAAAGCACTTTTTAAATAAGCCGATTTTGGCAGCTTGACAGGCTCTTAACAATCCCCAGATGGAAAAAATAAAATAACAAAAATGTCTTCACCAAAATTCTTTCCAAAGTCACTTGATTAAGAAGGTTAATATCAAACTAGATATAAGTTTGTCTAGAGCGAAAACAATTAATAGATGTTTTATATTATACTTGCATATTTTTTTTTAGACCAATACTTGCATATTTTTCTAGACCAATAAAGCACATATCTACAATTAGAAACTATTGTGTCTGATTATAACAATAAATCGAATTTGTATAGTGTTAATTAGCAATTATTCGTATCAACGGCATGAAAAAGACAAAAATTTAAATAAAGAAAACGAGACAAGAAATTGAAGACAAAGCACATGGGTATTTGGTGTATTCCTGGATGCATTACATAATATTCACATAGCTATGTATAGCCTGTTAGGATAAGAACAACAATAAATATATTTTATGACCATTCATCCCACGTTATGATTGTGGCTGATCCACCACCTCCCCATTAAATGTATAAGCAACGGTCGTCAGTTATAAAAAGTGAGAGCTCGTTTGTCGTGGGGCAACATCTTCCCCGAGGAGTGAATCTTATGCCTCGTGATGGTTGTTTGCTGATAACCTCGTGGGGAGGCTCGTGGTCATCCCTCACGTCATGCTCGAGGCAGCTGGCCTCGGGAAATGAGCGTGCGACTTCGAAAAACTGTTTCTAGAAGGCTCAATCAAACCATGCATCGAGCCCTGTCGTCAAGACCTTGTTAAATTTCACTAAATACAACTATATTCATTAAATAAATTTGTAATTATTTGTTCTCGTATTGATCTATTCTCGCACTATAATTAACTTGTTCACAAATCAAACAATCTCTGAGTGCACACGTACTCCCTGTTACCTATATAGGAAAATTAAGTATAAGCAGGCATTTTCTTTGGGTATCACTTGGGACCTGAAAGACTTTAGCATGGAAGTAATTTAGTAGAAGATGATGGTTTGTCACTTTTTGAGACAAAAAGAATACGATGTTGATAATCTTAAATGTTTAAGGTAACAAACATACTTTTGATTCGACTCTTAGTTTGCACGCAAAACTTCTATCAAGTGCACTTTTCTTATCTTGATATGTTGGACCTTTTCTTTTCTCTTGTTGGTGAATCAAATTCACACTCAACTCACAACTGTGTCCAATAACCTAACATTCTGGTCAACTTTTAGAATTTAGGAATTTGAGATTTTTTCCACTACTAAAAGGAATGTACTATTCTAAATCAGCTGTTTGCACCCCCAAAAAAAAAAAAGTAGTTTTCTGAGGCAATAACATCAAGGAAAAAGCAACATTTTTAGTTAACATGAAAGCAATATGAGTTCTTGATAGGAATCAAGGAAGCTGTTAAGAGCCTAAAATTGATTTTTCATTCTTGAGCTTTAGTGATAAGTAATATGTATGGATTGAAAACTTGAAGGCTCAACTAGATATTGTGGTCGATTTTTACAACGGAGGTCAATTCTGAGACATTAACGGAGCTCAATTTTGAGACATTATTGTAAGTTAGCTATCGACTACTATATATATAGAAGAAATTATGGTTTAATTAGTAGTTTTTGATGATGTGAGAATTGGTACTCTTGATAAGTGTATGATATATATATTCCCTAGTATTTCTCTAACGAAGATAACTTGAATTTTTTCCTCTATGAATCCTTGTATGAGTTCCTTCCCATTTCCCTTGGTTTGAATCTAATTACTTATTAAATTGTGGTTTAATTGTTCGTTTAACCATTCCTTCTTTTAAAGTTTATTTTCCTTCTCTCTATTTCTTAACTCAATCTTTATTATCTTATCTTATTTGGTTAATTATTCTTTAATATCTTGTTTTTGTATCTCGTTTTACATCAGTTCCCCTTTAAAAATATTGTATACAACACATGCTTTAAAAGGAATAAGCTTAAAATTAAAACGTAATTAGTTTTTGCTTCCTTCTATTTTATATGATATTTTTTCCTTGTTAGTCTATTTAAATAAGACACTACCACGTTTGTATCTTGAAAACATTTTAGCTAATGACATGTTTAATGTCATAGTCACACAACTGAAATAAAATATTTGCGATCAGACGTTTCAAAATTATTTTTCAATTTTGATATTAATCAAATATTATCATATAAATTAAAATGGAGAGATAGGATGTTTATCATCTTCTTCTCTTATATAAGTAATTCTCTCCCCTTTTCTTGAGATATGAAGATAACAAGAGAATAGAACAATCTATATAATCATCCGTTGTCTTGAGAATATACCCTATTACATGTGCTCGTACGATGTCATATTGTCATGTTAGGTTTTTTTAAGGCTCAAGTCATATTGCTCGGCAATTCTATATATATTCTCCCCCACCTCCATAAAATTGGATACTTGTTAAGAAAAAGAGGAGCATACATAATGGATGGAGCACCTTCATTTCTTTTCCCTCTAAGTTAATTCACAAGTTTAGCACAAAATCATTTCAACTGTATTTATTTAGAGAACCAAAAGATGCAAAAATTACATAAATAAAGGACTAACCGACAAAGAAATGTACAAGAAGACAATATCTAGACTCTAGTAGACTAAGACATCTTAACGATCAGTAGTTATACTTTGTATATTTACTAAATTCCACTTACCTTATTTATTTTGTGTCGATTGAATCAGGTTAGTGTTGAATAAATTGATTTACCTCATATACGTCCAGACTATAGAGCTAGCATGCATTCTAACATGTAGTCGTAGGTTATCATATGTTACTGAGCTTACTTATCATGAATATTTATTGTAGACGTTAGTTTTGGGTGAGCTGATACTATTAAGTAGTCTTTTAATTGTTAGTTTGTTAGTGTATAAAGTTAAACCTTAAATGTTCGTTCGGTATAAGGGATTGAGATTATAATTTCGGAATAGAATTCGGTATTATTTCTATCCCATGTTTGGTATTAGGTATTAGCTAATACTAGGACAAATTTTATGTCTAAATTGTAGTATTAATAATCCCACATAGGAGGTGGGATTAACAATCCCGGGAATCCCGGGATTGTTAATTCCGGGATAACTTACTGTTGAATCGAACTACCCTAAGGGAATTACAGGTATGTAATTGTGATGTAAGAGTTTGATTCAATTTATAGTTGTTTTTTTAGGTGACTCAATTCAGTGGACTAAAAGACTATATGAAAGATAGTACACTACCAACATTCTGATATCGATATCATATTGATAACTTAAATCTTAATTATTCCATTACTGATTCAATTGAAAGATTATCAGTATGTCTTTTGTCCCCAAGTTTGCACACAAAAAGCTGAATAATATTTACCAAGGTTTCGTGACTGTGAGAAGGGAAAGGAAAAGATTTTGAACCTTAAATGCAATTTATTCTTCACCAACTATACTCCATTAGTTAACTTTTGACTACAAGTCTATAACAACTAGTCCCCTATTCCTCCAAGCTAAGTAAAAGGCCCCAGAAATGACAATTGCCAGCCAATGTGGTTTTAAGGTTTCCTTATATAAAGGTATACGAATTAATGTGGGATACTAATGGCTTCAACCTTGCACAAGTTGTCCCACAGTTTCCATAAAACTGGAAAATGGAACTTGATTGATTGCAACATAACTTTACCTATAGGCTTTAGGAGTTATATGTAGACGGATGTAAGTTATTGGAATGATTTATTGACAAAATTAAGAATTTTGGAATTTGTGTTTCAAAATAAGTCTAGATTTTATGTGGTGTTAAAAAGTTGTTTCTGTGTGACCTACAGGTCATGGGTTCGAGTCGTGGAAACAGCCACTGATGGTTGCATCATAATAGTTGCGTATATCGCACCCCTTGGAGTGCGGCCTTTTGCGGACCCTGCATATCTACCCATAATGCTTTATGCACCAGATTGTCTTTTATTAAGGATAAAAATGAAATTATAGAGTTCAAATATTTTCAAATTTGAAAAAGAACATTTTTTTTAGTGGACAACAAATAAATGGGTTCACATTAGCTGATGGGAGGGAGTAATTGTTCACTCACCGAGTAATATAAAAAAATAACTACGCATGAATGTTCATAATAAGTAAATTTAAAAACCTAGAAGCTGAGGCAGGTAACTCCAAAGGACAAAGCAGTTATTGAGTGGCTGTACTAACTTTGTTACAAGGTAAGTGTTTATATCCATTTTTTTTTAGGTACCTGGCCTCGTGGATTTTCTACCACGTATTCCTTACGTGTGTAGCTGCCGATAGGTGTACTCATTACGCCTTAGCTTTGGATTTATATTGTATATTATATGTTATGTCCTATTGTTGGTATTGCATTGAGGATTTGAGCATTGTACCCTGGCTGCGAGTTGGCATCTACTTCCCGGTTGTCGATGAGAGTCCCGCGCCGGTGAAGGGTTATTTTTGCATCACATTGCATTCATATGCATTACATTGCATATCATATTGAGGGCAGGAGTATTCCGCCCCAGGAGCAGGAGTATTCCGCTCCATTGTATCATATTGAGGGCAGGAGTATTCCGCCCCAGGAGCAGGAGTATTCCGCTCCATTGTATCACATTGAGGGTAGGAGGATTCCGCCCCAAGAGCAGGAGTATTCCGCTCTTATGTCAGATATTGAGTGCAGGAGTATTCCGCCTCAGCTTTACATTATATCGGGTGCAGGAGTATTCCGCCCCAGGAGAGTGCAGGAGTATTCCGCCTCTGGTTTATATTATATCGGGTGCAGGAGTATTCCGCCCCAGGAGTAGGAGTATTCCGCTCTAGTTGGTTATCAGATTGGATTCCCCTCGAATGCAGGAGTATTCCGCTTCGGGATGTGATTACGGGCACATGTGACCCTTCGCAACATATTTCATCTCATTTCATCTCACTTCATTTTATTTCATTTCATTTCATTTCATACCATTGTGTAAACCTGTGGTACATAACTATTGTCCTGCTTATATGTGCATTTCTTATTTGTTGTTATGTTTCTGGCACGCATCGTTGGTTGAGTTTATAAGTTTCTTACGTGTTTTCGGTTGTTATCTGGCTCTACCTTTTTATAATTTAAATAAAAGAAATTTGGTTTATCTGTTTCTTCTCTCAGGCTAGCTATCCTATTCTTTGAGGTGGCTAGTCTGCCCCACTTATTGAGTCCTTTTGACTCACCCTTGTTTGTTGTTTGTTTCTTGTCTATCTATTTCGTTTCGGCAGGTTCGCTCCAGGATTGAGTTCGCCACGTTGTGAAGGAGCGAAGACGACTTCAGCTGTCAGGGTGAGCCAGCTTTTATTCCGGATGGCCACCAGTTTATTGGTTATTATTTCAGTTGCATTTTGCTCCCTTCAGGAGGTATTTGTCTTCTTTTGTACTCTTAGATGTCTAGTCTGGATAACCCTAAACCTAGTATGTTGGGTAGTCAGCTGTAATTTCTTTTGTACAGCTTAGAGGTATCAGTATGTCTGTGTTTTTGTTTTAAGTCTTGTCCTTATTTATGAATTATTATATTTATTTCCTAATTTAATTGGTAAGGGTTTGCCCGACGGGTCTAGGGGAGGATGTCGGGTGCCCGCACGGCCTAACCGGATTCCAGGTCGTGTCAGTAACAAGGTAAGAGGGCTTTTTTTAAAAAAAAAGAAAAACTTCTCTGGCTCATTAAATTGTTATTTGTCACATAAATTGGAATTAATTTATTTGAGAAGTCATAGGAATTCTTTTTTCTTTTTTTTTTTAACCTTTCGTTAAAAAAAATTTAATTATAAATTATTATGAGTTGTAATAAATTTTCTATAATTTTTATATATGTAAATTTTATTTTTCAAAAGTTTTTAATGATTTATCTTTGATTACATCGAAAGTTAAGTTATTCCACTCTTGTCCCGGGGCGTAGGCACCCTATGCCAAGAGGTGTCATGGGACACCGCTTCGCCGAAATTTTTTACTATGTATATGTATGTAAATATGTAAAAAAAAATCATAATATTTAGTACAAATAAAGAAAGTGACACAATTTGAAACATCATGGCTCATTGGTCTAGTGGATAAACACCTTTAGAAAGTCTAGAATTGTGAGAGTTTGAATCCCGCTTGTAGCACAATTAGCTTTTTTTATCAAAATTTTGAACGTTTATCGTTTAAAGTGGAGATTGAACCCTCGATCTTCAAATTTTATTTAGAAGTGACACTACTTGCAAAAAATTCTGCGTTCGCCACTGCTCTTGTCCCCAAACTTTGCCACATTTAAATAAATAAATTTGATATATATATGACAACTTGTGCAAGGTTGAAGCCATTAGTATCCCACATTTTTTCGTATACCCTTATATAAGGAAACCTTAAACCCTCCCCCCTCCCCCCCAAAAAAAACACACACACACACACGAAAACTAATGGCGGGGGTTAAGGTTTCCTTATATAAGGGTATACGAAAAAATGTGGGATACTAATGGCTTCAACCTTGCACAAGTTGTCCCACAGTTTCCATAAAACTGGAAATGGAACTTGATTGATTGCAACATAACTTTACCTATAGGCTTAAGGAGTTATATGGAGACCGATGTAAGTTATTGGCACAATTTATTGACAAAACTAAGGCTTTTGAAATTTGTCTTCTAAAATAAGTCATAAATATTTGTGTGGTGTTAAAAAGTTGTCTTCATATGATTTACAGGTCAGAAGTTCGAGTCGTGGAAACAACTACTGATGCTTGCATCATGATAGGCCGGGTACATCACATCCCATAGGGTGCGGCCCTTTTGCAAATCCTGTATATCTACGCATGATGATTTACGCATCGAGCTGATTTTATTAAGGGTAAAAATGAAAGAAAGGAGTTAAATATTTTTTAATTTGACAAGGGAACAATCTTTTTTAACGGACAACAAATAAATGGGTTCACATTAACTGATGTGGAGGGAGTAATTGTTCACTCACCGAGTAATATAAAAGAATAACTACATATATGAATATTCATAATTAAGTAAATTTAAAAATCTAGGAGCTGAGACAAGTAACAAGGAGAGAGTTTTTTAAAAAAAAAACTTCTTTGGCCCATCAAGTTGTTATGTTTGTCACATAAATTGGAATTAATTTATTTGAGAAGTCATAGGAATTCTTTTTTTACCACCTTTTGTTAAACATTTTTCTAATTATTATGAGTTGTAATACTTTTTCTGCAATTTTTATATATGTAAATTTCATTATTCAATTTTTTTTTAATGATTTATCTTTGATTACATCGAAAGTTAAGTTGTTCCACTCTTGTCCCCAAACTTTGCCACAGTTAAATTAATAAATTTTGATATTTTTCTTCCCCGTGAGTATAGCATGATGAGCTCTCGGCCGGTTCCGCCGGGTAAGGCTAGGAGCACTCAACTGCTCGTGCCGTATGACGAGAGGATCTTCACCATAATCGTCCACTGTACCTTTCAAGATATATTGGTGAAGTAAAACTTATTTATATGGTTCTCCGGTAAGCAGTCTATTTCTATGAGCTAGCCGGTGGGAGCGAGAAGTTTGGAATATATATATATATATAGTTTTTAATACATAGTTTTTATATGTACTTGTATCAAAATTCTTTTAAGACTTACTTCCTCCGTTTTAAAATAGTTGTCTTAATTTGACTTGAAGTGGATTTAAAAAATGTGGTAAGATTTTTGAAATTTGTAGTCCAAAATAAGCCCTACATAAATATGTGGCTATAAAGTATTTCATTAAGGATAAAGTAGTAGTTTCAACAAAAATATTTTCAAATTTAAAATTGTGTCATTCTTTTTTTAACAGACTAATAAAAAAATAATGTCATTTATTTTGAAATTGAGGGAGTATTCTACAAGCACGGCTGTATGCACCAATTTCAAATATTTGGTATTGATGAATATAAAATATGTTCACGCTCGTTTTGATATGTTTAGGCGGGCGCATGTTGGGTTTGGGGGGATAGTATGCCACATTGAAGAGGGGTGAGTTCCTTAAATCTTTTATAGATCTCATTCAATCATCGCCCTTTACACTAGATTTGTAAGTTAATTAGATTCCAGATCTATTTTCTTATTATGATATCATAACTCTATTCCCGTTACTAGCTTTAGTTTATTTCAATATCGACTTATTTCGGTCTTTATCATTGTCTTTATATTTATTGGTGTTATTTGTTTATTTTGAGTATGTTTCAGTTTTTCTATTCTCTTTACTCATGATATTTTCATATTATTTTTCAAATAAAAATAATTTCTCCAGCGGAAAGTCTATAAAAAACAATCTCTCCGTCTTAATGGAGATAAGGTATGTGTACATCTCATATTCTGCAGACTCCACTTGTATTATAACACCGAGTATGTCGTTGTTGTTTGGTATCATAACCATACCCCGATGTTGGACTCGCAGTATAAACATTCATTCTCTAATTGGTAGATTTGGACATTCCACATCGCAAACGAAATATTTTCTGAATTCGTTTTAACTAATAGTAAATGTTTAAAGTTGCCTGGAATAGAGGGTTTTACTTTTAAAAAGAGGCTGATGTAGTTTCCTCTCAATTTTGGCTTGTAAGTTGAACTACACACAAGGGCATGTCTGTCCAAATATCTGAAAATGATCTTTTGTCTGAAAGGGTGTACTCTATGCTAAGTGCTTGACACGTCTACTGGCATATTTAAGGTTTGAGTTAGACTTGACGTTCAATTCTACGTGTCACACAAAGTACGTACTTAAAAAGGAGTATCGTACGTCCCTTTCTCTCCCTCTCAACAATTTTCTCTTTCTTTCTTATGCTTCTTGCTTTTCTTATTTTAAGTCTATATACTTTTTCCTTTTTCTTTGGAGGTTATTCTTTTTAGTTTCTCGTGGAGCTAAGGGCATTTCTTATGGAGAAAGATTCAAAGACATCAATATTCCTCTCTTCATATGGCATGTCCATAGTTGTTGGGCTGATTAGATATATGGGCATGGGTGATGCAATAAGACATTTTTATAACAAATTGTTTGTACGGATATCTTTTGGATGCTATAGGGATCATAGGCTGTATATGTAATTTCACGGTTCACGTGAACCTATAGTCTCTTCCTCAAATTATATATATCATGTACATATTTATCAAAATATGTGTAATGTGATGTTCAGAAACATATACTCTAGAAATTTGAATAGTTCATTTGGTCAGACGCGGGTTCATTTACACTAAAGTACAATGATCAATTCCCACGTAAATGCTCCTTTCATATCTTTTTTTCTCCTTATATTACTTACATTGGTTTAGCTTGTTTGGATTTTACCTATAAAAGAGACAAATTGTTGCGAGAGAGACACGAACATGTCGCACTGAGTAAATTTTGAATAACCTTGGGCACTAGGCTAGCACTATCGATTTTATATAAATGTTCAAAACTTAATATATCATCGTATAAAGTGATATTTGACATATAACCACAATACACTTACTCGACGAAGGTTCTTCGACGATCACCTTTTGGACACTATAGCTTCACATCTGACAATGGTGAATCCATCCTCTTAAAATTCTAAAGTCGCCTCTGATAGCAATGTGCTATATAGACTAATTAATATAATATTAAATAAAAAATCAATTTAAAAAAAAATGGCTACAATATAAATAAGTTTGCTATGGAGGAATCTATGTTATAGAGATATTTTATTGTAGAATGAAAACAAAAAGAAAACAAGAATAAATTTCAATAAAATCACAATTGGTACCTTGGGTTTGGGTCTAACTTCAGACTAAAAACTAGCTCAAAGAGAGATGGTTGTCCAAGCCTTATAAAGGACAAATTACCCCTCCCTTCAACCGATGTGAGATTCATTCAGCACCCCGCGGCACGCCCAGATCCTTCAAGGGTATGGCGTCGACAATATTGTGTGTGTGTGGGGGGGGGGGGCTTCTCTATCGACTAGGAGCCATTCTGGCTCGATTCCAGGAACTCTACCGGCTCTAATACCATAATAAGATCATTATTGGGCATCCTTGGGCTTGAGACCAACTTACTTAAATAACACCAGAAGCTAGCTCAAAGGATGAGGCTTGTCCAAACCTTATAAGGGATAAATTTACCTCATTCCACAATTGATGTGAGATTCATTCAACATTCTTTCAACCACATGTAAAAAGAAGGACAATTTGTCCAAAGATAAAATAAATAAATAAATAAATTAGAAAGAATATTTTTTTTGCAGTATGATGCAAAATTTGTAAAAGAAGAAAACAAGCTAAAGAATAATGTTGTTTACCCTTTTCTTTGTCGCCAGGGAACATTAAGTTCCTTAAGTCAATGTGATTTACTAATTGCGCTCAAAATATATGATTTGTAAATCGCATTCGAAACGACTTATAAATTGCGTTGAAAAAGTACAACTTGTGAAGCGCACTCGCGAAGGGCAATTATGGATCGCGCTTACGAGATGTGTGCGAAAGCACGGGAAGAAAATACTATTTCGTATATTATGAAAAATAGTGATTACAAGAAGCCCTATTTATAATTATCATACATGATACACTACATATATTTTTCCAATATGAGACAGGAATGACAACCCTACTTATATACAACTTAGACTTTCTAACACTCATCCTCAAGCTGGTGCATATAAGTTATATGTACCGAGCTTGTTACAAACATAACCAATATGTGGACCAGTAAGGGACTTAGTGAAAGTATCTACAAGCTGATCATATGACTTCACAAATTTTGTAACAATGTCCCCTGAAAGTATCTTCTCTCTAACATAGTAACAGTCAATCTCAATGTGCTTAGTCCTCTCATGGAACACTGGTTTGACGCAATATGAAGAGCAGCTTGATTATCAAACACAAGTTCCATATGATTGAATTCTCCAAACTTCAACTCTCTGAGCCACTGCTTGATCCAAATTAGTTCGCAAGCAGCTACAGCCATTGCACGATATTCTGCTTCTGCACTAGACCGGGCAACCACATTTTATTTCTTGCTTTTCCATGACACCAAATTACCTCCTACAAGATCACAATAACTAGACATAGAACGTCTATCATAGGGACACCCTGCCCAATCAACATCTGTATATCCAACAATTCGTTCATTGCCTCGATCCTCGAATAGAAATTCTTTAACTGGAGATGATTTAATATACCGAAGAATGCGAACAACTGCATCCCAGTGACTATCACACGGAGAATCCATAAATTAACTTACCACACTCACAGGAAAGGAAATATCAGGTCGAGTTATTGTGAGATAGTTTAACTTACCAATCAACCGTCTGTTTCTCGCAGGATCACTAAGAGGCTGATTTTATGCATAATTTGACGCACATCTATGAGATATGAGTATGGAATTATGTTACTCACATTGCTTTAATCTGCTGATATTTTTTAAATTACTAATTTCACTTATTACTATTTAATTTTAATTATTTATTTTCTTATGATCTCACAATGTAAAAATTACTATCATTTGGCATAAATTATTAGGGGTTGTTTGGCATGCACTAGCACTAGTTTAATACACATATAGAGTCTTGGTATTACTAATACATTTTGGTTTTCTCTTTGATAGTTGCACAAAAACATTATAAATACCATATTTGGTTGGTCTTTTCCCTTTTCCACATAAAATATAATATTGCTATTATAATGTTTGGTTCACAATTTTCTTTTCTACATAGCTAATACCCGTATAAATTGCGGGAATTTCTGCATTATTTTATACGGGGTAGAAGGTGGAATAAGTAATGTAGGTATTAGCAGTGCATGTATTAAAATTTAAAATAACTAAACTAACCCTCATAATAATAAGAATATTTTTTTAATTTATTTAAGGAGTAACTGATACTTTAATTATGACATTGTATATTAATTTGTAATATATTAATGATTCAAGAAAATAATCATTATATTATAATATATGCATAGCAAATACCTAGCATAATTAATATTTGTATTGCTAATATATACAAAATTAATACCTGCATTATTAATACCTGCATAATTTGTCTCCGTACCAAACGATTCTTAATGTATGAAATTTAAAACTACCTATGTTTACAGTGACCTGGCCCAGCCCACAAAAAATAAAATACAGCTATTACCCTTACCTAGAAGGAAAAAAAAAAACAGAAAAAGAATTAGAAGAAGTCTTGAAAGGGAGGAGTAAGAGAGGGAACAACCAAAACCATAAATGCACTATTTGACATAGGCTTTTATGGCAAAACAGACCAGTTTTGTTAAGAGTTAGTTGAAGGAAGATTATAAAATAACAGAACTAGAAAAAGAATCTTGTTATATTTTTATTACTATTTGGTTCAGAAACCAAAAAAAGAAAGCTAGCTAGCTCAAATATGGGAAGAGGGAAGGTAGAACTGAAGAGAATTGAGAACAAAATAAATAGACAAGTGACTTTTGCAAAGAGAAGAAATGGACTTCTCAAGAAGGCTTATGAACTTTCTGTTCTTTGTGATGCTGAGGTTGCTCTTATTATCTTTTCAAACCGTGGCAAACTCTATGAATTTTGCAGCAGCTCAAGGTATGTTCATAAATTCCCCCACCCCTAAACTAAAAAAGGGTATAAAAAACATGGTGAACCTCATCATGTATATTAATTTAATTAGAAAGAAAATCCAACTTATATGTATATATTTTTCGTTCTTTGTCTGATGCTATTATGTGGAAGCAACTCCGATTTTCTTTTAACTTAGGAATGTAATACTATATTTGTCTTTGATCTATAATTAGTTGAAGGGTGTTTCTTACGTATATGTGGGGGGAGAAAAATATATTTGGGCTAAAATTTGCGTACATTTTGCTCATGTTTGGAACGGTAGAGACTAAGCAATAGCAAAATGTATTCATTTTTGGTGTTATTTGTTAATTTTCCTTGGTCGTTGGTATATGTACTTCAAGCTTTGTGTGAATCTAATGTACATAGATCAGATTAGTACGTTCATCTCCGAGGAAGATAAGGGTATTTTGCAGTGCAAGATTAAATTATCTGATTAACTAAGAATGTAATACTACATAAGATATAGGTTTAATTAAATCTTTTAGATTACTAAATACTAATAGCATTACATATCAAGAATCGTGATGAAATACATAAAGCACCAATCTTTAGGAATATTGTGAGGCTTGTCTAGTTGTCTTTAATTTCATGATTCAATTTGGTTATGATATGATGTGCACCTCCATATTTCATCATCTCCCAACACTTTATTTTTCTCAAAGTACAGACACATATAAAGACAAGCTTGACAATCTGCATATAAAGCTGCAAAGTTCTTCAAATTATAAGCATATTGAATATCTGAGATTTGATACTCATCGCTGGAATTGAATTCATAGTTGCTTTGATAAGAATTTTTGCACGTTTCTTGAAGTTTTTATTTGTTTTTTTCTTTTTACTTTGTCTTCTAAAAGTAGTGCTAAAATATGGCAATAAGTTCTCTCCAAACTTCACAAAAGTAATATGGAAATTCTAACTTACTTTATCATGTAGTATATGATCGAGTCCTTAATATCTATCGGTAATCAAGTAGGTTGAAACTCATATTACAAACAAATTTTAATGTATTCTTACTTGTTTTACTAATATTTGAACTTTAATTATGCGAATGATTAGATAAAATCGGTGTCCTTCTTTTGTTTGCCAAGATACCAATTATAACTAGTTTTTGTTAGGAAAAGAGAACAATATAGAAGAAAGGTTGTATACTAAACAAAGAAGAAGATGAAGGAAAGAACACTTTGTATTTTGTGAGAGGAGTTGTTTTCATTCAACTTGACTTGCTCCAAATGTCTAGGAATACATGGCTATTTATAGAAGAATTCTTTCATGTATCTAGCCTACACTACATGTAAACACATTAACTTAGTCAACACTTTACCTCTCCCAAGATACATGGATCACACTAATACATAGATGAATTCACACTCTAATACATGTACTAACTTAATATTCTAGTTCATGAACTAATGTAAATACATATAGACAAATGTAAACTAATGTGAACTAATGAGAACAAGTTTATTATTTTCACATTTCAACATCCCCTCTTAAGCTTATTTCATCACACCAACTGCCATCCTTAGCTTTTGAAAAAGCTCAATCTTCAATGGCTTGGTAAAAATATCTGCAATTTGATCTTGCGACTTCACATATATGAGCTCCACTTCTTTATTGGCAATCCTCTCCCTGATAAAGTGATATCTTGTATCAATATGCTTGTTTCATTCATGGTACACCGGATTCTTGAGAAGTTCTTGCGCAGATTTGTTGTCAATATAAATCTCTGTGGCTTCATCTTGTGGCAAATTGAGCTCCTTCAATAATCTCCTTAGCCAGATACCATGACATGTACATGATGTTGCAGCCACATATTCAGCTTCACAAGTCGATAGAGTAACAATATCCTGTTTCTTAGAGCTCCAACAAATAGCACATTTACCCAAGAAGAATAAAAATCCGGTGGTGCTTTTTCTATCATCAACGTCTCCCGCAAAGTCACTATCACAAAATCCCACAAGCTTGAAGTTGCTAGAAGATGAATAAAATAAGCCAAAATCAATCGTACCTTTTAGGTAACGAAGAATTCTTCTAGCAGTCTTTAAGTGGGTAGAAGTAGGAGCTTCCATGAAGCGGCTTACAACTCCAACCGCATATAGTATATCTGGCCTTGTAGATGTCAAGTACCTTAGGCTTCCCACAAGACTCTTGAAAAGAGTAGGATTACCTTTTCTCCATCATCAAACTTTGACAACTTTAATCCACTCTCCATTGGTGTATTCACGGGATTGCAATCAAGCATGTTAAACTTCTTCAACACTTCCTTTGCATAGCTTTCTTGAGAGATAAATATGCCTTCCTCCATTTGCTTCACTTCTAAACCCAAGTAGTATGACATGAGACCTATGTCCGTCATCTCGAACTCACGGGACATAGCCTTCTTGAAATCTTCAAACAAACTTGGGTTATTTTCCGTGAAAATAAGATCATCAACATAAAGACAAACACGTAATATATCTCCATTAGAATATTTGATACAAAGAGCATATTCACTAGGGCAACGAACAAACCCATTTTCTTGAAAATACTTGTCAATGCGGCTGTTCCATGCCCGTGGTGCTTGCTTCAATCCATATAATGCTCTTTTCAGCCTCAAAACTTTATCTTCATGACCTTTGACGACAAAGCCCAACGGTTGCTCAACGTAGACTTCTTCTTCAAGATAGCCGTTCAGGAAAGCCGACTTGACATCCAGCTGATAGATCTTCCACTTCATTTGTGCCGCTAAAGAAATAAGCAAACGAATCATCTCCATGCGGGCAACGGGTGCATAGACTTCCTCATAGTCCACTCCATGCCTTTGCTTGTAGCCTTTCGCCACAAGTATTGCCTTGTATCTCTCGACCGCTCCTTGTGCATTTTTCTTTGCCTTGTAGACCCATTTCACTCCAATTGCTTGATGTCCTTTGGGAAGAGTTGTTAGCTCCCATGTGTTGTTCTTTTCTATTGCCTTGATCTCCTCTTCCATGGCTTGTCTCCACCAATTGTCCCTGACAGCTTCTTCAAAATTCACTGGTTCACTTTCAACAAAGAGACAAACTAAATTACTATAATCAAAATTAGTTATTCTTTCGGTATTCTTAAGAAGATCGACCAAAGTTCTCGTTTTCTCTGGCCTTTCTCCATTTGAGCTTTCTGCAGGGGAAGGAGATGCAACATTAGTTGGAGAAGGAGGAGGAGTTGGATCTTGCACAGGTGCCATGTGCTCTTGTTCTTCTTCATCTTCAAAATATGGGAGAAAATCGTATGTCCTTTCTTCTTGAGCTTCCCAATTCCATGCTGCTTCTTCATCAAATTCAACATCGCGGCTCACCACCACTTTTCCATTTGTTGGGTTGTACAACTTGTACCCTTTTGAGCTTGTGTCATAACCAACGAACACATGCTTGACACTTCGATCATCAAGTTTAGCTCTCCCTTGTCGTGGCACATGGGCATAGGCTATGCTCCCAAAAATTCTCAAGTGTTTGACACATGGTTTTCTTCCGCTCCATGCTTCTTGAGGAGTTTGATCTTTCACATTCTTTGTGAGAGACCTGTTACTCAAATAAACAGCACAAGAAACAGCCTCGGCCCAAAATTCCTTGGGCATATTTTTAGCTTTCAATATACATCTAGCCATGTTAAGAATGGTTCTATTTTTTCTCTGCAACTCCATTTTGTTGCGGTGAATAAGGTACCGTTAGAGGGCGACGAATTCCATGAGATTCACAAAATTCATTAAATTCTCTCGAAGTAAATTCGCCTCCTCTATCGGACCTTAAAGCTTTTATTTCAAAGCCACTTTCTTTTTCCATCAGTGCTTTAAAATTTTTAAATGCACCAAACACTTCTGATTTTTTCTTTAAAAAATAAACCCAGGTCTTTCTACTGAAGTCATCAATAAAGAGTAAGAAATATTTACTCTTACCAAAAGAAGGTGGAGTGATTGGCCCATAAACATCGGTATGAACAAGTTGGAGTGGCTTGGTTGCTCTTAATGTGGTCTCCTTAGGAAAACTCCTCCTTGCATGTTTTCCAAGAAGACAGGCTTCACACAACTGATTGGGATGATTTATTAAAGGCATCCCGTGCACCATCTTCTTTTCTCTCATTGATTTGAGCGACTCAAAATTCAAGTGCCCAAATCTCATGTGCCAACACCATGATTCTTCTTTCACATTTGCATTCAAACACTTTGCTTCAATTGATTTAAGATTCAAAGAAAACAATCTATTCTTTGACATATGAACTTTAGCAATTAGAGTGCCACTTGAATCTCTAAGCCAAAGTTTCATATCTTTCATATGTATGTCATATCCCTTTTCAAGAAATTGGCCCAAGCTCAAAATATTATTTTTTAACTTTGGCACATAGTAAACATCTTTGATCAATTTGTGACTACCATCTTTAGAGGAGATAAGAATCGTACATATCCCTTCAATTTGGATCTTTGAAGTATCTCCAAAAGATACATTGCCTTTCACCCTTTTGTCGAGCTCCACAAACTTGTCTTTGAATCCGCACATGTGGTTGCTCGCTCCATTATCCAAATACCACAAACCACAATCATCTTTGCCTTCTTGCTTGAGTGCTAGCAATAATGTTGACTCTTCATCTTCCTTGTTGTCGTCAACAAAGTTGGCCTTTTCTTCAATATTGCTACGACATTTCCAGGAATAATGGCCAAATTTATGACAATTATAGTACTCAACTTTAGATTTATCATACCTCTTTTCATTTGTTTCTTGATGGTAGCCACGTCCTCTTCCACCTCCTCGGTCACGACCTCTATATGTTTCGTGACTTTTCTCTTCATTGTTGGAGTTTCTATCATTGCTTCTTCCTCTTCCACGACCGCCACCACGTCCTCTGCCTCGTCCACGGCCTCGATAGCTCTTTTCACCTCCATCATCCTTCAATGATGCCTTAGTTTTAAGGAGTTGCTCCAACGGCTCTTCTTGCCTCCTCTTGATTTTTTCTTCATGGGCTTGCAAAGAACCTTCCAGTTGCTCCACCGTCATAGTGTCTAAATATTTAGACTCCTCAATAGCACACACCACAAAATCGAATTTAGATGTTAGGGAGCGAAGGATCTTTTCTACCACACGGACATCTTCAATTTTCTCTCCGTACCTTTTCAATTGGTTCACAACAGCCCGCACTCTTGAACCATAATCCGAAATGGATTCGGATTCCTTCATTTTTAAAGCTTCAAAATCAGCCATGAGAGATTGAAGCTTCACCTTCTTCACTTTGTCAACTCTTTGGAGAGATGTTTGTAAAATCTCCCAAGCTTCTTTTGAGGTAGTTGCAACAGCCACCTTCTCAAACATGGTATCATCCAAACATTGATGGATAAGAGAGAGGGCTTGTTGATCCTTCTTCCTTAATTTTGTCAAAGCATCCTTCTCATTTTGAGGCAAAGTTTCGTCATTGTCGGGTTCTTCAAACCCTTCTTCTACAATCTTCCATACATCTTGAGAGCCAAGTATGGCTTTCATCCTTATACACCATTTTTGATAGTTCTCTTTTCTAAGACGAGGAAATTGGAAAGCAAGTAGGCCATTGCCATTGTTTGCCATGGCTCTGATACCACTATGTTAGGAAAAGAGAACAATATAGAAGAAAGGTTGTATACTAAACAAAGAAGAAGAGGAAGGAAAGAACACTTTGTATTTTGGGAGAGGAGTTGTTTTCATTCAACTTGACTTGCTCCAAATGTCTAGAAATACATGGCTATTTATAGAAGAATTCTTTCATGTATCTAGCCTACACTACATGTAAAACTTAGTCCACACTTTACCTCTCCCAAGATACATGGATCACACTAATACATAGATGAATTCACACTCTAATACATGTACTAACTTAATATTCTAGTTCATGAACTAATGTAAATACATGTAGACAAATGTAAACTAATGTGAACTAATGAGAACAAGTTTATTATTTTCACATTTCAACAGTTTTTGTCTTTGTGATTCTTGAATGTCAATTCTTCAACCGTGACTCAACCATTGGTCAATTTTCTAAGTTGGATTAGCAATTTACAAGGAATTGTAGGTTTGAGAATGTTAACAAGTGAGAATACTTAAAAATTTGCTTGTAATATGCTTTAAAAGAGCAGACGGTGGTAAAACAAGATTTACAACGTGGTGTATATTAGTTGAACTCTCCTGCTATATATAGTAGGAAAGACTGTAGTTTCTTAATTTAATGATATACTAATTAAGTGTCTCATTTCTCCCGTAACTCTGCCTTTCTAGTATGTCCACTACATTGGAGAAATACCATAGATACTGTTATGGTGCACTTGAAGGAAGCCAACCTTCAACAGATTCACAGGTTCGTTTTTTTTTTTTTTTTTTTCCTTGAGCATGATAATCACTCAATGTTTGCTGAAAATTTTGGAAATAGTTCATTTTGGACCTAAAATTGTTAAAGGTTTATCTTGATGGCTAATTTTGAGCAAATTGACTTCCATGCTATCCTATTGTAAAAACAGAACATCTACCAGGAGTATCTGAAGCTTAAAACAAGAGTGGAAGCTTTACAACAGTCTCAAAGGTAAGATAAAGAGTTAGTAGACCATGATTAGATGCAATTTTTAATTCCGGAGCACTGCATGCTCCTGTGCATAAGCTCGAGCTGTGTGTCGGTCCACGGAAGTTTCATTACGTATATTGTACACAGTCTCACCTTGCATTTCGGCATGTGACTATTTTCAACGTTTTGAACTTATGACCTCCTAGTCACACGATATAACAATTAGTTTTGCATTCTCAATATTTTTTGTTTTCGTCTTTCTGATAGTATATGATCAGAATAACTCTTAATTCATAATCCGCAGGCATATGCTAGGAGCGGATTTAGGACAATTAGGCACAAAAGACCTTGAACAGCTCGAACGTCAACTGGACTCATCATTGAGACAAATAAGGTCAACAAGGGTATAGTACTCATCATTGATAAACATTGCTGTTATTAGTTCTTTAATTATCAATAAGGTCTTTAATCAACTCGTTGTAAATTGTTTTCAGACACAAAACATGCTTGATCAACTGTCCGAACTTCAAGAAAAGGTACATGCAGCATCAGGAAACTTCTACGACAGGATGATTTTATGGCACTATTTATATTTTGTCTGCATTTTGGGAAATGGTGCAAAAATTTCCAATTTTCAAGTTTTGCCGAGTGGGTATCACAAAATTTGCCGGATCAGCAAATAATTGATTGTTCACGAAATTTGCCGAATCAACAATATTTTGCTTCTAAAATGTATACAGTGGTCTCAAGTTTCATCGGTTTGGCAAAACTTGTAAACAATCGAATTTTAAGTTATAATATTGTTGACCACTTTTGGCGTAACAACATGAAAATTGGGGTTACGTTTGCAAAAAAATTCCTTAAATAGGGACAAATGTTAGACAGGTGAAATTTTTGTGTATAATCCCTGAGTAATCAGAGATGACATTGCTATTAAATTTGCTCAACTTTCCAGAAAACATGATATGTATTATTTGCTTTTTGAGCAGGAACAATCTCTTATTGAAATGAACAAATCTTTGAGAATGAAGGTACGTAACATATATAACCTTTACTGATCTCATTTCTTGTTTCTTAAAGTTGAGCTATGAAGAGTGTCAACATAGTAAGTAGTAACTAAAACAAAAATAGCTTACATGAAAAGTTGATTTTATTTCATACTTGTCAGTACGTAATCTTTCTTTTAACTTTGGCGGTGGAAATTGTATTTGCAGTTAGAAGAACTTGATGTTGCCTTTCAGACATCAATGCATTCAGGAGAACAAAGTGTACAATATAGACAACAGCCTGCTCAGCCTGAGGGATTATTTCACCCTGTGGAATGCAATAATTTACTGCCTATCAGGTGATCTTGAAAGTTTCTAATATTCTTATGCACACTGTTATAGATTAAATAGAAAACCCTAACCTAAACGCTAGTCTAGTAAGTGAGAGAGCTCATTTAGCCTATAAAACCATTAGTATATCTCTTTTTAATTGATGCGGGAGAAATGACACACAACATACACATAAAAACTTTGAGTTCGAGAGTATTTCTTATGCTGGATTCACCTTTGAATTTTACGGTCAAATATTCTCTTACATTGTCTTTCCTTCCTGAAAATTTATCCTTTTTTTAATGGTAGAAAAGATATACAGTAATATACTATGTTCATTTCAATTTAAATGAACATATTTAGTTAGTGCACATATTTTAAGAACGAAATGAAGACTTCTGGTACTTGCGGCCTTGAACGTATTATAGTAGCTGACCTATAAATTGTAAGTATTAGTATGTTGTTACCAAATTTGGAAATGTGTATTCTTTCTTGAACAATAAAAAAAAGAAATAAGTTCACACAATTAACATGGGAGGATCATCTGACCCTTTCATCTCTCTCTCTTTTTTTTTTTTTTGGTTGCGAGAGTTGCCTACAGTCGCCTAGAGGAACTGACTTGCTTGGCTTACAAAGCTAGCTTACTTACCTGTTAATGGGAGGGGAGTGTTAGGAATATAAGGTGGACCCTTGTTAAATATCATAAGGCACAAAGAGGATGGAAAGGGGAGGGAGACATTAAACTCACTTTATGTAGTATATAAAACTACGCTCTTACATTACAATATCACAAAGGTGCTATTTATATGTGTATAGAAACAATTCTTGAATCACTTTCTAGATTCACACCTACTACTTAAATAAGTTAATTCACACACACTATATGAACATGACCACCTAGATAATATAAAATCCATGCATTAAGTGAATACTGTGAACTTAGTCACTTAGATAACATTAACCAATATATCTAATATTTTCTAGAATATTCAAAATTATTATTTCTAACAGGGAGTACTATTAAATACTAATAGGCATCATTACAAAATACTGAAAACTTATCTTGTTACAGGTACGATACGGTGCCACCAGAACATGTTGTACCATCAGCACAAGATTCTACTGGAGTTCTACCTGGATGGATGCTTTGAGGGGGTGGGAGCTGATCAGACAAGTAAAGCACTGGGAATTGACAAAAAGTCTTACTTTGGAGTACAAGCTATTAATTATAGACGAGTTAGTTGGAGTAAAGAAAGTAATAAAATGGTGCAATCTTTCCCTTACATACAAATAGAGTTTCATTAACATGTTTAGGGAACTCTTGGTTATTTCCGAGCATGATAGCATATATATACTCGGTTCTTGTGATGTATATTTAATAGTCAGAAGAGTCTGGTGCAGCACTATGTAATAAGTTTAATGAGCATTTGCCTCAGCTTGAAACTTAAGTTGGTCTATGTAGACCATGGTGAAATTGAATCACTCAAATAGGCAAAGGACTCTCATTTTTCCTTGTCATGGAGGTAATTATTGGATAGTGCATAAATATGCTAATGGAATCAGTTGCACGTTTTCTGTGAAGGACAACATTGAAAAACACAAGAGGATGGTGAATTGTGCTGAATTAAAATCTAGTTGATCCAAAACTTCAGGAATTTTATATTGGTTCGATCGATTAGTCTACATATATATTCAGTCCCTTTACATTATATTATGAGCACTTAAGAATTTGCTTCTGGAACAAGTGTGGTTTTCCGCGATCACCACAAACATATCTAAGTTGGTTTTGCTCCTTTACCAACAATGCTCTCAACCTTTAGTTTTAACTCAATCACCAAAGAAACCAAACTCTAGACAACACAATTCCATCTTTCTCTTTATTCATTTTTTTTATCCTTCGGCAATTGCCTTTGATAAGAAAAAAATCAAATTAAGCGAAATATTTGAGTTTGTGTTATTCTGATTGGCACAATACAAATCCACCCTATCATTTGTTCTTTCTAAGCGCATTAATTCAAATATAACCTGTGAGCTAGAAAATAGGAGGGGAGGAAAAAAGAAAAGGGAAGGGGAGGGGGAGCAAGTAGTTGGAAAGAACTTTGGCATTTGTTCTTTTATTTACTACTCCATCTTTTCCTTATAATTTTAGATATTTTTTCATCTTTTCAAAATACTCCATCAACTAGAGTTCATTGAGTGGGATATCACTGAATATATTGTAAGGTCTGCGTACATCTTTCCTTCTCCAAACCCAATCTTAGTGGAATATCACTGAATATATTACAGTTTGGTTTAGTTTGATTTTTATCAAGCAAGAGATGTTATACTCGACAAATACATGAATTATAGAGTGTCGAACAAATTTTAACGAATAATTATATATAGAGTCATCCATAATTAGATTTTAACTGAGTGTAACTTTTTGATAGATTATGCATGAAACCTTTAACCAGAAAGATCAACAAGGCTAATGATAGAATAGAAGGAAAGAGTACCGTAATACAACAGCATGATGGGAGTATTTTATAGGGAGTCGTAACATAAAGAAAAGAAGAAAGGATCACCGTCAACAATGTCATGAAAGATAGAAAAAACGTAAGTCCAGTAATCAGTACAGCTCTTCTTGTACGAAAAACACACTTAAAATCTGTGAGAGACTTCATAAAATCCACCAGATACAAACGCATAAATAGTAATTTGTACCTTCACCCAACCATAACTCGACAACACATTCTTAAAAACCAGTTGGTTCTTCGAGACCACTTTCACTTGTCATATTTTGACTTGTATAGCAGTTGGACGTAGATTTGGTTGAAACTTGAGAATTTGAATTTTTGGAGTTGAGTTGAAAGTAATTTTTGAAACTTGAAGTTGTGTTTGGACATAGAATTTACTTGAAAAAATAATTGAAGTTTTGTGAGTAGTTTTTCAAATTTCCCAAAGATGCCAAAAAATATCCTTTGAACACTTTTTGGATTTTTGGGACTTTTTGGAAGCAGTTTTGAAGAAATAGCATAAGCAGACAGTTTTTCTCCCAAAAACTCCCAAAAAATGTCTCCAAAAACTATAAACAAATTGGGGCTTAATAATGGAAGGAATACGTTTAAAAAGTCTAAAATAATTTATAGACGTTTTTGTAATTATAAATGAGTAAAATAAAAATGTTGGAGCTAAAGTTTTCCAATATTTAGAAATAAGATATTTTTTTTGGATGAATTAATAGAGAAAGTACGACAAACAAAGTGAGACGGGAGAATACTTCTTCCATTAACATCAACTTTATAGTCCTAATACTCTCTCCGTCGCTATTTATGTGACCATATTGACTGACACAAAGTTAAATAAATATAAAAAAAAGACTTTTGAAACTTGTTTAGTCCTAAACAAGCCATAATATTCATATAATGGTGAGGGTGTTTGGCTAAGCCATTTTTTGGCTTATTCTACGTGTTCGGTAAGTATCAAAATTGCTTATAAGCCTAAATCATCCATAAGCCATAAGTTGTCTATTCACAACTTATTACGTTTGAGCTTATAAACACTTTAAGTTTGATTAAGTATTTACTATTTTATCCTTAAAACATTTTCTAATCCATGAAATATCATTTCTAAAATAAAAATTTCAATCTCATCTACATTCTGTATTCGTCATTTGTCATTTTTAATAATAAAATACTTTTAAAATTTTATTTTTTTAACTTAAAGGATAATGTACGTCATTTTAATAAAAAATGCACTAATCAGCACTTATTAACCAAACACACCAACTACTTATTATTAGTTTTATCACTTCTATCCAAACACGTAAATGCTTATTCATAAAATCAATTTCAACACCTAAAAGTGCTTCTCAGCACTTGTTGTTTATCAATCACTTTAAATCAGCTAATCCAAACGGGCTCTATAATTCTTTTAAAATTTGTGGTTATGTCCACTATAAAGCTTCTCATTTAGGATAAAATAACAAGTTCTTGTTAAGTTAATTTTTCAAATTCAAAAGTGATCATTCCTTTGTGGGTGCGGCTTCCCCTGGATCGTGCATTAATGCAAAATGCTTTGTGCAATAAGCTACTCTTTTATCTAAAAAGTGATCATTCGTTTGAGACGGAATAAAAAGAAAATATGGTCACATAAAGTAGGATATATAGAGTAATATATACCTCATTGTATAGTTTGACCTGACATTGACTTTGTGGTCCTAATATGGTATACTTTATATGATTCATTTAATTTGTCACAGTTTAATTTGCACAGAATTTAATAAAGGAAGAAAGACATTTAAAATTTATGTTTTAAAATAAGTCATAGATAGTTAATTGTGTGGATGTAAATGAGTAAAATGAAAATATTAGAATTAAATTATTTACAAGTTTATAAAGATAATACTAATCTTTTAAAAACAGATAAATAAAAAAAATACGACAAATAAAATGGGATGGACGGAGAAATATTTTGTAGCTAAACTTTTCTAAGATGACAAGTTGGAGTTAAATTATTTTTAAATATAGCAATCTTTTTAAAACTAATTAGTAAAAAAACATTTTCCAATATAAGATATGAGTAGTACATACTACTATATGTATCCCGTTCTCTTCTCCTTTATTATGTACACACTTTTTCAGACCAATATCTCTACTCAATCCAACTCCATTCTAATACGAGGAAACAAAAAGAAGTGGGGTTTATTTATTTTATCATCTCGTTTTCATTCTTGTGAAATATATAGTAATCATAACTAGGGTTTGATCAATAGAAAAATATTTCAGGGTTCCCATTTTTAGCTTATATTCTAGCTAGGAAGATGGGGAGAGGGAAAGTACAATTAAGGCGTATAGAGAATAAAATAAACAGACAAGTGACTTTTTCAAAGAGGAGAGGTGGTTTACTGAAGAAAGCTAATGAAATTTCAGTACTTTGTGATGCTGAAGTTGCTTTGATTGTGTTCTCTCATAATGGCAAAGTCTTTGAGTACTCTTCTGATTCTTGGTAAGCTTTTAATTTACTTCTTGCAATTTTTCTTGATCTGATGATCAAATAATATATGATATAGATTGACATAAATTTTATGAAAGAAATTTAGAGCTTCGAAGCTTATGGTTTTAAATGTGACGATATATATATTATTTGTGTAGGTATAAGATTTTTGAAATATGACGCATACTATTTATGTGCTAAATATATATAGAGATGCATAATCAGTTGAACGAGAATTTGTTATATAATAATCAATTAGACAATTACTAAGTTGCATTCGCCACCTAAGAACTATGTGCACTGCTTAAATACTTGAAAGAAACTTGTAGTAGTTTCAGATCATATCTGAAAATTTGATAGTATAAGTTTAGTCTTGAAATCTGTGAGATATTGTTTTGTGCATTTCCTTATTCCTATATCGGAAAAGGGTCAGAAATACCCTTAACCTATTCGAAAGGGTTTAAAAATACCCTTCGTTAACCTTTAGGGCCAGATATACCCCTGCCATTAACCTTTAGGTCTAAAAATACCCTCAACGTTTTATTTAGGCTCAAAATTACCCTTAAAACTAACGGATTTTTTAAAAAAGAAAAAAATAAAATAGTAGAGGATATATTTTGCCCATAATATTAACAAAGGACATTTCAAAACTATTACCAATAGTTTATGACAAGTTTTGGTCCTTTTCCGTTTAAAATTTATTGGTAGATTTGAAAATTAGCTATTGATTTATTATTTGTTTAAAATAAGTTTTTGATAAAAAGGTATTTACATCTCACCAATATATATACACAATATAAAATAAAATAGAGAGTACAACTTAAACACTAACATACTCAATGTAATCTCACAAGTGGGGTCTGGGGAAAGAAGTATGCAGACTTTACCCCCACCAAAGTGGAGAGACTGTTTTTGATAGACCATCGAGATAAAAAAATAACTAGAAGCATATTTGAAATAATAAAGTACGACTTAAACACATATATATTAATGTATAATATCCAGAAATCATAAAAAAAATTAACTATATATACTATTGGAAAGTCATCAATTGATTTTTATGATAGGTAGATAATTCATATATTACATATGCACTTAGTTGTACTCTCTATATTATTTTATATTATCTATATATATCTGCGAGTAGTAAATATCTTTTGTCAAAAGTTTATTTTAAACAATATGATAAGTCAAGAGCTAATTTTTAAAATTTATCTATAATTTTTAAACTGAAAAGGGCCAAAACTTCTCTTTTTCTATCGACAATGGGTTTGAAATGCTCTTCTTTAATATTACGGGTAAGAAATATTCCCTATTATTTTATTTTCTTAATTATTATTAATTTTTTTAAAACTCCGTTAGTTTTAAGGGTAATTTTAAGCCTAAATAAAACTTTGAGGGTATATTTGGACCTAAAGGTTAACGGCAGGGGTATATCTGGACCTAAAGGTTAACGAAGGGTATTTTTAAACCCTTTCTAATAGGTTAGGGGTATGTTTGACCCTTTTCCGTTCCTATATCATGCTCAACTATGTTTCTTTGATTTGACGTTTTCCTTTAAAGCTACATACAAGACGCAATAATAATAACTGGTATAAGAGGGAGATCAGAGCCAGGCTTTGGAATTTTTATATATTCTGAATGTTATTGAATTTATAAACTATTTAAATTATCGGGTTTGTACATATTTAGTAAATATTAATTTTAACACGATCTAAGTCAAAAGTTATTGAATTCAGACGAATAAGAGACATTTTGATTTATTCTTGGGGTAATCACTAGTACTAATAATAAGTAGCTCAAACTTGTGTTGTGATGAAAATTAAGAAAGAAAAATATTGTCCTAGCTAATGGAAATTCTGTCACATTCTAATTATGGTGTGTAATGCTGCTAATGATTAAGCCTTGTTCATTCTAATATATGTTTTTTGACAAACCATACCTTATAATTAAACCAAAAAAAAAAAAAAAAAAACCCTATGGTTCTTGCATTTGATATACTTAGTGTCAAATTATTGTCTTTCACTAATTGCAAGGAGGATTATTACTGAACAGAGAAAATGAAAAACTAATTAATGATCATTTTCTTGAAACAGTATGGAACAGATACTTGAACGATATGAGAGATACTCATACGCAGAGAGACGTTTGCTGGCAAGTGATGAAGCATCGGTATGACCTGAAAGAAGTATTTTTAAATAAGAGTTTAAGTTATATATACACCCTCCGGTTCACTTTATTTGATGTTTTAGCTTCTTTTTTTTTCCACAACATTTGATTTTTTCGAAAATCAAGATGGAATTTTACAATGTCACCCCTTGCTAATAAATGACTTTAACCAAAATGATCAGTAATAATAGCTTGAATAAGGACTAAAATAGTCAATTACATTGCTAATTAATGCTAAAAATGTGATTTTCTTAATACGCGTGAAAACACCCAAAACATCAAATAATATGGATCGAAGGAAGTACCATGTAATGTTTTTTGCACTAATAGATTATTTAAATGATATCTACAATACCTTATTATAAATTGAGATCTGTAGTCTTGAAAATCAAGCGAATTAGAATGATCTAAAAGTGTAATATATCTTTATACCGATGGTGTATATAATTTAAATTTATAAATAAATACAGGCATAGTGCAAGTAAATTTAGTTTATTGGTATCTGTGCTATTTAGGTGCAGGAGAACTGGAGTCAGCTGGAATATATAAAACTCAAGGCTAAGATTGATCTCTTACAAAGGAATCACAAGTAATATATTGTTATTATTGTGTCCATTCAGGAATGTTATGCTTGTTTCCACCTTAAAAAGATTCATTTTTCATATATCATCATGACTTTTTTTCTAATTATTTCCAGCCATTACATGGGAGAAGATCTTGACTCATTGACCCTTAAGGACATGCAAAACTTGGAACAACAGCTTGATACCGCTCTTAAGCTTATTCGATCAAGAAAGGCATGTCATTGCCATCTTTCTTTTTGATGTTTCCCTTTTTTACTTTTCCGATGTTATATGCTATCTAGAATTTAAACTTTATAGATTGAACTTTTTATTTTTCCAATACCGATCCCATTGCACAACGTTTAAGTGGAGGAGCAGGCCGAATATTCGCTGAGTTTCAAACTGTGTGCCAACCAACCTTTCAGAATCCTGGTTATTGAAAACTTAAGGAATCAACATTGTATACTAGTTTAAATATTATGTACTATTCTCATTTATATATCTATGTTTCTTTGTAAAAATTTCTGGGGGTTCAGTTGAAACCATTTAAGAGTATTCATCTATATTTACTAGTAAAAGTAATGGGGGTCTGGAACTAATCCTTTACTATTGTAAGGCAATTGAAAGTTGAAACTGCTCTCTATCCTGCAAATTTTTGGATTTTCTTTGACGTAAGATGTTCTTTTGTTGCAGACTCAACTCATGTATGCGTCAATCTCCGAACTACAGAAAAAGGTACTATTAGTAATTGTTTTTGCACCAAGCTTTATACTAAAAGTACTCTCTCTATGTCAATTTATGTGACACTGCTTCCTTATTAGTCTGTATCATAACTAACGATAACTTTCTATATTTCGAATCAATAAACTTAAAAATTTCATTTTACCCTTAATGATATGATTAATAGCCATAAATTGTATGGTATTTTTTGGACCGCATAAAAGAATTTCATTTTTTCTTAAACTATATGCCAAGCAAACACCGTCATATAAATTGGGATAGTCTGAGTAGTAATCTTGATTGGTGCCTTGAGTTGAGTGTCTGTTTTTATGCTTTCTTAGGAAAAGGCAATCCAGGAGGAGAATAACATTCTATCTAAGGAGGTGACTTTTTCTCTTGTTATTTATTCTAAGTTGTTCATCAAATAGCAAAAGATTCAACATCAAACATCTTAGGGAAATTGTTAATACAATCATATAATATATCTTATAGGTTATTTGCATTCTTTTAATTCCATTGCTTCTAAACAGATCAAGGAGAAGGATAAGACAGTAAGGCAGCAAGCTGAATGGCATCAGCAGAATCAAGTTCCTTCAACATCTTTCCTCTCACAACCACATACTTTCCTAAACATTGGGTAATTTTTGTATTCTATAACAAGAAAAAATAGATAAAATCAGCATTGTTACCTTATTGTTGAAGGTACTATTACTTGTTTGATTGCTTCATTAATTTGGCGATGCTTGTCGATTTGATTAGAGGTAATAACCAAGGGGAAGCAGCAGAAGCAAGAAGGAATGAACTTGACTTAAATCTTGAATCCTTGTTTCCATCTCATATGGGATGCTTTCCTACATGAATCAACAAACTATATATGTTTCCTCTGAGTGAGAAATGCCCTCTTGCTGGAGTTCAAGTTTTCCAACTCTGTGTTCTCATCTGGCTATATGAGGAGAAAGATAAGAAGTTACTCTTGGCTTGGGAAGTACTTAATATTAAGTATCTTTATCGATATATATATATATATATGGGACCTTATGGTGCCTTCTTTTTTCTGTATTACTGGTGAAGAGTACTAATCCTGAACCTTCATAAATGGATGGGGAGGTCCATTTCTTGGCTATAGTTTACACCTTTGTCTTAGAATTATTGTCAAAACTATTATAGTATGTTCTTTTTATATGACTATAATGTGATGCCTAATACTGGATTTTTCAAGGTTGCTGGGAGAGCTAAGAAAAGGCCAGCTCCAGTTCAAAAACATGAGATAATACAGCACTACATGAAATTCTGTGTTCTCATCTGAAATATTCTAAAGTCAGCTCTTTATAATGTTTAAACTGCTGTTCTGGAGTACTATAATTGCTTGGTGATGGCAATTTGTGTGAGCATAGGCATTGATTCGAACAGAACTAATGGAGTAACATGAACAATGTAGATTCATACTGAGGCAGTGCACTTGGAAGTTAAATGGAGCTGTGTTTGAAAGATAGATAGCATTATGCCACCACTCTTGAGATCTAGAGAGCATAACATAAAAAGATACTCCTGGCATTCAACAACTACTACACAGTCTACACCTCAATTCCAAACAAGTTGGAGTCGACTATATGAATGTCCATTGTTCATGACTCTCCATCAAAGCTCAACTCATTAAAAAGATAGTAAGCTGATTAATTTAATCATCAAAATTTTATTAGCAGAAGTAGTTAGTCTCATTACATATAACAACCACCAAAAAGCCAGTGGCCCAAAAATTATAAAGAAAAAGAAAATTTTCAAGTAGAAACAAGATCTCTCAGAGTGCATATCCTGTTGTTCTTCAATCTGTTGTAACAGAGCAACTTCCAAATGATCAGAAATTATAACTCCCAAATAGAGGAACTCCAAAGTGAATCTTAGATGTCAGGAACCGGCGTGGTCAAGAATTATATACACCTTACTAAAAGTTGCCGCAAATCATCACATATGTATCTGTTTTGCATTCTCATTCAGCTCCTTGTCTTTAGATCAGTCCATTAATTTATCTCGTCGAATTCCATCAACTGGGCAAGGAAGTCAAAAAAGTGTTAGAAAATAGGAGGTAAAGAATTTTCTTTTTTTAAATGGTGCAGGAAAGAACATAACTAATGCATTTTATAATAGAACACCTAAATATCTGTCAAGTCTAAGCATCAAGCACCATCTTGGCTAAAAGTTTTCCGGAGGCTAATTCTATGATCCTTTCTGCTTCTTCAATCTGCTATACAGCATACTGAAAGCATTCCAGAAAGTAGATGTCATAATACGTCCTAAAAACAAGGGGTTGCTAACAATTCTGTTCACTCATAAACATCCCAAATCCTATGGGATCAACTATCCATCAAAATTATTGAGGTAATCAAGATGCAGAGTACACAGATCAGATTGCAGATACATGCTGATGTATATCACCATTACATTAGCAACTTCAACAATGTACCACCTAGCACTGTCGTTTTAAGCCTTTAAGATAGGACTTTATTCTTAACCTGTGTGTTGTATACTAGTAACAAGGTCAGTATATAAGATGTCATTTTAAGTGCTTGATGGTACAGAAACATGACGCAAGCTAGAAACGGCATCATGTACCCGAAATTAATAGATTATGCTTAGAGGACCGATCATTTAGATACTGGAAGCAGATTCCAAAAAAGGAAAAACAAAACTTGTAATCACTGAGAAAGCATTAGTTAATTTGATTAATATAGCTGTATTTTTGTCCTCCATAGAGAAGATCTTAACTTTACTATGCAGCAACTAAGATGTTGTACCGCACCAGAGAAGGTAAATTAAAAACAGTAAAGTTAAAGAGACAAACATCTTACCTTTCCACACATCGGACATTTTTCACTTCTCTCCTGCCACTCATAAATACAACTGAGGTGATAATGATGAGCACATTTTGTAAATATCTTGGGATTTTCTAGGGTATACTCTGCAAAATGATAAAGTCATTTGAGAATTAGGCAAATTAAGAAAAAATGTGGTATGCTGAAATTAATTAGAGCCGTGGTGCAATCTCATTTGTTGATCTTTTGCAGCTCAAATAAAAAAATTTACCAGCAGTAGAATAGTAAGATAATGCCAGCTACCTTCGAGACACGTGGGACACTCATCCTCGACTTCTGATGAGGGAACTGCATATAGAACGCCATTCTCTATCATTGATGAATAGCACTTCTCAGGGAACTCGCAACAACATTTTTTAGATCCTCCTTCACAGTCTGATTTAAGCAGCTGGTCTCCCGTTAGAAGCTTTTGTGTTATTTCATCATCAGCATCTTCAACTGGTTCAGGCTCAACCCGTGAATGACTTGTTCCTTTGTCCTGTCGTCTAAATGAAACATCTTGTTGCACTTGTGGCTGTCTTGGAGCAGCATTATTTGGTAATACTCTACTTTGAGACCTGATTGTATTAGATGTACTATCGATGGAAACTATAACAGTCGAGGATGATGGACCTTCATTAGCTGAAGAACCAGCAGTTTCTTGTGCTCGGCCAAATATGACTCCACACTGTAGACAAGTAACACTTACAAGTCAAATTCATAATAAGGAACAGGCGACATTTTGTAAACAGGTAGTATCTGAAAAGGGAAAAGCCAATGCATAACTGAATCATTTCCAAAAAAGATTCTAAGCTAGCAATCTATTCATGATTTCTGTTCCATTTTCAGCTATGAGCGCTACTATTAACACAAGTCAGCAAAATTCTTTTTATGTGATATATTTCGATGTCCTTCAAAAACAAGAGCTTAAACTTATTCAAGTTGATATGTGATCACATTAGCATCTCATGTTCTAACATTTTGCCCCAACCAACTAGTTCAGCTATTCTACAAGTTCTCTATGTTATGAGATACTAAAGCATGAAACCAGAAATTCCATCAAGTGCTCTAATTGTTCATAAGACATTAGAAAAGAACATTAACAACAAGGGAGGCCAATCTTGATGTATTAGATGCTTAATAGCTAAACCAGTATCCACAATCAAAGAGTATGCGGCGGGATTGAGCAAGGACGACATACGCTGCACATGCTTCGCTTTAGTATAATCTTAAAACTCTTAGTTTTGGAATTCTAAAGACGTTTTTTTATTCCATGGACAAGAGGTTAAGGTAGGTCATCTCCCAAGTTATCTAAGGTAACTTGTAAGCATCTTCTCCTACCATGCTTCTAAAATATTCTTTATTGTTATAGTTAGTTGAGATGGTGGTCCACTAGCTTGATCAACTACTTGAGTTAAACACGATTAGTTCTCTGTAGTCAAGAATCATGTCATCACATTACTTGTACAAGCAAATGATAAGGCAGAATTAGCTTAAGTGGCAAGGGGGATTAAATAGTAAAGATGTTAACTTTAAAACTTTAGGACCAGCCAAACATTAGGATAACAGGAAAAAAAAAAAAAAAAGTAGCCCGGTGCACAAAGCATCCCGCATTTACACAGGATCCGAGGAATGGCCCCACTCCTAGGGATGTGATGTATGCAGCCTAACCTGATGCATCAGTGGCTGTTTCCAAGGCTTGAACTCATGACCTATAGGTCACACGAAGACAACTTAACCAGTTGCTCCAAGGCTCCCCTTCAAAACACTAGCTTAACAGAATTAAAAGAATTTTTGACAGGCACCTTATTGAATAAGTTCTGAAAGCAGCAACTAAAACACTGACAATTGCTATGGTTTTGATCATTTGAAGCAGCATTCTCTCCAACATCAGGAACAGTGAAACAGCAACAAACTGAACCCATGGTGCTTCTTCAATTCATTACATAAAAATTCTTCAACCTTTCAAATGCAATTCCCTTAAAACAAGTAGCAAAATTTTCCTTTAAAGCTCTAAATAACTATAAATAAGCAAACAGAAGTAAACACTAAAACTAAAATTAACAAACATGTCAGGCCTAAACTAAATAATAATGACCATATGAAAGTGTGAAATTACTAAACACTACCAAAATTAGTAAATTTCTTATTCCAAATTATTTCTCTTAATGCATGATTAACAAAAAGAAAATATTAAAAAAAAAATTCTTTCCCTAATATAGCTAGACAGACAGTTTCATTCAACAGATAATGCAATCTATTACTGAAAAAGTAAATCACCATCAAAGGAGACTTAACAATTGTAGTGGTATTTGTTAAATCATATAGTCGAGGCACATGTTACATGTTCGAACCGTGACACTTGACAAAAGATTGGCACTTAAGTGAAGAAAGGTAATAGGGACGGACCATTAACCATCGAGTATAGGACCATGTACCACTAACAAATTATGTTGATAACATGCAAGACTCATTGATCACAAAAAGAACAAACACAAGTCATAAAAAATGATTTTTAAAAAAACACAACTAAACACATACCCTTAAGAGACTAACTTTTGAGTTAAAAAGAGATATAACATAAGATAAAAGACTACTGAATTGAAATATTATACATGCAGAAGAGAAAAAAGCCAAGGATGAGTTAAAGTACCAGAAACAAAAGGGTCTCTGAAAGAAAGAGAAGAGTTTAAGAGTTTTGAGGATTGTTTGAAAAAAAAAAAGAGTTGACACAAAAAGGAAGAGTTGGAATCTTGAATAATATGGAAACTCTATGTTTTTTCTCTCTCACGCCGAGAAATTAGCTCACAATTATACCTTTGTCCCTTTTTTGGTTTGTTCTGTTTAAGGTATGGAGTATATATATTTTTATTGTAAATCCTACTCCCACTTGAGCTAATATTCTAATTCAAAATAAATTTAATATATCAATGGACACTCACAAAAATACCTACAAAATTTAAAATAATTACAGTCATTACCCACTACTTTCAAATATTATTCGACCTACCTACTAAATTATTTACCCACTCTACCTATCCAGACTTGTATACCATAGTTTATGCATTACACCTTTATAAGGTATAACAAAGGTATACAGTAATAAATGTCCCTCCAGACTTTTATACCATAATTTATGCAGTATACCTTAAAGGTATACACCTATAAGGCATAACAAAGGTATATAATAATAAATGAGTAAGTTGGGTAAATATTTTTAATTTTCTAGGTAGTATAATTTTTAATGAGTATGACTTGTAAATACTTTAATTTTACTCTTGTTACTCATGAATTATTTGGATTGCCTAATTTTATTATAAATAAACACTTTTTGATTTATTTTTACTCTTGACTCCTGTAATTAAAAAAATCATCTTTTATTTACTTTTATTATCAAGGAAACTTCAATATAAATATGTAAATTTTACGTGTCTAAATTATTGAGAAAATAAGTCTATCCTTTCTAAAATGATAGGAAAGATAAAAATTTATACCTTAATTTTTACTATGGCTTAAAATTACCCTAAAATACTCATGACTAGCTTGTATTTAAATTATAATCTCCATTTTCTACTAAAGTCTCCATAAATTATCACAAATTCTTTTATATTCAAGACATATGTTAATTATTCTAGTAATGGGTTTCTCAAACTTTTACTCTCTTGATGGGGTACGAACTCCGACAACCCTTCCACTTATGTAATATAACACTTTTTTTTTTTTTTTTGTAAAGTTGGATTTGTGTTAACACCGTGATAAACCCGATGGCCTATATATCATTTTTGTCCTGCCTTTTCATTTTTTAAAACTATTTATTTAATAGAAACTTCAATGTGTCATGATTTCTCTACATTTTTCTAATGGTTTCTGTAATTTCCAATGTTCTTTTGATTTACTCATTCGGGATAGATCAATTTTAATTTGTAAGAATTTGGGGATTAAGCTTATTCAGTCAGCTAAGAAGAAGAATCTGGAGCTAAGAAATGTTAGAGAGAAAGGTGAGCTAAGATATTTTGGAAGGAGAGAGAGTAAACTTGGAGAGTAAGTTTCATTAATGAACTGGATCCAGAATACAACTACTTATACATAATGATCTACAATCTAAAAATATCTTTTCCCTACAACTAACTCATAACCGACTAACCACTAATCCTAGCTCTCACTAACTAATCCACAGTCAACCGTGGTTAACTTAGCTAACTTCTAATTGCTGCTAACTAACTATTACTAATTGATTAATCGACTATGTAATGCTGCTACTTTCTACACTCCCCCTCAAGCTGGTATGCGTGAACAGGTTGAGCAATCTCAGCTTGGAGACCAGGTATTCATGCTGAGCTCTATTCAATGCCTTGGTCATGATCTCTGCCTGCTAATCTTTAGTCCCTACATGTTGTGTTTGTACCATTCCTTGTTGAATTTTTCCCTGATGAAATGACAGTCTATTTCTATGTGTTTTGTCCTCTCGTGAGACACTGGATTAGCTGCTATCTGTATAGCTGCTTTGTTGTCACAAAACAGTCCAACTGGTAGCTTAACCTTAACACCTAGTTCCCCGAACAAACATGCTAACCAGACCAACTCTGAAACTGTCATCCATGCTCCTGTACTCAGCTTCTGCTGAACTCTTGGACACTGTGTTTTGCTTCTTTGACTTCCAAGAAATCAATGAATCTCCATATTTCACAACAAAGCCAGTTACTGATCTTCTTGTATTGGGGCATGATGCCCAGTCTGCATCACAAAATGCTGAAATTGTTGGCTTTCTTTCACTGCTCATCAACACTCGCATACCAGGCTCTCTTTTCACATATCTTACCACTCTTAAGGCTGCTTCCCAGTGTGACCTTTTTGGTTCCTGCATAAACTGACTGAGGGTCTGTACTGCAAATGCTATGTCTAACCTTGTTAGTGTCAAATACAGCAACTTTCCAATCAACCTTTGAAACTGCTCTCTGTTTTCTATCAACTCATCACCTTCAACTCCTATCACTTCATCCAACTCTTTTGTGGTGAATTTTAATTACAATCCAGTGGTTTCCAAGCAGCCTTTGCTTCACTCAGTCCTAGGTCTGCAATCAACTCTAATGCATACTTTCTTTGGTTCATCACTATTCCTTTGTGTGATCTGCTGAACTCAATCCCAAGAAAGAACTTCAGTTCCCCTAAGTCTTTGATTTTAAAGGCTTGCTGAAGGTTTTTCTTTGTTGCTTCAATTAGCTCAATGTCATTACCTGTGATCAACATATCATCTACATACACTAGAATGACCACTATGCTCCTATTTGTTTCTTTGTGAAGAGTGAGTAATCCAGACAACTTTGTCTAAAACCCTGATGAACTAAGGCACTGGTGAGTTTCACATTCCATTATCTACTTGCTTGTTTCAGACCATACAGTGATTTAACAAGTCTGCACACAGTGTGTGACTTCTCCCCTGACTTGCAAACCCCTCTGGCAACTGCATGTAGACCTCATCATACAAGTCCCCTTGCAAGAAGGCATTGTACACATCCATTTGGTGGACATGCCATCCTTCTTGTGCTGCAACTGAAACCACAGTTCTCACTGTTGCAATCTTCACTACATGTGAGAATGTTTCATTGTAGTCCAATCCTTCCTTCTGATTATACCCCTTTGCAACTAGCCTTGCTTTGTACCTTTCAATTGTCCCATCAGCTTTATACTTGACTTTGAATACACATTTGCATCCAATGGCTCTCTTTCCTGGTGGTAGCTTAACCAAGTTCCAAGTATGATTATCTTCTAGTGCTTGGATCTCAGCTGTCATAGCCTCCACCCACTTTGGGTCTTGAGAGGATTTCTTGAATGTTCTTGGTTCCATTATAGTTGTGTGTGCTGCAAGGCATTGTTGGTACTTCTTCGATAAGTGCTGGTAGCTCATAGAATTCGTTAAAGAGTGTGGCTTAGCTTCAGTTTGTGCCTTAGCTGTGATGAAGTCTGTCATCCAACTGGGATTCTTCCTTTCTCTGGATGATTTTCTAAGTGGTCCATCATTATTTGCTGTAGGTGTGCTATGGTTGGTCCCTATGACTTCCCCTTCAGCCTCCGGTAAAGACTCATTGTTGACAGAAATATCTGCAAGGTCAGCATCATCTGGCATCTGAATGTCTTCTGGCAGCTCATAGAATTCCCCAGCATCTGGATATAGGGGTGTTGTTGGTGTCTCCAAGGTAGGAATTGTGTTCAGAGGTATATCAGCTTCTGTCAAGGCAGGATTCATAAGATTATCTGTGAAAATTTGATGCACTCCTGTTGTTCTTTTCTTCTTGAAGGGAAATTCTGATTCTCTGAATGTGACATCTCTGTTTATGAACAAAACATGATCTTTTAAGTCATAGAGAATGTAGCCTTTAGTACCCTCTGCATAGCCTAGCATCACAGCAGGCACTGCTCTAGCCTCAAACTTGTCATGGCTGTTCATTCTTTTAGCATAGCATAGACAGCCTAGTGTTCTCAAGTGACTCAAGTCTGGCTTCTTCCCATGGAAAACTTCATGGGGGCTCATTCCATTCAACACTTCTGTAGGTAGTCTGTTCATGATATACACAGCAGCCAGCACACAGTGCCCCCAGAACCTTAGTGGTATGCCACTCTGAAATCTAATCCCTCTAGAAAGCTATAGGATATGCCTATGTTTTCTCTCAGCGATCCCATTCTGCTTAGGAGTGTAGAAACATGTTGTTTGATGTACTATCCGAAGGGACTCAAAAAGAGTTCTGCATGCTGAGTTTACAAATTCCCTTCTATTATCAGATCTGACTACCTTCACATGTGCTCCAAACTGTGTTTGTGTCAGTTGAAAAAACTTCCTTAGCACAATGATTATATCACTCTTGAGCTTAAGTAGATAAACCCATGTTAGTCTTGAATGATCATCCACAATAGTAAGAAAAAACTTGTTTCCATTATGTGTCTGAGTACAATAAGGTCCCCATATATCCAGATGTATCAGTGAAAGTATATTTTCTGCTTTATGTACACTGTTATTGAAAGGTAAGCGAGTATGCTTAGCTAAAGGGCAGACTGTACAATCCTCAATAAGGTTCTGTAAAATTCTTTTCATTACTCCTATTGAGGTGTGGCCCAATCTTCTATGCCATAGCTGCAAGTCGACTGAGCTTTTCCTTGTATTTAGTACCACATCTTTGTCCTCACTTCCACATTGTCTTGCAGGTGTTTGAGACATCAGATAAAGTCCATTGTGCTCTCTACCAGTCTGCATCACTCTCCCAGTGCAGAGGTCCTGGAATGTGCAGAATGTTGGAAAGAAAGTGACTGAGCAATTCATGTCTTTTGCTGGAACTATCAGAACATCATTCATCACTTTTTCTCCCAGAACCTGACATTTTCCTGTCTGTGTCACATGGGCCACTTCTCCATTTGGAAGGTGTATTCTCTTTGCTTCAGGCTTGCTTATCTGCTTCTTTTCATACACTATTTCCTTATCTGGTGTCATATGACTAGTGGCACCTGTGTCTATGATCCATTCTCTGTTATTGGAACTAACAAAGAATGCATTAAAATTACCTGCCATGTTTACTGACTCTTCCATTTTGTTTCCCGTGTTGATCACTCTCAAGATATGATTGAATTGTTCTGCTGTGAAGTATGGTGACTGCATCCCATCATTATACTGTGTCTTTCCAGAATTTCCATAGTTATTGTTATGCTGTGATTTCCCTTGATAATTCACATTCCTTCCTCTATTATTGTATCCACTATGTGCCCTCTCTTCCATTATCATCTTTCCATTGTCAGTACCCCTGCTCACTTCATCAAACTCATAATCCCCGTTGATGTCTGTTATTGCATTATAGGCTGAGCTATTTCCATTGTTACCAGTATTTCCATTATTATTATTCCTTCCTCTAGGCATGTAGTCATCTGGATATCAATGTAATTTCCAGCAACCATCTTTAGTGTGACCCTTAAGATTGCAGAAATCACATCTCAGGTTTATAATTTTTCTTGCCTTTGAGAATTCTGACAATTTCCTTTCCTAACACTCATCAAGGCATATATCTATGCTATCATGTCCAGCACTCATGTGAGCCATGGCCCTCTGGCTCTCTCTATCAATGAGCATTGCATATGCTTGATTAACAGTAGGTATGGGAATCATCATCAGTATTTGTTCCCTAGCTTGATCATAGGTTTCATTTAGTCCCATCAGGAACTGCAGTAGTTTCTGCCTGTGCATATGATCTATATAGTCCCTGGATCTCTCACAATCACAGCTAGGATTTGGGGCTAAGCACTCATATTCATTCCACAACAGTCTTAACTTTGAGTAATAGACAGAGATTGTGTTTGTACCTTGCTGTGCCGTAGCAATTTCTTTGTGTAATTGAAAAATCCTTGATCCATTCACCTTATCGAACCTTTCTTCCAGATCTTTCCATACCTTGCTTGCACTAGTGGAGTAGACAATTTCGCTAAACAGTTCCTTACTGACGCAGTTCATGATCCACAAAAGTACAATCGCATTGCATCTCTCCCACTGATTTGCTATCCCTAGACCATAATTCTCCTTTTTGCAGGCTCCGTCAATCTTTCCCAGCTTGTTTCTTCCTCGAACACCTATTTTCATCGCACGGCTCCACACAGAGTAATTTTCTGATCCAGTGAGCTGCAGTGAGACTAAGATTGCCCCTGATGTATCATTCGCATGTAGAAATAATGGATGATTATGATCCAGTCCTTCTGGTGTCCCATTTCTGGATTGCTCCGCCGTGTTTTCTCCATTTCTCGCCTGATTCTGAGCTTCATCCGCCATTGATGAATCCTGTTGGATTAATTTCAATTTTTTTTGATTGATCTACTCTTCTCGATCAGACTGGTGATCTTACTGCTCTGATACCATGTAAGAATTGGGGATTAAGCTTATTCAATCAGCTAAGAAGAAGAATCTGGAGCTAAGAAATGTTAGAGAGAAAGGTGAGCTAAGATATTTTGGAAGGAGAGAGAGTAAACTTAGAGAGTAAGTTTCATTAATGAACTGGATTCAGAATACAACTACTTATACACAATGATCTATAATCTAAAAATATTTTCTCCCTACAACTAACTCATAACCGACTAACCACTAATCCTAGCTGTCACTAACTAATCCACAATCAACTGTGGTTAACTTAGCTAACTTCTAACTGATGCTAACTAATTATTACTAACTGATTAATCGAATATGTAATGCTGCTACTTTCTACATAATTCAAACTATGTAGACCATATTAATGGAGTAATTATGCAAGCTCTAATAGAAATTGTTCCATTTCTAGTATTTGAACTTGAGATTTTTGATAAACGGTGGATGAATCTTATTCATTCCATTATTGATGATGGCTCATATTTGATGTTTCTCGAATATAAAAGTTAGTTAATACTAGTATTTTTTTTTTTTTTTGTAAATTCAAAATTTTAAATGACCAAATATTTGATAACAACTACAATGTGGAAAAGAAAAGATAAACATATAATTACGACACCTCAATTTCAAGCAAGTTAAGATATGATCTATAACTTTTTACCATCTATGTCATTTTGTTTTAAGTCGCGTTGGTCCAATACTTAAAGTAATTATATTTTTCTAACATTACAAGTTCTTTATAACACAAACAGTACTGTTATTATAACTAAATAATTAAGTATTCTCTTCTCCTTTCACAAAAGATGGAATAGTTTGACTTGGATCAGAGTTTTAAAAATGAAAGAAGACTTTTGAAACTTATGGTCTAAAATAAATTCTAGACAAAATTCTAGACAAATGTGTGGTTATAAATTATCTCATTGAGAGTAAAATGATAAGTTTGAAATTGAATTGTTTCTAAATTTAAAGTTGTATTATTTTTTAACCGACTAATAAAAAATAGTATCACACTTTTTTGGAATGAAGGGAGTAATACTTTAGGCATATATGTGTTTATAATAATGTTACGCATTCATAACGGATTCATAGTGCTGGTTAAGAATATAATTATATACAACACTCCATTAAATAAGTTTAATTAGGTGCAGGACACCAATCTTATCTATAGGGACAATGTGATAAGAAAGAAAAGTGAGACGAAATAATTAAAAAATGGAAACGATAGAAAGAAGCCTCATAGTTGGTGCATGGAATAAATGGTGAAGAATCTTCCTTTATTTTAGTGGACAAGCCATTCACAATTTTCCAAAAGAAAGATGTTGCTTTTGTGTGATGTGGTTCAAATTGACATTTTGCAGTTGAAGATGACAAAACCACAAGCAACTATGGCCCCATCACCAGAGGAACAATGAATCGCTCTTTCTTCATGTTAGATATATTCTTGTTTTGGTCTTAAATTATATAGTACTACTACATAAATAGTAAATATTTTTATTATTTTTATACCAAGTTCAGATGCATTTCCTAATCATAAGAGCAATAGATGCAGTGGTACGTCGTATTCGCTGATTTTAAGATTTTGAATCTTCTTCTGCATAAAAGAAGAATCTAATACGCACAAATTAGGAAAATACCGATGGCGAAAGCACTTTGTTGGACCCAAGAAATGAAAGTTATGGGGAGTTAACGAAATTAGATACCCAAGTGTACTAGTAGTTCAAAGTTTTACAATAATATTTGAACTATAGAGTTGTGACATATTATGTATTCTTTTTATTTTGAAACAAATTTTCAGTAATAAATTTTATTTTAGGAACATTATTAAAGATTTAAGGACAACGACAACTTTCTAGTCTTTTGTACTACGTATATAATAAGAAGATGGTGATATAAGAACCTGAATTTAGTCATTCTGAATGTTCTTTTCCTACTAATTACAATTCCTAAAAGTCAATATTAAACCAAATATCATATCAAAATCTTATCTAATCATACCTTATATACTTATCTATTGTTCTCTTCTCTTATCCATAAGCCAAACAACTCCAAGGAGCAAAGGTCAAAAGGAAGGCATGTATTGTGTAACATCCTGGAGATTTTGACAAATATCCAGTTTTTAAGGCGCTAAGCAATGCATGTCAGTATTTAGAAATTAATTGAAGAATATCCACTAGATTACAAGCGTAAGCAGTGACATTGCTAGTCTTTTTGAAGTTCAGATATTCAGCTTTTTATGCTGAACTTTGAAATCCAAAATAAAACATTTAAGGTTAGTTCAAAACTCATTATTTTTTATTTTTTTTTTTGAAAAAAAAAAGTACTTATAACTATAAATTTCATATTCTCATACTGCGTTTGAACTCCAAGATTAAAAAATATTGGTTTTAGTTCAAATTTAGGCAATTTTCTTGAAATTCAGTATAAAAATACAAACTTCAGCTCAAACTTATAGTTTTTTTTTTCTTGAAACGCAGCATTTATACTACAAACCTCACCATCTTATACTAAAATTTGAATACCAGCATTAATTAAAAAAAATTAGCTCAAAACTCAATTTTTTTTCTTGAAATTCAACATTTTTAACTATAAATATAAGCAATTTATACCGAGTCTGGAGTGACTATACTTCTAATACCTTTTGCATAAAATCTCAGTATAAATCTTCTATTGAGATTTGAATACCAACATTAAAAAAAAAACAGACTTTAGCTCAAAACTCAATTTTTTTCTTGAAATTCAACATTTTTAACTATAAATCTTAGCAATTTATACCGAGTCTGGAGTGACTATACTTCAAATACCTTTTGCGATTTAAAACTGTGGCTATTCATCTTAAAATTGAGCGCTAGATATAACTCATTTATCACTCTAAAAGTGGTTGTGGAGTGCAAATTTTATTCACCACGCATTCTCAAGGCTGAATTGCACAAATATGACACGACAAGCAATGGTTTGCATCTTTATCCTCAATAACACTGGTATAGCAAACATACCCTTCATTAGTTTAATGAAACTTATTAAGGACAAAAATACCACTCACAACTAATAAAAAGACTCACACTATCTTCCCCTTCATTTTCTCCATTCAAACAATCTCTAAAGCCTAAAAACCTACAACTTTTACATATTCCTCCATTGAAACGAAGATTGAAAGTTAGATACCTACAAATTCCTACTGAGTTTTACTAAATGTTGCCTAAATTCTACATAATTTCGTTTAACTTCTATTTAATTTTGCTTAAAATTCTGTATAACTATATATTACCTGAACGAGCTATGAATTTTGTTCATAATAATCTAAAAAACTTGACGTATGGGCAGTAGATGACATTATATTGATACTCAAGCAGTAAAAATATGAACTACAAGTTTTTCATTGCTCTGGTGCAATAGGCAATTGCCGAGAGTTTAAGCTCTGGCGAATGGGCAACTTAGAGAAAAAGTCTCTACAAGTCTTGGCTATTGACAAACGTTTAAGCTCTGGTGCAATGCACAACTTACAGAGGAAGTCTCTGTAAGTCTAACTAATAGCCAAAACTTTAAGCTTTGCTGCAATGGGCATCTCTACAATCATGGCAATAGCCAATACTTTAACCTCTGGTGCAATGGGCAACTTGCAGAGAACGTCTCTGCAAGTCTTAGCAATACCTAAAAATTTAAGCTCTGTGCGATGAGCAACTTGCAAAAAAAGTCTCTGTCAGTCTTGGCTTTGCCAAGAGTTTAAGCTCTGGTGCAATGGGTCATTTATAGAAAATGTCTCATTTATAGAGAACATCTCTGCAAGTGTTGGCTATTGCCAAGAATTTAAACTATGGCAGCGCAATGGGCAACTTGCAGAGAAAGTCTCTACAAGTCCTGGCTACTGCCAAGCCTTTAAGTTCTGGTGCAATGGACAACTTACAGAGAAAGTCTTTCCAAGTCTTAGTAATAGCCAAGACTTTAAACTTTGCCGCAATGTGCAAAGTCTCTGCAAGTCTTGACAATAGCCAATACTTGAAGCTCTGGTGCAATAGGCAACTTGCAGAGAAAATATCTGCAAGTCTTGGCAATAGCCAAGACTTTAAGCTCTGTCCAATAGGCAATTCGCAGAGAAAGTCTCTGCAAGTCTTGGCAATAGCCAAAACTTTAAGCTATGTACAATGGGCAACTTGTAGAGAATGTCTCTACAAGTCTTGGCAACAGCGAATACTTTAAGATCTGGTCCAACAAAAAGAAAAAAAATTTACCCAACATTCCCTTCCTATATACCAAGATCCTGCTTCTATCTTAGTGATCTATCCATCAAAACTTGAGCATATCATTTATCTTCATTATGTGCAGGATTAGTACTATGGCAATAAATTGCATATACATCGCTTACAATGGAAAATGGGATGCAAGCAATAAATATATGAACCGTAACATTGATACTTGTGAAATATGGTATTGCCTACCAGGCATTTGGAAAAAAAATGTAATGCTCTAAGCATCAGCAGTGATGAGATTGAAGCAAAGATATGGTCTGATACCAATCAGGAAACGTGCAAGGGCATGACCGTAGCAAATGATCAAGAACTTATCACTTGCATGTATTTGCTGAAGACTTATGAGAATTTCAGAAAATCTTATTTCATAGTAGAAGTTTTTAAAATGAATAACTCGTCATTAAATAACAACATAACCGCAAGCGCAAGAGAATTCTTTGTGAATGAAGCAAACCATAGCATTATGTTGTGTCAACAAAAAAAGAAATTGATTGACTTTACAAGAAGAATGCTACCCCATAATTCATTTTAGTTACTCTCATGAACTTGAATTCAAATTGTTAGCGGTACTTATTATTTGCAACTATTAATGAACTTTATGTCCTAAAAATAGATTGTTTTTACTAACCCACTTAAACTCGTAATAACTCATAATCACTTAGCCTCGACCTCTTGGCAAGCTGCCAGCACTTTCCTCAATCTCTCCCCCCTTCTCCGGGCTAAATTGCCTCGAAGTCTTGGCAGGGCAATATTTTCCCTCAAACCCTACGTTCTCGAAATCCAACAATTGCCTTGAGTTCTTGGCAAACAGACAACACTTTCCTCAACCCCCTCCCATTCTCTGAGCCAACATCTCGTCAAGTATTTGGAGGGCAGTGTTTGCCCTCGAACCCTTTAATTGTAACTCCAACTGCGACTGTAAGACTTGGCAAAAGGGATATTCTCTCCTCACCCCAACCCCTCCCCCCCTCCTTCACACATATTATTTGTCTTGAAGTCTTGGCAAAACTAATATTTGCATTCAACCATTTCCTTACCAATTAAATGACATTTTTACACTTTCAAAATTACAAATGTAGAATAGCCTAAGTAAATAAAATAGCAAAAAAGGTATTCTGCAACATTAACAAATAATTAAAGCAATCATATATAAAACGAGACACAATTCATTAACCAAAATATTAGATATAATAATACACTTTATACCATTAGTTTCTTGCACAATTCTAAACCACAAACACTGTTACCAAATTCACATGAAGTAATCATCATAATTAACATTCCCAAGAAATTAAAATGAAACGACCTCGATCAGTCGTTTCGGAAGTTAGGACTCTGATTGGCGTGTCGATAATTTTAAAATATTTGTAAGGTCCATTAGGACCTGTCTGTAAAATTTGAGCTAAATCAGACCTTGTTTGGTAGGCATCGGAAGAAGGTTTCAGTTTTTATTGTCGATAAATATTAAAAGGGGGTTTTCGAGCTCAATTTTGGCGATGAGAGTCCCGCACCGGTGAAGGGTCATTATTGCATATACTTCCCGGTTGGCGATGAGAGTCCCGCACCGATGAAGGGTCATTATTGCATATACTTCCCGGTTGGCGATGAGAGTTCGGCACCAGTGAAGGATCATTATTGCATATACTTCCCAGTTGACGATGAGAGTCCCGCACCGGTGAAGGGTCATTATTGCATATACTTTTCGGTTGGCGATGAGAGTCCCGCATTGGTGAAGGGTCATTATTGCATATATTTCCCGGTTGGCGATGAGAGTCCCGCACCGATGAAGGGTCATTATTGCATATACTTTCCGGTTGGCGATGAGAGTCCCGCACCGGAGATAGGTATCAGGTATATGTGACTGCATTGCTTCGTACCGCATTCATCCCATTTCATTGCACCGCATACTGACTATTGTATGTATTGTGTTGTGTTTTATTTATATGCGGTATGTATACCATGTTGTGGACATATCTCAGTTTGCCTATATATTTCTGGCCCGTATTTTGGGTTGCACGTCGCGACAGTATGAATACATGGATCAGATCGGGTTGCACGCCGTAGCAGTATAAATATACGGATTGAGTTGCACACCACAATAGTATAAATATACGAATCAAGTTGCACGCCGCGACAGTATGAATATACGGATCAGGTTGCACGCCGCGACAGTATGAATATATGGATCGGGTTGCATGCCGCAACATGATGTATTTCTGATTGTTGATATGCTCGGGATACCTATATGTTCTGTCTACCTTATGTCCCTGGTTGTTTTTGATTCCATACGTATTTTCTAGTTATTATCCGGCTCTGCCTTTTTATAATTTAATTAAGAGGAATTTGGCTTATCTGTTTCTTTTCTCCCTGGCTAGCTATCCTATTCTTTGAGGTGGCTAGTCTGCCCCACTTATTGAGTCCTTTGACTCACCCTTGTTTGTTGTTTGTTGTTTGTTTTTGTCTATCTATTTCGTTTCGGCAGGTTCGCTCCAGGATTGAGTTCGCCACGTTGTGAAGGAGCGAAGACGACTTCAGCTGTCAGGGTGAGCCAGCTTTTATTCCGGATGGCCACCAGTTTATTGGTTATTATTTCAGTTGTATTTTGCTCCCTTCAGGAGGTATTTGTCTTCTTTGTACTCTTAGATGTCTAGTCTGGATAGTCCTAAATCGAGTATATTGGGTAGTCAGCTGTAATTTCTTTTGGCAGCTTAGAGGTATCAATATGTTTGTGGTTTTTTTTTTCTAAGTCTTGTTCCAATTTATGAATTGTTATATTTATTTTCCTAATTTAATTGGTAAGGGTTCGCCCGACGGGTCTAGGGGAGGATGTCGGGTGCCCGCACGGCCTAACCGGATTCCGGGTCGTGTCAATAATGAACTCACAATTAATATGCATAAAAGTTCTTGTACAATTACCAATATGTAAAGTCAACAGGACAAAAACAAAAGAAAATAAAATGCAATATAACTATTACTAAAGAATAAACAAACTCATACCTGATAGGCAATATATTACTAAACAAACTCATGCCTAGTGAAAAAAGCAACTTACAGAGAAAGTCTCTACAACGCCTGGTAATAGCCAAGACTTTAAGCTCTGGTGGAAGGGTCAACTTGCAAGGAAAGTCTCTACAAGTATTGACAATAACCAAAACTTTAAGCTATTGTGAAATGGTAACTTGCAGAAAATGTCTCTGCAAGTATTGGCAATAGCCAAGACTTTAAGCTCTTGTGCAATGAGCAACTTGCAAAGAAAGTTTCTGCAAGTATTGACAATAGCCAAGACTTTAAGCTCTAGTGCAATAGGCAACTTACAAAAAACGTCACTACAAGTAATGACAATAGCCAAGACTTTAAGCTCTGTGCAGTGGAAAACAAGAAGATCTAATGGTTATAACCGAGAAGAACTTTAAAATCGGCTTAATTAATCAAAACAAGCAAAAAAAAGTTCATAGGAACCTCAAAGTTAATACGATGATCATCAATCTAAATAAATAAAACTAACAGATAAGTATATTAAAAATAATTACCAAAAAATACAAATAAAAGAAAAAATATAGATAAAAGCATTAGGCGAAATAGAAATTACATTGTAACACAATTTATGCAAAAAAATAATAACAAAATATAAAATAATTACACGAAGAGAGAGAAAAACATACCTTAAATTTGCAAAACACAAAGAAGAAAGAAGGAAATGAAGGAGGAAAGAAAGAGGAGAGCAGTCATGAAGAAGGAAAGAAATAAGGAAAAGGTTGAATATGAACTAAATTTAGGTAGGGGTAAAATAGTCGTTTCATGTACTAACTAATGATGTGGAGGGCAGTTAGTTAAAACATTTCAAAATGAGGGCACTTATCCAAAACTAAGGCTTACTAAGGGCAGCGGGTGAAAATTTTTGCATTCTCAAAATTGACTGATTTTGCCTTTTTGTCACCAATTAAAATAGTTTTAATAAAATGTCCTCAATTTCAGCCGTAGGAAATACTTCAAGTTATCAATCGACAAGTACTACCTCTAAGGAAGAGATCAAAGGGTAAGTGTTGCTTAAGAGAATGTGGGGAGATATTGAAGGGGCAAATGCTGCTCATGTAGCACTTCAAGTTATATGGGAGAGTATGGAAAGAGATTAAAGGGCAAGTGTTGCTTATGCAAAAGTGGGCAAGTGCTACCTATTAAGCAGTATTTATAAGAAAGACAGGGCGGGGTATGAGCGTCATTATTAGATTTTTAAAGTTATTTTCATTCAAAATTTATTCATTAAACTTAGCAGAGGTTATTTTTATTAAACCACTTTATGGGGTCAAAAGGCAAATCTTTGCCTATGATGTCAATAGTTTTGCAATTCTCTCCATCTCAGGTATGGCTGGATGAGACAGTCTCTTGCAACCCACTATATAGAAATGGCCCAATAGAATAAAGGAATCTTTCCAACTTATGATGCTATTCATGAGTGGATCGAGACCCAATCAGATCCACCGTGACCAATAAGTAAGCAGTCTTAAAAGCTATACTTTCTCGTCTACTTTATAAGATGTTTTGGATGTTTCACATATATTAAGAAAATAACTTTTTAATACAATTAATTAGCAATGTAATAGATCATATTAGCCCTTAACTATGTTATTATTACCAGTTTTATTTTAAATCATTTATTAGCAAGAATGACAATGGAAAAACTTTCTTGATTTCTGAAAAAACCAAATACTGTAGACCAAGAAAAATAGGTCAAAACATCTTATAAAGTGGATCAGAAGGAGTAGCTTGTTTTGATAAGAAAGTACACATATGTGCCTAAATTAAACTATGGTAAAAATATCCTAAAATATATTATAAAATACAGCAGTCTTCCCTAAATGCATGTCTCATATTCTAAGTTATTCGGATTCGGATACGGGTGTCTGATACGGGTGCGGATCTAGAGGTCGGATCCTTCATGATCTATATTTTAAGATTCATACAGATCTAGTTATGGATACGGGCGTGGGGATTCGGCTAAAAAAATTCAATAATCTAAAAGTAGAGTTATAAAACCTAAATTATGAGATATTATATGGAAAACTTGAGGAAACAATATTGATCAGGACATAGAAATTTCTATATACAATAATACAAGGTATTCTATTTCCTTCAATTTTTCCTTACTTTTGTTTTGATTAAAAAAATCATTGAATTTGTCCAAAATTTCTCCGTTGATTTTGGTCAAAGTACCCAAAATCAGTTGACGAAATTGGGTACGGATCCCGATCCCACACCCACACCGACACCCACACGAGTACGAATCCAATACGAGTACGGCACTAAATGTGAAGAGTCCAAGTAACATAGCTCCTATTATATGTATTGTGACATCCATGAGGAGCACGTCGAGAAGAAAGATTGTATTCTTATTAGTTGACAAACTTTTGAAAAAAGTGGTGAACAAGACACCATTAGGCAAATACAACTTCGACAAAAGAAGATGGTCTAATGAAATGTTAGTATAAGACAAAGTACAAGTTCATATGATCGCTCTTTGAGCTCAAAAGACAAAATATGATATAAGCTCTAGATTTCCGCAATACAATGATGGGAAAACCTTGGTGAAGACAACTTTGAGTCCCTAAGAGGATGCAGTGTGACGCCTAGGAGAAGGTCAAACTGATGAGGACAAGTCAAGGAGAACCATTGCTAGACTCTTGGCTAGCCAAGTTTCGAAAAGAATTTATATATATAGACTAAGAGGGGAAATTAAAGTGCTAAGATAGAGTACGTCGCAATTCGAATATCCTAAGAAACAAAATCCGGGAAATCCATTAGCCCAAAACAAAAATAACCTATCATGAGATTTATCATTGACATGTACAAGACATTTCCTTATTGCTCTAACTGACATATATGTAGGAATAATTTCTAGGATGGCGTATATCTTATCTTGCTCATGGTAATTACTGTTAGTATTGCCTTTATATTCGCTACTATTATACTCCTATTTGTCCCTTTTTCCTTGATGATGCATACAAATAGCTCCTTTTGCCAGGATAATGTAACTCAACTAGAGCCAGAGGCTCTTCACAGTTCATGGAGTATAATTTTATAGAATAGTACATACTATAATATATGAATATGTAGGGCACGCACTTGGTGCAATGACTTAGAATCTAAGCAAAGTAAAGGATATTGAGGTCTTCTATTGTTCGTTTGTCTCCACTTATATAAACCCCACCCTAGTTTCCAAATCACCAGACTTTCCATTAGTATAGAAGTAACAGTAAAGCTGGCAGATAGGGGATTCACAAAAGCTGGCCAAAAATATTTATAATACAAACCATGCGCTAGAATGACATGATATATACTGCTTTTAATTGAACTTGAGTATTTTTTTTATTGGAACTCAGTATCCGTTGAAACATACTGATTAATGTCAAATGACATCTCCATGAGGTTGGCAGGGATTGTATAGTTACTATATTTTATAATGTGGTTGCAGAGTTGGGTCATGCTGCAGCCACAACAGTCATCAACAATTTGGTTTCTATTACCCCTAAAGCTAAGCTTCGGTTCAGCAGTTAAAACCCAACATGTGAAGTTTGTTGGGAAATAATAGTATACCCCAGGAATATTTCCCACAATAATCCACAAGAATTGAAGAGTACAACGACACCAAGTTTCTTAACGTGGAAAAACCTTTTTATCAAAAAGAAGTAAATTAACCACGTATTGAGAGGAGCAAACTAACTTCACTATAGTGAGAAATATTACACACTGTAGTCGTAGACTACTACACACTCAAAAGAAATAACTCTCTTTATTTTAACACCTCACTATGATATTGCTCACACTCTCTATTTTCCTACACAGACTATTTTCTTTCAGTCTGTGGAATACATTAAGCAACTACTGTGTTGCTCTGTTTTTTCAGTGTACTTAAACTGAAGAACCAACGACCCTTTATATAGGAAATGCTGCCGCCCTAAAGGACCAATCAGAATTCAGTTGGCAAAACTGTTTTGTCAAAACCGTTTTCATATAACATGTTTGTTATGGTTTTCTCAAAACAGTTACCAACTAATATTAATTTATTCAGTAGGTCCCACAAATCTCCCCCTTAATTTTGATTTTTCTTCTTCATTCCAAGCATTGCTCTCATTCTCTGAAAGTCTTCAAATTTGAGTGGCTTTGTAAAGATATCTGCAACTTGATCGTGAGACTTCACATACTTGAGTTCTACCTCCTTCTTGACAATGCATTCTCTGATGAAGTGATACCTTGTGTCTATGTGCTTGCTCCGATCATGATACACTGGATTCTTTGCAAGTGCTTGTGCGGACTTGTTATCAATGCAAATTGTCGTGGCTTCAATTTGAGGAAAATTGAGCTCCTTCAACAATCTTCTCAGCCAAATAGCATGACATGTACAAGACGTCGCTGCTACATATTCAGATTCACATGTCGAGAGAGTAACAATGCATTGTTTCTTTGAGCTCCAGGTAATAACACAATTACCCAAGAAAAAAACAAAGCCAGTTGTGCTTTTTCTATCATCAATATCTCCCGCAAAATCACTATCACAAAATCCCACAAGATTGAGATCATTAGTAGGAGAATAAAATAGCCCATAGTCAATTGTACCTTTGAGGTAACGGAGAATTCTTTTAGCAACTTTCAAATGAGTTGAGGTAGGAGCTTCCATGAAGCGACTCACTACGCCAACCGCAAAGAGTATATCCGGCCTCGTACAGGTCAGGTATCTTAAGCTTCCCACAAGACTTTTGAAAAAGGTTGGATTCACCTTTTCTCCATCATCAAACTTTGACAGCTTTGTCCCACTCTCCATTGGTGTGTTTACTGGGTTGCAATCAAACATCTTGAATTTCTTCAATATCTCTTTTGTATAGCTTTCTTGAGATATGAAAATGCCTTCCTCCATCTGCTTCACTTCCAGACCCAGGTAATATGACATGAGCCCTATGTCCGTCATATCAAATTCACGGGACATAGCTTTCTTGAAATCTTCAAACAAAGTAGGGTTATTACCCGTAAAGATAAGATCATCAACATAAAGACAAACAAGTAAAATATCTCCATTAGTATGAACTTTAGTATAAAGAGCATATTCATGGAGACAACGAGTAAACCCATTGTCTTGAAAATACTTGTCGATGCGACTGTTCCACGCCCTTGGAGCTTGCTTCAATCCATATAAGGCTTTGTTCAATCTAAGCACTTTATCTTCATGGTTTTTGACCTCAAAGCCCAATGGTTGCTCAACATATATTTCTTCTTCAAGATAGCCATTCAAGAAGGCTGACTTGACATCTAGTTGATGGATCTTCCACTTCATTTGTGCTGCCAAAGAGATAAGCAATCGGATCGTGTCCATGCGGGCAACAGGTGCATAGACTTCATCATAGTCAATGCCATGCCTTTGTTTGTAGCCTTTAGCCACAAGTCTTGCCTTGTATCTCTCTATATCTCCATCAGCATTCTTCTTTGCCTTGTATACCCATTTCATTCCAATTGCTCGATGACCTTTGGGAAGAGTTGTTAATTTCCAAGTGTTGTTCTTCTCTATTGACTTGATCTCCTCCTCCATGGCTTGTCTCCACCTTTTGTCTGTAACAGCTTCATCAAAGTTCATTGGTTCACTATCAGCAAAGAGACAATACAAAAAATCAAAATTAGCAATTTGATCTGTATTATCATAGAGATCTGCAATTGTCCTCGTTCTTTGAGGCGCTTCACTTGAACTTCCTGGAAAGGAAGGAGATGCAACATTGGTTGGGGATGGTGGCGGAGTTGTGTCCTGTAAGGATTCCTCGGCCTCTTGTGCTTCTTCTTCATCATCTTCAAAGTACGGAAGAAAATCGTATGTATTTTCTTCCTCAGATTCCCAATTCCATGTCGCTTCTTCATCAAATTCAATATCACGACTCACCACCACTTTGCCATTGCCAGGGTTGTATAACTTGTAACCTTTTGAACTCGTGTCATAGCCAACAAACACATGCTTGACACTTCGATCATCAAGTTTAGCTCTTCCTTGATGTGGCACATGAGCATAGGCTATGCTCCCAAAGATTCTCAAGTGTTTGACACTTGGCTTCCTTCCGCTCCATGCTTCTTGAGGAGTTTGATCTCTAACATTTCTTGTTGGAGATCTGTTGCTCAAATAAACTGCACAAGAAACAGCTTCGGCCCAAAATTCCTTGGGCATGCTTTTAGCTTTCAACATACACCTAGCCATATTAAGAATTGTTCTATTTTTTCTTTCAGCAACTCCATTTTGCTGTGGTGAGTAAGGTACCGTTAGAGGGCGACGAATTCCATGAGATTGACAAAAGTCATTAAATTCTTTTGAAGTGAATTCGCCTCCTCTATCGGACCTTAAAGCTTTTATTTCATGACCACTTTCCTTTTCCACAAGTGCTTTAAAGTTCTTAAAAGCAACAAATGTTTCAGATTTTTGCTTCAAGAAATAAACCCAAGTCTTTCTACTAAAATCATCAATGAATAGCAGAAAGTATTTACTTTTACCAAAAGAGGGAGGATTGATTGGTCCACACACATCGGTATGAACAAGCTGGAGTGGCTTGGTTGCTCTTGACGTGGCCTCCTTCGGAAAACTCTTCCTTGCATGTTTGCCAAGAAGACAAGCATCACACAATTGATTGGGATGGTTTATTGAAGGCATTCCATTCACCATCATTTTTTCTCCCATTGATTTGAGCGCTTCAAAATTCAAATGCCCAAATCGCATATGCCAGCACCATGACTCATCTTGAACATTAGCCTTCAAACACTTTGCATCAATTGTCTTAAGATTCAAAGTAAACAATCTGTTCTTTGCCATTTCAACTTTAGCAATTAATTTTCCATTTGAATCTCTAAGCCAAAGATGCATATCTTTCATATGAATATCATATCCTCTTTCAAGAAGTTGGCCCAAACTCAAAATATTACTTTTTAATTTTGGCACATAATAAACATCTTTAATCATTTTATGGCCACCATCTTTAGAGGAGATTAGAATCGTACCTATCCCTTCAATTTGGATCTTTGAGGAATCTCCAAAGGACACATTGCCTTTCACTCTTTTAATGAGTTCCACAAACTTGTCTTTGCATCCACACATATGATTGCTTGCTCCATTGTCCAAGTACCACGAGCTGCAATCATCCTTGTCACCTTCTTTGAGTGTTAGCAACAATGTTGACTCATCTTGTTCTTTGTCGTCAACAAGGTTAGCTTTCTCTTCAACATTACTACGACATTCCCAAGAGTAATGGCCAAATTTATGACAATTGTAGCACTCAATTTTAGATTTGTCATACCTTTTACCATTTGTCTCTTGATAGTAACCACGTCCTCTTCCTCCTCTTTGTCCTCGACCACGACCTCTGAATGCTTGAAAGCTTTTTTCTTCATTGTTGAAGCTGTTACCATTGTTTCTTCCTCTTCCTCGGCCGCCACGACCTCTTCCTCGTCCATTTCCTCTATAGCTCTTTTCACCTCCATCCTTGAATGATGCATTGGTTTTAAGAAGTTGCTCCAATGGCTCTTCTTGTCTCCTCCTGATCTTTTCTTCGTGGGCTTGTAAAGAACCCTCCAATTGCTCCGTTAACATAAAGTCTAAATCTTTAGACTCCTCAATAGCACACACCACACAATCAAATTTAGGTGTTAAAGACCGAAGGATCTTTTCTACCACACGAATTTCTTCCATTTCTTCTCCGTACCTTTTTAATTGATTTACAATAGCTTTCACTCTTGAACAATAATCCGAAATGGATTCGGATTCCTTCATTTTCAAAACTTCAAAATCAGCCCTTAGAGTTTGAAGTTTTATCTTCCTCACTTTATCAACTCCTTGGAGAGAATTTTGTAAAATCTCCCAAGCTTCTTTTGAGGTGGTAGCATCGGCTACCTTCTCAAACATGGCATCATCCAGACATTGGTGGATGAGAGTGAGAGCTTGTTGATCCTTCTTCCTTATTTTTACCAAGACATCTTTTTCATTTTGAGGCAGAGTTTCCTCATTATCGGGTATTGTATACCCACTACGAACAACCTCCCACACGTCTTGAGAGCCAAGAATGGCTTTCAATCGTAGGCACCATTTTTCATAATTTTCTTTTGTGAGACGAGGGTATTGAAAAGCGAGTGTACTATTATTTGCCATGGCTCTGATACCACGATGTTGGGAAATAATAGTATACCCCAGGAATATTTCCCACAATAATCCACAAGAATTGAAGAGTACAACGACACCAAGTTTCTTAACGTGGAAAAACCTTTTTATCAAAAAGAAGTAAATTAACCACGTATTGAGAGGAGCAAACTAACTTCACTATAGTGAGAAATATTACACACTGTAGTCGTAGACTACTACACACTCAAAAGAAATAACTCTCTTTATTTTAACACCTCACTATGATATTGCTCACACTCTCTATTTTCCTACACAGACTATTTTCTTTCAGTCTGTGGAATACATTAAGCAACTACTGTGTTGCTCTGTTTTTTCAGTGTACTTAAACTGAAGAACCAACGACCCTTTATATAGGAAATGCTGCCGCCCTAAAGGACCAATCAGAATTCAGTTGGCAAAACTGTTTTGTCAAAACCGTTTTCATATAACATGTTTGTTATGGTTTTCTCAAAACAGTTACCAACTAATATTAATTTATTCAGTAGGTCCCACAAAGTTAAAGTTAAGTCCATGTCGCGAGTTTGAATTTTGTCATTGACGATATCTAAGTAGGACAGGGTAGAGGGATGGGCTCATACTTATTCGAGTCTTAACCTTGTGGCACGACCTTGTTGGATTGTAAAAATGAAATATATAATATATTGGATCATTCTATTTCACTGAAAAAGAAAAGGAAGGAAAAATTTAGCATCCTAATTAATCCATGAGAGATGCAAGCTAAGATAAAGTTGCCAATTAAGTATTAGCAGCTGTTACGCTAATAATCCTAAGGATCAAGAAAAGGTCCTACATATTCATGACAGTCATGTTCTTAATCAGTCCCACAGTTCCCTCAAAGGAACAAATTAAAGTTAACAAAGGCAGAAAAATGATTGATTTAGAAAAGAAGTAAAAAAGGTACACAACATTGGAGAAAAAAAAGTTGTCATGGCCCATAATATCATCATGCTAGAAACTGGCCTAGTCATCACAACAAAATATTATAGGGACAAACCTTCCTTTAATTTTTCTTATTACAACTACCTCATGATTGTTATCACATTCTATTTCTTTCTTCTTATAAAAGTATGAATTATCTTGAACTTTCATCACACTGATCTAAATTAAAAGAGAATACTATGGGTAGAACTGGAGCTAGAATGCCAAATTTTTGCCTAAATAGAATTAGACCTCATGTTCAAATTCGTTCACCACCAATACAAGCTAAAAATGACGAGAAGTATGCTAAGAAAGTTGAAGATGATGAAGAGAAAAATCATACTACTTCAGCCATGGCTGATGAGGAAAAAAATACTGGTGATGTCGTGAAACCAACACCGATAATTGGCAGGAAAATTATGATAGTGGTTGATTCTAGCCTTGAAGCCAAAAATGCATTGCAATGGGCATTAACACATACTGTTCAGAGCCATGATTTACTTGTTCTTCTCTATGTTACTAACAAACCTTCTTCTAAACAAGGTTTACCTTTTTGCTTTAGTTTTTTCTTTTTTCTTGTTATAGTATATCCTTCTTTTTCTTTTTAATTATATTTCATTTTAATTACTTCATTTTGTATGGAGCCAGCTAATGGAGGCTCTATACATAAAGGGAAGTTCATATACTAATTTGTTCATTTTTTTCCGTTTGTTTGTTTTGCAGATGAGGAATCTAAAAAGGAAATAAATCCAAGAATCTTTGAATTTCTTGCTTCCATGAAGAATTCTTGCAAGCTGAAAAGGCCTGAGGTGTGTATAACAGTCAATTTTCAGTTCTAAATAAAATAAAACTAACTTATCTATAGTGTAAGAATTTTTACACCGTTGAAGTAATATAACCTGTACGCTGTGTGTATTTATTCAGAAGTAAATAATATCTTCCTTTATTATGGGCAACTACTTGAATAAAATCATTTATAAGTACTTAGTATATGTGACTTTGCTAGTGTAAAAGTTTCTCTTTTACATGTCACTATATATAAGTTAAACTTAAATAAAATTAGGTGATGTTATGAAGTAATCACATGTAAATAATATTGTATTATTAATTGATAACTTGATAAAAATTACATCAATCTGATTGTGCTAAAAGAATCTTTAAATTTTGGATATATATAATTTTTTGTGACATTCTCTAATAAACAGGTCCAAGTGGAAGTGGCAGTGGCACAAGGGAAAGATAAAGGTCATGTAATTGTGGAAGAGGCCAAGAAACAAGGGGTGTCACTGTTGGTCTTAGGGCAGAAGAAAAGGTCCATGACATGGCGGCTGATTATGATGTGGGCTGGCGGACGGGTGGTTGCTGGTGGCGGCGGCAGTGGGGTGGTGGAGTATTGTATTCAGAATGCAACTTGCATGGCAATTGCAGTGAGGAGAAAAAGCAAGAAACTTGGTGGATATTTAATCACTACCAAAAGACAAAAAGATTTCTGGCTTTTGGCTTGATTACAAATTAAGTAAGAATGGTCATAATTCTTACTCATAGTGTGCTGCTTGTAAATTGGTGATTAACTTATATATGGATTAATTAAGAAGTGAAATGGAAAGTTAGTGGGTCAAAGATATAGTTGGGAAATGTGTCTAGTCAAACTCGAAATCTTACTATTTCTGTTGAAGCTTTTACATATGCCAGCAATAATGAGTTTTGAGGGGATAAATAATTTTACTAAGTTCTTTTGAAGGTTCATTTGATAACCAATGAAAGTCACAGAATGAAGCATGACAAATTTAATGTGACGAAAAGTCAAAAAAACTAAAGACAAATAATCAACAAAGTTTCGAGAAAAGATTTAATAGGTTCAAATAAAACGCAAAATCAAACCAAAATTCTATAACATGAGCTGAGCTTCAGCTTCATCTTCTTATGCTTTTTCTTTAATTCATAAATCCAGCTTAGTGATTCACCATCATAAAAACTCAATTAATTAACAAAACCCATAAAACGAAATCAAGATAAACACAACAAACGAAAATCAATTCACTAAATTTATAGTTGCTCTAGGGCATTTTTACAACCTCCTATTATTCTAATTAATGGGTACAGCATCTTCTTGCATATTGAGTTTCATGTGATGATGTAGAAGCTTCAGACATTGAAAACCTTACCTACCAACTCTCCAAGTCTAGTTTCTCAAAAATTTAGCAACTAATATATGTAGCCATGAATGGTCTTTTATTTCAAGGGAAAATTAAAAGATTAAAAATAATCTATGAACCATTCGAAATTAAACAACTTTGTCATCTTGTTTTTTGCAAAATTCCGCGTGCATTAATACAGAAGGCAGGTAATATGTTTAACTTTTGAACCAAAAATGAAACGAAGTACGTGTAATTATTTTCCATCTAAATTCACACGATAGAAAAGAGAAAATCTTCACGAGCAACCTGGCAAGTAATCTTAGGGGCCCAAATGAAAAAATGAGGAAAATGATAGCACATGCTTTCAAGCTTTTTGAAGAAATAAGAACCCTAAAGTGTAGACATGTCGGACAGGTTAACTAACTTGATTTTCTTCTCTAGATCACCTTTATCAATTGGGATTGCTTGCAAATAACTCCACTTTTTAATATTTCTTCTTTCTTTAATTAGTAGTAGACATAAAAAGATTGGAACTAATATTACTAAGTTCTCTTCATCTTTTGGTTTTAGAATATAGTTATTTAGAGGTTTCATTCTCATATATTTTCCTCCTTACATAAAGTCAAAGAAACAAACAGTGAAGATAATAATTACATATCTAGAAGAACAACTAACTAAAGAAAGAAATGGTATAAGAGATCATTTACTACTTCTTGAAAAACCTTGTAAGTAGTAACTTAGATGTATGGCACACATCTTGTTAAGGTTGGGATGGGTTCTTTCTATATATAATCGGAGTATGATATGATGTATTATAAACAATAAAATCCTTCTTTTTTAAGAGTGGGATGGGTTGTTTGTAAAAGGAATTTTTACAGAAAAGTACACCTTTTTAGAAGTTATTTATAAAAATATAGTAATATTTTAGTAAAATTACCCAATATAGAGGAAATAAAAAGTTAATTACAGAACATAGCAAAATATAGGATAACATAGCAAAACCTTACATTCTTCCTCCCATTTCCCCCAATTTCACTTTTCCTCCTCCCCTCCCAACCACCTCGTATCTCACTGTATCTCGATGTTTCTCAACTACCAACCACATCGTATCTCGCTGTATCTCAACTACCAACTACCTCGTATCTCACTGTTTTTGCACCGTATCTAATTATTTTTTGCCTGTATCTTGCTATATCTGCACTATTTTGCATCATATCTAACTTTTCTGGCCTTTTTTTTTGCACTATTCCTGCATTATATCTACTTGTTTCTAGTCTGTTTCAGCACAATTTTATCTTATTTGTGTGTTGTTTCTCACTGTTTCTGAATTTTTTTATTTTTTGCTATGTTTCACACTATTTTCCATATATTCTACATTGTCAAAGGCAAGGCGTCGCGAAGGCTGACCACATTCAAAGAAGACAGATACATGAAAATTTTATTTTTCCTTCCTAAATCTGTACATCACGTATTTCTCATTTTCTTCACCACTCCCTCTCCGGCGGGCCCCACATGGATACTCTCATTCTCCACCGTCCGTTGCTGGCACTAGCGTCGATGTCACTGAAGCTCAGCAATAGACGTCCTTGTCGCTCCGCCATTCCCGACCTAAAACCTAATATCACCACCACCAATACATCAAATGGTTTCTATTCCGTTGTGCTTTTAGAATCGTTTCTCGGTCTCTCCGATTCGTCACTTGATTTCTCATTCGATCGGATTATGAATTCAAAAAATTCAGATTCAGAACAGAATGAAATAATATAGAGTGCACTTCGAGTAGGAGATGCACTTATGGAAGCTGGTAAACGATCTTCTTGTGCTCGCCGAAAAATACGCACGATACCAGAGTTAGGTTTCTAAAGTCCGATCTGCGGTGATACATATCATTTCTTGAGAAATGGAGTTCAATTCGGGAGTGAGGGGGCTAAGACAAACCGGGGCAGGTAAAATTTTTGGCCGGAAATGGGTGGACACCGTCGCCGGTGGTGGTTAGATGGCGGAATTCGGGGGATAAAAAAAGCGCAAATTTCTCTTGTGCTTTATGACTTTGGGTATTTTGATTGGAATTGGAGAAAATGTGCTAGGAAAAATATTGCTATACTTTTTAATTTGTGTAATACTGCTATTTTTTTGTTATCCAATAGGGGTGCAAGTTTGTATATTTGTGTAAAAAACTCTTCTTAAAATATGTTGGGTGAAGTGCACAAATAACTATCTTTGAGTGTACTCTTACAATTTCAGCCACTTATGAGGGCGCCTTTACAGAGGATGGCCACTTTATTAGGTGATATCAGTAAATAAGTTATGTTCTCTAATTTAGAACGGTACCTTAATGTATGTATATGTATGTCTATGAATTCAAATTATATATATATTATCTGTATAATTAACTTTTACACTAATCTTGCACAAATAAATTGTGATTCAATATTGTATTGAAATGGATAATTGGAATTACACACATTGATATAGGAGTTTATCTCCATCTTGCAACAAAACTTTGATTTAAAAAGTAAAACAACGGAGGAAAGGAGGTTTTAGATTTTTACTCTTAGTAAAACAATGAAGAGAAGGAGGTTCTAGATTTTTACTATAGATGGACAACTAAGAAAACAAAGACATAGAGTGTGTGATATGAAGGGAAACATTTTCCTTGACAATAAATTTGATAATTACTTATTTTCTGAAAAAAGACTTTCCGGTAAAATATTTTCCTTCGTACCAAACACACTCAGAGTTGGGAGATTTACATCAAAAGGACACTTCTGACACCGTCGTCACTGTTTTGATCCCAGTAAAAGAAGTCTTACATATTTGGCTCCATAAGAAAAGCTTCCGGTGATCACCCGATCTTATTCAAGAATTTTCTCCTTTGGCCATAAGGGTAAAAGTTAAACATATTTTCTGCGGAAATTAAAAACTTAGCGACTTCTAGGTCCAAAATTATTTTGTTTTGAGTCATGTCAAATTTTTGGGTTTCATGGATAATCAATCTATTCATTCTTTTAGGAATTGATGAATCACCAGGAATTATGGATAAACGAGGAGAAGAAGAAGAAGCTCAGCTTTTGTTATTGAAATTTTGGTTGGATTTTGAGTTTTATTTGAACCTTTAACATTGTTTTCTCGAAAATTTGTTGATTATTTGTCTCTAGTTTTTCTTTTTTCGTAAAATTAAATTTATCATTAACATTCATGTAACTTTTTTTTAATATACAAGTGGTTAGCGTGTAATGACTATCATTGATAGAGGCTCGCTTCTTCAAGTTCAAAGTTTTATTGAGACAGACTCTCAGGCTGCTGTTGATGGAGCTGGACCATCCGCCCGTTCGTCACATCCCGAGGATGGCCAATGCAGTGGCTGATTGCTTAGCTCACCCAGGGAGATTCAATCTTATGCTAGAACATGAATCCCTAGTGTTGATCTCCCATCCCCCTACTTTTTGTATTTCCCTTTTGAACGATGATATACTTGGTAAAAAAGCCAGGGATATCTCTCTTTGTAATGACAATAATTAGTATATAAATAAAATGGCCTTTTATTATAAAAAAAAAAAAGTTTTATTTGCTGCTTTTCATTTCGATAGGAGTGCGTACTCTCGCTTACTATCTACTAAATGAGCTTTCATTGCTCACTCGATGGTCTTTAATCTTTTAAGTATTAATCTCTCTTCCATATTGCTTATGAATCTTTTTTAGGCACTCTTCATCAAATATTCAACTGGAATATGATATCATTAATGGTTTATAGTATATAATTCACTTAGTTAAAATAGAATTAGTGTTTTGGTTCGTTAACATGAAAATATGAGTTTTGTAAAAAGTGATACATCTTTTTTAGTGTTATTGACTTGTATGTAAAAACACATCTTTGTTTGTAGGTAATTTTAGATTATATAAATTTGCTCCGCTCCGCCGTGGATTAGGTCATATTGACTGAACCACGTAATTCTTATGCCTGATTTATTTACTTTTATTGCCGTTATTATCAACTTATATCATATTTATTATTGTCGTTGTTACGCTAATTTGTCTTATTCCGTACTATACCCGAGTCCTGATCCTAACATATAGTACTAGGAATATTTCCGATATTAATAAGGTGCAGGAGTTCCCGTCTGTTCAACTTCAAGCCCTGACTTTTGTAATAGTACATGTTAGTTATTAATATTAGCAATATGAAATTTATAGTACATGTTAGTTACAAAAAAGATAAACTGATCAATTGAATTAATTAATATACATTTTTTCTTGATTTAATCACTTTATTATTGTTGGTTGCCATGGTTAGGGTAAACACCCGGTTTGGGTGAGTTTATACCGTTTTATGCCTCATCAAGTTTACTCAAATTCAATTAATGGCAATGATATTCTCAATAAGAAGAAATTTGGAAGAGATGATATTTGATTGGTTAACGGTAAAAAAATCCACCTGCTCCTCCTCCTCCTCATTCTATTGCTTTAGTGGTAACAGCTCAGGGGAAACAGGACTATGATCTTCATATCAGTTGTTGTATCTTTCTCCTCATGTTAAAGTATGATGAAAGGAGGTTATCAACTATCAAATAATGAGTAATGACAGAATGAGAAATAAAACGAACATAACAATCACACCACAGCACATTGGTTTGTACATAACATGGGGTTATTCATTGTTGCATATTAATGCATTTTATTTATGATACAAGACAAGTATACTTAATAGTCTCACAGTGGATGAAGCATAATCTGGATTCCCTGTGTAGGTTGGAGGTTGAGAATTACAACGGGCGAGTGTTTGTAGTTGGGTGAAAGAGTAAATTTGTAACGCTGAAGGATCATGGAGAGTGCTATCTTGATTTCCATCATTGCAAAATTGCTGCCAACACATTTTCGAGGACCAAAGCCGAAAGGAAGATAAGCGTTCAACTGCTCCCGGGTTAATTTAGTCACCCCTTCAGCAAATCTCTCTGGTTTGAAAAGGTGAGTGTCTTCTCCCCATAATTCAGAGCTACTCCGAAGTAGTAAAGGAGGAATATTCACCTCAAGTCCTGCTGGAAGAGTAAATTTTCCCAATCTTGTTTTTGTTGACTTTCTCATAATATAAACCGCCGGTGGATAAAGTCTTAGACTCTCATTAATTATCATGCCCATCTACAAGCAATGACAAAGAAAGAGCATGAGTTATAAAATTTAGGGTGCTGATAAGAGGTGATATCATATACATTTTTGTGCATATACATACATTGTTCGATTGGAAAACAATGGATTTAAATGAACTCACAATACCTATCCCAGATCCGCTTATGAAATGGAGCATGTGTAAAAAATTTATCAGTCTTAAGAATTATTTGGAGAAAGATACAACAACTAAGCCGCAACCCAAAACAAGTTGGTATCGGTATATGAATCTTCATTGACCATGTTTCTCCATTTAAGCTCAATTCATATTATCATGATGGATGCCAGATAGAAGCAATAGATATTTGGAGAATGATAAGGTAAATTTAAAGAAAAGAAATTGGTTCTTACAATCTTTAGTCTTGAAATGATATCTGTATTTGGATTGTCTTGGCCGAAGAGTTCAAGAACTTCCTTTCTAACTTTTTCTTGCCAATCTGTGTGGATTGCTAGGAGAAGAATTGTCCAGCCTAGTACAATGGTGGTTGGTTCATGTCCAGCAAAATAGAATGTTTTACATTCATCGATGATGTCGTCAAGTGGTATTCCTGTTTTATCATCAGTATCATGGTGAGCCTTCAAAAGTGATCCAAGAAAGTCACTTCCATAGCTGTCCGTTAGTCCTGCCTTAACATTGTCTTCTCTTTTCTTTATCAATAGCATGATCGAGTCACGGAGAGCTTGTCGGAGATTGTCTGATTCTCTATCCAGAGATGTCTTAAAGAGTTTACTATAAAGGCGCAATAGCAGCTGATTGTTAATAGAATGACTACATTAAAGTGGAAATTGAAGTAAATTAATTCTGTAGTTGTGTTTCTAGTCTTACTCGATTCCAGGAATCCTAGTCTTTGCCATGCCCATAAAAATGAGGTGAACTAATCTGTCCACCATTTCGAAAATTTGCTTCCCCTCCTCGTAGCTGCTTCCAAAAGCATTTTTAGAGATGATCTCTGAGCTCATAAGCTTGACTTCTTCATACACATCCATCTCTTTACCTTCATAAGATTTCCATTTTTTCAACATTTCTTCCACAGTTCCAATCATAGCTGAAGTCATACCCTATTTAGCAGGGATAACACTAGGTATTATTAAACATACTGAAAATTTCTTGCAACTCTGATAAAAAAACTAGCTATAGTACAGGATTAAAGAGATAGTACCTTCAAACTTTGTCCATGGAAAGCATATTCAGCCACTTTCCGAAGTTGTGACCATTTCTGACCTTCTGAAAAAGGAAGTCCATTCCCAAATAAATCATCTAATGAACCTTCAAGTTTACGCTGACCAAATGAACCCTCCTTGTTGCTAAGAATTTCTCTGATCAAATCAACATCAGCTACAAGCAATTGTGGTTTAGTACCTCGCCAGAAAAGGAAAGTACTTCCTGATACATAAGTGCAAAAGTCGGGTAAATTTTATTATTATAATAGAACTAAAGGAAATTAATCTCTTATAGTAAATGTTACTACCATATAGCTTGTTCCATATCTGGAAGTGAGGCTGCAATCTAGGCAATATGTCATGTGAAAGCTCCATGTTCCCAGTGTTGGATTTCATTTCCATGTCTCTAATTTCATTCACATTCCCATCAGGAAACTTATAAGGTGGACCTCTAATTCCCTGTGAATTCATCACTTTTTGTAGTGAGAGTGGATACAACCATTCTTTGTATAAGAACCTAGCAAGAACAAGGAGTGAGCCAATTAGAAAAACTAAGAAAATTGTTACCATGGTTTCCAAGTTAATAACAAGACCTTTTGCCTTCCCTTATAGTAAATTCTTATGTCATTTTATAGTTAGGGGGTCCAGCCCGCCAGCAGACCTGCATTTAACACATGCATTCACTTCCTGCTTCCTGCTTCCTGACCATCCCCTCGTCAACTAGCTGTGAATTGAGAGTGGGACCCGAAATGCCATTTATTAAAAAGAAAATTGTCAGTTTGAGGCATCATATCATGATGAAAACATTTCCCGCTACTATCATCTCTTTATAACTAGGAGCAGTGTTTTCACCCGCGGGAGCGTGAGGCAAGCTGAAAGCCCCGAAGTGCTGAGCTAAAGCCCCATAAATCTTTATTTTTTAATAATTTATAAAATAAGATACTTAAAATAAATAATTAAAACATACAAAAACCACTAAAAAAATATTAGATTATAGAGAAATTATGAGAAATATACATATAGAACTTTATCACGATAGCAAGTTTGCTAAAAAAAAAAAAAGGCAATCATAATTACATTAATTTCTAATTGGGAATAAAATGGATAATCTAATCTTTGACAAATCAACCAAATTATTTTCATTCTTTTTGGCTTGTAATTATGGATTTAAAAGCATCAAACCAACTAAATAATAGATCCCGGGAAATTAATTGTACAAAAAATGGACAGGACTGCTCCTTTTTCGGAACTCTATAGCAGTTAGAGCGTAAAAACATATGATAAAATAAAATTTGATGTTAATTTGAATATCCGCGCTTTGGAAGTTAGTAAGTAAGATACTTTTAATTAAAATTATTATTTACTAAGTTAACTTTTGAGAATGAAAGACTTTTTTAGAAATTTTTACTTTAATTTGAAATGTTTTTTGGCTTTACGCTCCATACGCCTAGACTCGTCTCATGCATGGGCTTACGCCCCAAGCCTCGGGGCTTTCGCCTTTTGGTACTTTCGCCCGGCCTGATCGGCTCGAGGCGCTTTTGCTACGCCCTGCCCCAAGGCTCGCCTCGAGGCTCGCTCCATGAACGCCTTTTAAAACATTGACCAGGATAGGGTTGTCGGGCCCAAGTACTATTGAGATTTTGAGAAATTTTTTTTTGTTTAATTTTCATTTTATTTTTATTAATTCTTAGACGGGCTTTATAAGAAAAAAAATGTGGTGCATGAGATGCAACCAACAAAACTTGTATGAGGATCCATTCATGTTTTGATAAGTGTTTTTTGTGGGCTCCATTTGCTGGCGTTAGAATATTTTAATTAAACCAAAAAAAAAATGAGTTTGTGGAATGTGGGCATCTTTAAAATTTAATAAATAAAGTATAAATATAGATAGTCCTGTGGGTCCATACAAAAATTAATTTCTTTTTTTGTAACTCCATATGCATTTGTCTTCGTCGTCGGAAAATGAAAATTTCTTTCATCTCTCTGTCTTTAATCTTCTCTGGTCAGAAACTTCGGGAACAAATGATGAATTCCATTTTTCGTTTAATGAAATGAATTCCACTTTCAATTCTATCTCTTCGTGTAAGTTCTTGTTATATTTGATGGGGGTATAAAAAAGTTACATGAATCATACCAAATTGATTTTGAGGTTTTATTCTCAAAACCGTATATTTCAATTTAAAGTTGTAACCGAACCGAATAATTAGGTTAAGTTTTTTATTTTACAAAAATAAACAAAAAAATAACGAACCCAACCGAACAGAATTATGTGCATAAAATGGATTTTATATTATATTTTTATGTATAAATACATCTATATGTTTCTAGTTAATCTTTAAAATGAAAATGCATAAATATTTTTCTCCTTTAAGCTTGAGCCTTAGAGTGAAAGTAGAAACCCCAATGTTCAACCTACTATAGTACTACAAATACTACTATTCAAAGTTGAATCTGGTGTGCTTCAGCACTGAAGTGTATTCATCGATTCTCGATTCTAATCATTTTTAAATATAATTCTAATGAAGTGATATATTTATTTTATAATGCTTTCGCAAGTAATTATTTGTGTCGGTATTGTAAAGTTTGTTCACTTAGATAAAGGTTTAATTTTCTTTTAGATTTATACCAAATAATTTTAGTATTATATTTAATTTAGTGTAGAACAATAGATGGTAGCCAAATATCTATTTGGAGAATCGAATGAGCTTCAATTTGACAATCGAAATAATATCAGTATTTAGTGTTGTCTTATTTTCTTTTTTAATATATTCATACCTACTCTTTAAAAATATAGTCTTAAGATTTTGTATTTTTAAACGATTCACATCCCCCATATTGCTTATGAATCTTTTTTAGGCACTCTTCATCAAATATTCAACTGAAATATGATATCATAAATGGTTTATAGTATATAATTCACTTAGTTAAAATAGAATTAGTGTTTTGGTTCGTTAACATGAAAATATGAGTTTTGTAAAAAGTGATACATCTTTTTTAGTGTTATTGACTTGTATGTAAAAACACATCTTTGTTTGTAGGTAATTTTAGATTATGTAAAAAAAAATACCGAATATTAACCGAACCGTATTGAAACCGATATGATTGGAACGATTTCAAAAATTTAAATTTTAGTTACACATATTAGAATAACCGAAAAATTAGTACGGTACAAATTCTTTTAAAATAACCAACCGAATCGAACCGTTGACAACCCTATTCAAAAGAACTTGTAAATGACTTGACAAATTTCCCGATTATATCTATGACCCACTAACTTTCCATTTCATTTTTGAATCCATAAAAGTTAATCATTAATTTACAAGCAGCACAATATGAGTATGAATTATGATCATTTTCTTAATTTGTAATCAAGCCAAAAGCCAAAATTTTTTTTGTCTTTTGGTAGTGATTAAATATCCACCAATTTTCTTGCTTTTTCTCTTCACTGCAATTGCCACGCAACTAGCATTCTGAATACAATACTCCACCACCCCCACTACCACCGCTGTCGCCACCAGTAACCACCCGTCCGGCAGCCCACATCATAATCAGTTGCCATGTTATTGATTGTTTCTTCTGGCCTAAGACCAAAAGTGACACCCCTTGTCTCTTGGCCTCTTCCACAATTACATGACTGTTGAGAGCTGATTTTGAAGGATGACAAACGTAAAGGACTCAGAGATTCTCACGACGAACCTAGTCCTTGAAATGAAGGGCACGATTGATCGAAAAGAATTGCAGGTTGCAAATCCCTGCGGAACTAGGAGTAATGGCGCGTGAATGAATATGCATCCTAGTCAGACTAAAAGAGGTGGTGCCCAGGCTGTGTCTTCGAAGTGTGAAAAGGAGTTGGACTTCAACAAGGAAAAGAGTTACTAGGAATCCTGACTTACCATAATTAAAAGGATTCCTTGTAGGACTCAACTAGGGTTTCAAGACCCGTATAAATACAAGTAGTGGAGACAGCCGCAAACGCAGTTATTCACAAACAGAGAGTTGAGAGCATACGAAAGCAACCTAGCATCTTTCTACGTGAGTAAATTGGAGAAGACAACTGAAGTGCATGCAGTGTATTGAGTCTAGATATTCTGTCTAGGTTGATTGAGTTATAAGTTGTCTTAGTTTGAGCATTCATAGTTTTTACCTATTGGTTTATTGCAGAAGCATATGTATTAGGTGAACTCTTGTGTAATTACTTGAAAAGCTAGAGTTTAGCTTTGAGTGGTGATTAGGGTCTAAAGTGTAGCCCCTTGGTTACAGAGTTTGTAATCAGAAACTTTGCTCTTGTGTTAGTGGATTTAGTTCTAAAAACCCAGAGTGTAGGTCGTGGTTTTTCTCCCTTGAGCAAGGAGTTTTCCACGTAAAATCCTTGTGTTTCCTGTGTGTGGAGTGTGGTGAGTTGCAGTGGTTGAAACAGTATAATTTCTAAGGTAAGAACTAGGTTCTACGTTCAGAAGAACCAGGTTCTTGAAACGAAAATCGGTAGACACTATTCAACCCTCCCTTTTAGTGTCTTTAGGAGGTGCATAGATTATAATAAGTGGTATCAGAGCGGGTCTTCTCGTGAGAGGGTAACACCTTGAGAAGGATCAGAATCATAAGTGCACCACCTACCATCACTGAATGACAATCAGTTTAGAGACCCCCACAGTTTAATGGGCAATACTATGCATGGTGGAAGAACAGGATGGAGAATTACATATGTGCTGAAGACTATCAACTCTGGCTGATAGTTTCTGAAGGAAACCTGATCCCTACTAAAATAGTTGGTGAAGGAGCCACTGCCAAGCAAGAACCTAAACTGAAAGAGGAATTCAACGAGACAGATTATAAGATGATTGAAAAGAATCACAAAGCCAAACGTCTGGTCATATGTGGTCTTGGTCCTGAGGAGTTCAATAGAGTATCATCTTATAAGACGGCTAAGGAAATATGGGATGCTCTGCAGGTTACGCATGAAGGAACCACAGAAGTAAAGGACTCAAAAAGGAGAATGCTGAAGAGACAATTTGAACTATTCACCATGGGTGAGAAAGAATCAATTCAGGATATGATGACCAGGTTGACCATCATTACTAATGAGATGAGATCTTTGGATATGGAATTGCCTGAAATAGAGATGGTTGATAAAATCCTGAATGTGCTTCCTGAAGCATGGGAACCCAAGATGACCGCTATTATTGAATCCAAACCTCTCAGATCCATCAAACTTGAAGAACTGGTTGGTAGCTTGAAAACTCATGAGATGATGAAGGACTCAAAAGCTAAACCAACTGTAAAGAAGGACAAGACCCTAGCGCTTGAAGCAACTGATGAAATTGATGAGTATGTTGATCTTCAATCAGTTGAAGCAGCAATGGTAAGTGCTCTAAGACAGAAGCTTAATTTGGGAAGGTTCAAAGGATTCAAAAGAAGTGGCAAGGAGAACTCTGGCAGGAAGAACACAGTTGACAGCCCTGATTATTCAGGATGCTTTAAGTGTTTCAAAAAGGATCATGTTGTCGTGGACTGTCCTATGTGGGAAATAGAGTGGATGAAAAGTAGAGCATCCAAGGAAAAGAAGAAGGAGACGCCAAAGGAAAATGACAAAGATAAGAAGAAGTCAAGACGACCTCCAAACTTCAGAGCAGAAAGGAGAAAGAAGAAGGAAGCCTTCTATGCTACATGGGGACCAACTGATAGTGAATCCGATCATGAAAAGGATTCTGAAGATGATCCACCACTGGCACTATGGATATGTCAGACATCAGCTCTGATGAAGAAGAACCTCAAGAGTTTAGAGGAGGAAGAGATCCATCAAGGCCACCTGTGTTCAACGGGACTCACTACAAGAACTGGAAGAAATAGATGGAGACCTTCTTGCAAGCAGCAGACTATAGTCTGTGGCTGATTGTGAAGAGAAGACCTCATTTTCCAGTAAAGAGAGCTGCAAATGGAGTCTTAGTGCCAAAGAAGGTAGAAGAACTAGATCCTCAAGATCTAGACTGGTTACAGGCAAACTCCAAAGCTGAATGGTATCTGAAGAGAGGACTCACCTACGATGTGCTTGCTACAATACTTGAATGCAAGTCTGCCAAGGAAATCTGAGAAAGACTGAAGGAGGTGTACACAGATGACAATCAAAAGAAGGACTCTGCTCTCATGGAAACTGATGGAACTGAAGATGCTCATTCAGCAGAGGTATGTTTATCTGAACTTAAAGAAACTTCACATACATACTCTTCTAAAAACTTGATCTTAATCACTGCCACCTTAATTGAGGGTTATGAAAATGAGAAGCTTGAAAAGGATAAATTAACTGAAGAACTAAGTAGTCTTAGAACCAAGCACAAGAGTCTCCTAGAACAGAACATTGAACTTGAAGAAGTCAATGCTATCTTGAAGAAGTCTGCGCTTTCTTTGCTTTCCTCTCATCTCTGGAACCAAAGAACGTAAAAGAAGCTCTAGAAGACCCTGATTGGATTATAGCCATGCAGAAGGAACTACATCAATTCGAAAGAAGCAAAGTGTGGCACCTAGTTCCTAAGCCAAAGGACAGATCAATAATTGGAACAAAATGGGTATTCAGGAACAAACTGGATGAGCATGGTATAGTGACGAGAAACAAAGCAAGATTAGTAGTTCAAGGTTATAGTCAGGAAGAAGGAATAGACTATGATGAAACCTTTACACCAGTTGCAAGGATGGAGGCCATCAGGATGCTAATTGCCTTTGCTACATATATGGAGTTTACACTATACCAGATGGATGTAAAGAGTGCTTTCTTAAATGGTTACCTGAATGAAGAAGTCTATGTGATACAGCCACCAGGGTTTGTGAACAATGAATTTCCTGATCATGTTTACAAACTGGACAAGGCTCTTTATGGACTGAAGCAAGCCCCTAGAGCCTGGTATGAAAGACTCTCAGGATTTCTACTGAAGAATGGTTTCTCAAGAGGAAATATTGACAACACCTTATTTCTCAAAAAGAAAGGAAAAGATCTATTGGTAGTTCAAGTGTATGTCAATGATATCATCTTTGGAGCCACTGAGGAGGGGCTATGCAAATGATTTGCTGATCTGATGGGAAATGAATTTGAAATGAGCATGATGGGCGAACTAAATTTCTTCCTTGGGTTACAGATAAAGCAAATGCTTGAAGGAACTATGATTCACCAGCAAAAATATGTCAAGGAACTACTGAAGAAATTTGACATGGAAGGAGCAAAAGAAATGACTACTCCCATTGCACCTGGGACGAAGCTGGATTTGGATGAACTAGGTCCTTCGACAAACGAGACAAAATATAGAGGAATCATAGGTTCACTTCTTTATCTCACAGCCAGTCGACCTGACATCGTATACAGTGTAGGACTGTGTGCTAGATTTCAGTCCAAGCCCAATGAGTCACATTTGATAGCTGTGAAGAGGATCTTGAGATACTTGAAAGGAACTCAGGACCTTTGTCTTTGGTATCCAAGAGGAGGTACTTTTGAACTAATTGGTTTTGCTGATGCAGATTATGCAGGTCATTTGGTGGATAGGAAAAGCACTTCAGGAATGGCACACTTTCTTGGTCCTTGTTTGGTCTCTTGGGCTACAAAGAAGCAAAACTCAGTTGCCCTATCTACTGCAGAAGCTGAGTATGTGGCAGATGCATCATGTTGTTCACAATTGCTATGGATCAAACAACAACTGGAGGACTTTGGTATCAAGTATGGAGCAGTGCCAATTTTCTGTGATAACACTAGTGCAGTGAATATTGCCAAGAACCCAGTCCAACATAAAAGAACCAAGCACATTGATATTAGACACCATTTCCTGAGAGATAATGTGGAAAATGGTCTGATCACTATGAATTCGTGCAGAACTGAAGATCAAATTGCTGACATACTTACCAAAGCACTGAACAAGGTACAGTTCGAGAGGAACAGGTTGGAATTAGGGATGACCAAAATACACGGATGACTCGGCAGGCAATCCCCTTATGATTGGTTAGTTAAGTATTCAATTGTTCATGCTTGAATTTTGTCATTAATGTCCAGTCTAACCCTGTACTTGAATAAGTACACTCGTTCAGTTTTGTTTGAGCACCAGGTGAGAACAATGTGATCCCATGAACAACCTACTATGTACTAAGAAGGAACCAACTAAAGCATGAGGAATCATGTCCAGGTACATTCACACTACCCTGCATGATAGAAGTCATAATTGAAATTAAATTGTCAATCATACGTGTGTCAAGGGAGATCCTCCATGTTCTTATAATTGTCCTAAATTATATGAACACATTCCTTTTTCGGATAGTCTATTTGACTTGTTTGGACCCCACTACTTAAAAGGGTATATTAAATGAGTCCATAACCGTCAAATCTTTAAATCTTCCCGGTTTTCAAAAATTTCAAAAAGTTGCTTCTCTACTTTACATCATTATTTCTTTGTCTTACCTAGAAGTTTTCTAATCACCAAAACCCTTCCCCTTTTTGTCGATACACTCAGAATCCCTCTCAAGCCAACTACTTCTCCCCTTCCACACCAAAGTTCTCTCCCAAAACCTAAAACAGAAAATTTTCTTGAAATCTCAGTGACAATCCATTAAAGTCTTCACCATGTCTGCAAAACCACCCCCATCCACTCTCGCACAAAGAATCGCTAGGGCCCGCACAAAGTTTCTTCAAAAGGGTGACAAGAAATTGGTTAAGAAGATAAGGTCAAGAGCAGTACCTACTACACCCATTGCACAAAGTACATCACAATCACCTTCTGAGGTAATCCCTGATCCTATTTCATCTACTCATGTTGGTTTAGTAGAAATAAAAAACCCTGGTACTACAGACACTGAAACCCTAGTAACAAGACTAGACAAAATTATAGGAGTTGTAGAGCATGATGACAGAATAAATAGGGGGAACCCAGGTGAAACAGAGCAAGATAGTGGGGGGGATGAACTTAGGGAAGATTTACAGGTGCCTTTTGGTTAAAAAGACTGGTGTAGAGTTAGGTATAGCAGAAAGAGTGAAAGAATAACTTAGGGAACAAGATCTTGTTGAATCCCTTAGAGAAAGTGAAATGGAACACTGTAAAAATGTTGGGAGTACTGAGAAGAATGAGGAAGAATCTATGCCAAAAGGTCTAGTAGATAGAGGACCTGGTCTTGCTGAAGCCTCAAAGGATTTGTGTCAAGAGCCTGTTGCTTGTCCAAATTCCACTGAGGCTGATGATGCTGACTTAAACTGGACAGATTTTGAAGAAGAAGAGAATGAGGAGATTGTTTTAGAAAAAGCTGAAAAGGAAGAGGTTACTAAGAAAGCAGAATAATAAAAAAGAAAGAGAAATTTTGGTGAAGAGGATGAGAGACTGGCATGTGAGGAAGAAGAAGAGGAGGTTGTATTTGTCAAAGAAAACAAGGTAGAGCCTGGAAAAATGAGGAGACTGGTGAAAGGGGGAAAGCCAGTATTGAAAACAAAACTGGTTGATGAAGCTAGTGGAGATAGTGATGACAAGACTGTTGATGAGCCTATTGCCAGGAGGGTTGGCACTAGGTCTGCATTAAAGCAACAGCTGGAGAAGGTTGGTAAATTGGAAAGAACAGTGACAAATGTAAGAGACAGAGAGGCAAAGAAAAGGGAAGAAGAAAAGAAAGCTGGGGAAGTACAAGAAGAGGGTGATGAGGATGGAAGTTATGCTGATCCAAGTGATTCTGAAACAGATAGTGAAGCTGAGAACAGGAAGAGAAGGAGAGGCAGTGAGGAAGAAGTTGACAGGGTGGCCTTCTTTTGAAAGCATCAGGTGTTGTTAGGCAGCATCTTGCTTGATGAGAAGGAATTTCACATGAAGCCACTGCTGAGAATGATTGCTAACCAGGGATGGCTGGGTTTGTTTGCAAACAAAGAGAAAAATTTGTTTGTTGATGAGATTAGAGAATTCTACACCAACTGCAGAGTTAATGCCAGGAGAGTGTTCACCACAGTGAGGGGAGTTGAGATAGAGTTTGGGAGACCTGAGCTTGGAGTGATTCTTGACATACCTACTGAAGGTTATTGCAGGTATATAAAATTGAAATGGCCAAAGAGGACTGATGGAGTGACTCCTCTGGATGTAGTCAAGAAGTTCTCAGGAAAACCCAAACTAAGGAAGGAGAAGAAGGTTGATAAGAAGGAGATGGAACCTGCACACCAGTTGCTGTTTGAGTTTGTGCACAGGTTCCTTCTGCCTAGAGGTGAGAGGAACTGTGAAACTAGTGCTTTGGACCTGACATACATGGACTTGCTGGACATGGGGGTAAAAATCAATTTGCCTGGGCTGATAATCAGACATATAAAGAGGATTGCTGACACAGATCAAAAGCCACATTCCCTTGTGCATTCCTACATCCTCCAGCAGGTACTTGAACATTTTGGGGTTCCCCTGGAAGTTGGGAAGAAGCCGACCATTCATCAAATGTTTGGACACAATGTGCTTAAAAATTATGACTTATTCAAGGAGAGTAGAGCTTCTAAGAAACCAATGCAGGCCAAGCAAGAACTAGCTGAGGAAAGTGAGGACTATGGACCTGAAGAGGCCACTGATGCTGTGAAGGAGCTGGAGACTCATGTCCTTGAGGTGAATACAGAAAATGCAGAGCTCCACAGACTATTGAAGTTGAAGGATCAAGAAATTGATCGTTTAAAGATAGACTGCCACAAGTATGAGGCCGAGCTAGTGATGGAAAGGGCCAAGAATACGAAGAACTTGAGGCACTTTTCAAACACTTCAACATTCAGCTTTGAGTCCTCCTGTCCTATCCTATCCTCCTATTCCTGTTTCTGCCTGTTGTCTATTCCTTCCAATTCTCCCCTGTGCATGTGATGGTTGTTTAAAACAATTTATGTTTCAGTTGTGTACTTATTGATGGAGTTGTGTTGATATCACACCCTGGATAATGGTTTTAATTTTCCTATGTTTGTGACTATTTCCTTTTAAGTAATTGGTTCTTGATTGGGCCTTTATTTCTGCGTGTGTGTGCTCTTATTACTGACTTGTTGCCTTGTGCTTTAGACTGGATAGTATTGACAGGTTCATGCAGGTATTTGAATCTTTTTGATGATTCCAAAAGGGGGAAGAAGGAAATGTTGGGGTGTTTGTGACCTAATTCATCTGTTTCGTTTTTTCTTGAACTTGTTACTTTTGTTTCTGTGCTTTTGGGTTTTTGTCTATTCAGGTTCTTGGGCAACATTTGTTTGTCATCATCAAAAAGAGGGAATTTGTTGAGAGCTGGTTTTGAAGGATGACAAACGTAAAGGACTAAGAGGTTCTCACGACGAACCTAGTCCTTGAAATGAAGGGCACGATTGATCGAAAAGAATTGCGGGTTGTAAATCCCTGCGGAACTAGGAGTAGTGGCGCGTGAATGAATATGCATCCTAGTCAGACTAAAAGAGGCGGTGCCCAGGCTGTATCTTCGAAGTGTGAAAATGAGTTGGACTTCAACAAGGAAAAGAGTTACTAAGAATCCTGACTTACCATAATTAAAAGGATTCCTTGTAGGACTCAACTAGGGTTTCAAGACCCGTATAAATACAAGTAGTGGAGACAGCCGCAAATGCAGTTATTCACAAACAGAGAGTTGAGAGCATACGAAGGCAACCTAGCATCTTTCTACGTGAGTAAACTGGAGAAGACAACTGAAGTGCATGCAGTGTATTGAGTCTAGATATTCTGTCTAGGTTCATTGAGTTGTAAGTTGTCTTAGTTTGAGCATTCATAGTTTTTACCTATTGGCTTATTGCAGAAGCATATGTATTAGGTGAACTCTTGTGTAATTACTTGAAAAGTTAGAGTTTAGCTTTGAGTGGTGATTAGGGTCTAAAGTGTAGCCCCTTGGTTACAGAGTTTGTAATCAGAAACTTTGCTCTTGTGTTAGTGGATTTAGTTCTAAAAACCCAGAGTGTAGGTCGTGGTTTTTCTCCCTTGAGCAAGGAGTTTTCCACGTAAAATCCTTGTGTTTCCTGTGTGTGGAGTGCGGTGAGTTGCAGTGGTTGAAACAGTATAATTGCTAAGGTAAGAATTAGGTACTACGTTCAGAAGAACCAGGTTTTTGAAACGAAAATCGGTAGACACTATTCAACCTCCCTTTCTCTTTCCCTTATGCTACTTACAATTCCACTTGGACCTGTTCACTAGAGAGAGAGTCACAAAAGAAAATTGTGTACATCCATAATGTAAAGATTTTTTACTGATATTATTTCTATCAAGTTATCATATACATACAAAGTATTTACTCGTAATATCACCTGATTTTAATTTGAGTTTAACTTATATATACTGCAATGTAATAATAATATATACAACCATCAAGTCATATAAATGATTATTGCAAGTTGTCGCCCATAAATAGGGATATCAACAGTTCGGTTCGGTCGGTTATTTTGAAAATTTTATAACATATCAAAATTTTCGATTATTCTAATATGTATAATCAAAATTTGAATTTTTGAAATCGTCCCAATTATCTCGGGTTCTCTTTGGTATCAGTATGATTCAGTTAATTTTTGATTTTACTAAAAGTCATCTAAAATTATCCCACAAATAAAGACGTATTTTTGCATACAAGTCAACAACACTCAAAAGTGGTATTGCTTTCATTCAAAACTCATATATCCTAGCTAGTGATTGTCAAACTCATGTTAATTTTTCAAACAAATATTTGATATCATCTATTATTTTAGACTAAATCAAATTTCAAATTTTAGATAAGTCGGCATATAAATCTAAAAAGGTACCAAATCATCATTCAAAATGAACAAACTTTATAAGATCAATATAAACACTCCACGAAAATCTTATAAAACAAAACCATTACTTCAGTAAAAGAGCTAGAGTAAAGAGATTCGAGTCAAAAATTACCGAAAATACTTCATAACTGAAGTACCGTAGTTTTCACTTTGAATAATAGTACTCGTAGTAGCACAACAAGTTAGGATCTTTGAACAATACTGATTTAGCTCCAAGCCCAAATGAAAAGATGAAATATTTTATGCATTATTATTTAAATATAATACGAAATGTATAGACATGTTTATACATGTATATCTAATTAAAGTATCTTTTATGGATATAAAGTTATTCGATTCGGTTCGGTATTTTTTCACTTGTTTTTGTAAAACAAAATATCTAACCTAATTATTCAGTACGGTTATAAGTTCTAACTGAAACTTATGATTTTAAATAGAAAACCTCATAATCGGTTTGGTATCGTTCGGTTCGGTCGATTATGATCGATTTTTAAATATCCATTGACATCCCTATCCATAATCAATGAAGTATTTACCTAAAAATAAAGCAGACAACTTGATATGTATATACATGGGTGAAAATCATTTACACCCCTCAACTTTAGTTTAAAAATCAAACTCCCCTCAACTATGAGCATAATCATTCTTCCCCTTTAATTTATCTTAATGGACTTTTGAAATTCCCTACTTTACCCTCTAGATTATCGAGACTTTGTATTTTTTTCCCATTAATATCATGATATATTTTATTCTATGGTATACCTACATAACAAAAAATATTATAATTAAAATAAAAAAAGAGCGAATATTAATCAAAGCATAAGTTAATGATTTTATTAATAGAATAAATTGTAGAAAATTTACTTGTATTAATACTTGACTAATAAAAATTAAAACTCAAAGGTAATCTATTACAAAATAGAAAATAAAATTTTAATGCATGAAGTACGAGAAGAAATTATTGAGGATAACAATATATTTTGTATAAATTCAAAAAATTACTATCTATTTATCTTAAATGAATTTTAAATAATAATATAGATTATATTTCATCATAGAGGTGGACACACATGGTGGGCTAGGGTGCACTAGCACTTGCCAACTTGGGCAAACTTTATGTATTAATGTGTTAATTTCTTTGAAAGTAGACATATATGTGTTAAGGTGGCGCCCATATATTCGAGTGCATTGGTTGAGTATGCATAATACTTGCATCTTTTTTTTAGTTTACTAGCCATATTTTGAACGCCTTATCTCTCTTCTTTATTTTATTTTATTTTATTTTTTATTTTTATTCCTACATTATAAATAGCGACACCCGTAACACCCAGTTCCTGGGTCCGCCTCCTTTTTATCAATGATAAGAAAACTCAAAAAACTATATACATGGTAGAGAATGAGGGAGAACGTACTTTGTGGCAAATTCATATTTAAATATATTGATAATATCATGAACTTAAATTACTATAAAAAGCTACTATATATTATGTTAACTATAGGTAAAATATTTTGATTAAAAATCATATATAAAAAATATACCACATAGATGGGGATTGAAAATGTAAAGGATAAAATGGATATTGTATAGGATAAAAAGGGGGAGGGAGGAAGGACGGGGGAGGAAAATGACTATTCTTCATAGTTGAGGGAGAACTTGACTTTTAAACCAAAGTTTGGGGTCAAAATGATTTTCACCCGTATACACACACAATAGGTTATATAGCTCTCATGGAGTAAAAATGCTTGCACTGTAGATCATAATTTTATATTATTTCGGACTGAAATTGATTAGATGATACACACCTCGGGCCTTTTGAGCTTGCAAGAATTCTTCATGGAAGCAAGAAACTCAAAGATTCTTGGATTTATTTTCTTTTTGGAATCTTCAACTGCAAAACAAGCAAAAGGAAAAAATAAACAAATTAAATTAGTATAAGAACTTCTTTATCTGCATAGAGCCTACATTAGCTGGCTTCATATACGAAAACTGAAGTAACTAAAATAAAACATAACTAAAAAGAGAGAACGAAAAGAAGGACATGTAACAAGAAAAATATCTAAAACAAAAGGGTAAACCTTAGCTTTTTTAGAAGAAGCTTTAGTAACATAGAGAAGAACAAGTAAATCATGGCTCTGAACAGTATGTGTTAATGCCCATTGCAATGCATCTTTGGCTTCAAGGCTAGAATCAACCACGATCATAATTTTACGACCAATTATCGGTGTCGGTTTTGCTACATCAAATCATCATGGAAGATCTTCTGCTCAATCAAATCATAATGGGGCTCACTCTGAACCTGAGAATACCAATTTTTTTTATGAATCTGAAGATGAAGTTACTCTTACATCTAGTAAGACAGTTAATAAACGCCACAAAACTGATGGCTACTGGAGGGTTAGTCTTATAGGTAAGATTTTTCGTCCTTGTACTTTTGTATTCTTGATAATTGTAATATATTTTAATTATGATTATTTTGTAGATGACAATGGTACCATCACACAACAGAGATTGAGGGTACATGATATTTGGACACTGCCGATAGGTAAAAAGGTTGTAGTTCCTGGCGACGAGCATGGTCATTATATTGATGACGCTGGTGGGCTTTTGGGTGGCTTCATAGGAGGTTTGGCATCAGATTTTTCTAAGCTGCCGATGTGTTACCTCTCATGGCTTAAGGTTCCAAAGAAATACAAAGATAGTGTATATGATGATATTATAGAGGTACATGCACAATATGCTATATCTATGTTGTTCTTGTGATTATTTTCTTGGTATTAGACACCTCTTGGGAGTTCTTGTGAAACTGGACTACTTCTATCTTCTTTATAAACTCCCTGCTCCCTGAAGCTTATATCAGAAACCAGATCTTCTCCTATCCTATTTCTTCCTCTAACAGACCAGAACTAAGACCTGGGCACCCTTATCTTTTAGAATCAGAATGAGTTATCACTAACAAGAACCTGGATAAGACTTTAAGAGTATAACAGAAACCAGAACATCCACCCTCTTTTACTCCGTTTAGGCAGATAGGAAAAAAGACCCTTCTACTTAAGAATTCATTTCAGAACTTCAAGGACACTTCTTCAATTAACCAAAACTGATACACACTAGAAGCCGCAGCTTCCCCTTTTCATTTTCTTTAGGTGTTGGCATATGCTAATTTGACATTAATTTTCTTATGCAGAAAAAGTTTCATATAGTGGACAGCCAGATGAAGAAATATATCATGAAGAATATGGGAACAAGGTGGAAGAACACCAGGAATGCTCTATACAATGGGTTTTATAAAGAGTCATTGACTATGGAGGAAAATATTCGAAGGCGACCTAGTGGAGTTGATCTCGATCAGTGGATTTGGCTAATAGAGTACAACAATGACAAGAAAACAAAGGAGATGCGTAAAAGGAATGCTGAAAATCGGAAGAAGCAAGCGTACACATATGGTGGTGGTTCAAAAAGTATACCTAGGTTAAAAGCTGAAGAGGTTATTTAGTTAACTAGGCTTCTTACTATGTATTTAATTCTATATTTTATCAAAACGTTAATTATATGATTATGGTTATATTGATATAGGAACAACTACGTGGGAGGCGCATAAGTAGAGGAGAGATATGTACCATTGCACACAAAGGAAAAGATGGCAAATATGTGAATGATGCAGCCAAAGTTGTTGGAGTAAATAATTTATTAAATTGGTATTGCTAATTATCCGATTTTAAATAATTAATTATAGAAACTGGAGTTACTGAAAGTTGTATCCATGGAAAAACTGCTCTACCCTAAATGAGGTTCTTTTTTTATATATGTAGGAGCAAATAGAGGAAATCGAGCGCCAAAATGGCCCATTGATTACTATTTCACCAGATGATGCAGTTGGTCGTGTACTAGGAAAGGAGCACCCTGGTCGAGTTAGGTGCGTGGGTCAGGGCCCAACTCCAACTCAAATATTTAGCCATGCTACTCACCAACAAAGTAGAAATTCTTTTACTCAACCGATTCAAGATAACAAAATGCATGAGATAAAGTCAGAATTGGAAGCTGAAAAATCTAAGGTGCGAGAGCTTGAGTCGGTGGTGGATGCTGAAAAGTTGAAGAGGCGAAAGCTTGAGTCGGTGGTGGGTTTCATATCAAAATGTTTCATAAATCAAGGAGGAGATATGCCGCCTGAGTTAGCTGCTATAGTTAATGCAATGGTATGGCTTTCAACTTTTCTGGAATACGCCTTCCTGATGTTCCTTTACTTGATGTAAACTTCTATTTTCTGGAAATTTTCATCCTTTACTTGGAAAGGAGGTCTGTTCATTTACTGAGTTAAAATCCTTTACTTGGAAAATAGTTTGGTTGAATTGAAAACTCGAACCATAGAGTTGAAATCCTTGATTCCTCTGCTTGTTACATACTCATTATGTTCTGAAGAATGACTTGGTTGGATTATGAGGGTTAAAAAGCATATCTTCGAATGAATTCCAAATATGATTCATCATTTTTTGATAGTAAAACTCAATAGATCTGACTGTACTTATAAAATACTAATAATAGAAGTCTTCATCAGTATGTTCTCAATGAATAGTATGCATCAATACCTCTTCTTTTGCTATAAGTTGATAAAGTTTTTCTGGCTCATTCATACTTATCATCAATGTGTCAGACAATGTCACCCACTCTTCTTTCAAGGCTTGGCTGTCCGAGTGAATTTATTAAAACTGACTTCATTGATGAGAACAAGAATGTGATAGCCCATTTAGTGATTTAAGCATCAGAACTGGCTGGGTTCTACTAAAGAAATGGCCACACTCACTTCTCAGATTTACTTTTTGTAGAAAACTGTTGGATTAACTTGTTCAGTAGGAATTTTAGCATTTTACCACATTTCTCATTACATAAGAAATGTTGATATAGTTGGAAATTCTTTTGAGTTTTTGTGTTAAATAAGATGTTGACACCTATTGAAAATGTATGCATATGTTCTGTATAGCTTTTGCTGTTGGATGGACCTGTTGTTGGACTGAATTAATATATTATGCTGGAACTACTATTTAAGTTTTTACTAAAGAATATTTGCTCACAGTAGAGATGTTTATATTTTCAGGCTTTGGATGAAGAAAGTGAAAGGATCTCCCCAGGCGCTAGAACATCATCTTCAGCTAGTCATAATGCTGCTAGTTAATTTCTCATCTAGAAAATAATCTGACTCGTCTTTGAGAAAACATTATTGTGTTTGTAATGGATTTTAATTTAATTTTATTTTGGATGCTGGATGTTAATGAGTTTTGTTATTTAAGATTGTCTTTTCAATTGAAAGCTCGAGTGTTGTGCATATACATTTGAGTTATTTTAATAGTACAGTGCACAATTTAATGTACTGCTAGATAAAAGCTAGCCAACTTTTACGGCGAAACAAAAGAAAGAACTGCTGTAAACAAAACAATTAATGCTGGCTAAAATGTGTATCCCGGCGGTTTTAAAACCGCCGCCAAAACGTAAAAACTGCAGATATGATAATTATCTCTAAAACCGCCGCTAATTGAGTAGTTTACCGGCGGTTTTGCCGGCGGTTTACTGAAACCGCTGCTAAAGTGTTTTAGTACAGCTACTTAGGCGACAGTTTTAAACCGCAGCTAAATTTTTTTCGCGCGGCTAAAAACCGCCGGTAATTGATAAAAAAACCGCTGCTAACAACCAGTTTTTTTGTAGTGCTTTTTTAGAAGAAGCTTTAGTAACATAGAGAAGAACAAGTAAATCATGGCTCTGAACAGTATGTGTTAATGCCCATTGCAATGCATCTTTGGCTTCAAGGCTAGAATCAACCACGATCATAATTTTACGACCAATTATCGGTGTCGGTTTTGCTACATGAACACTGGTATTATCTTTTTCCTGATAAGCCATGGCTGAAGTAGTATGTTTTTTCTCTTCAGTATCTTGAACTTTCTTGGTAAACTTCTCATTATTGTTGGCTTGTTGTATTGGTGCTGAACGAATTTGAACATGAGGCCTTATTCTATTTAGCCAAAAACTTTGCATTCTAGCTCCAGTTCTACCCATAGTGTTCTCTTTTAGATCAACGTGATGAAAGTTCAAGGCATTCGATACATTTATTTACAAGTAGAAAGTGTTAGAATTTAGGTGACTTCAATGTGGCACTATATTAGGTAATAACATATATTTACCTTGACCCAAAGTAAGTAATTAATCAGATTAATTATTTATGGTAATACACATCTTGTAATTTCTTGATGGAAGAAAACATTTCTTAGCACTTAGGTAACCTTATTTTATTAAACGATCCCTAGGGTTAAAGTTATTATCAGGAGTTCCGGGCAATTTACAAGATTATGACATCATAGGTAGTGGTTTGCTTTATTGACCACGTTTAAACAAGTTTTGCAAGAATGACTTCCGCTAATTTTAATGAATAAATTTCGGACAGAAATACCTCTATGAAATCTTATACTGACGCCACATCCCGCCCTTTTTAGTAAGAACTTGACCTTTTATCTCTTTCCACATAGGCAGTACTTAACAACACTTGACTTTGACTTCCTCTTGCATAGGCAACACTTGTCTTTTTATATCTTCCCACATTCTCCTAGATAACTTTAAGTGTTGCCTCGGCAGCACTTGCTCCTTTAATCTCTTCGCATGCAGCACTTACCCTTTATATTTCCTGAAGAGGCAGCACCTGTCAATTTATAACTTGAAGTGCTGCCTCCGAGGCCATTTTGCTAAATCATTCTTAAGTAGGGATAAAAATTCAAAACAGTGATATGCGGGTACACCTAGTCCAAAAGTTCCTTTGCTAGATTAGCCCAACTTCAGACTCAGGTATGAATTGGGTACACTTCTGATGCCTCATCATAGATTTGGACCTATAAGTAAAGTCTTACAAATTTGACCACCGTAAAAAGTTCTAGGCGAGCACCAAATATTTGCATTAGCAAAGTCCTGAAGATCGATAGGTCTGGTGTCACCAGCAGCTTTACCTGACGAGGGCCATTTTTCTTAGATAGGTCAAAACTATAACCGAGGCATTAGATTTGTCTATTTTTCACAAAAACTTGATTAATTTAGGTTAGACGAGCCCCAACTTAGGGTTTGAAGTTGAAACAACTAAAACATAAATAGTTTTTAAAAATTAATTTCATCTTGATGACACGGACAAAATAGGCTTAAAAAGTGGGTCAAATAGGGCCTTTTTGTAGAAATATGACGCCATAAGCAAAGTTTTGCCTTTTCTCATGCGCTTAGCACAATTTTGCAAAAATACCTCTAGTTTAATGAAAACATTCTGGACGAAAATATTCACGTCAATCTCTTAGATTGGGGCCAAGACTTGTCATTTACCCTCTCTCTATTTGCTAACACTTTGAAGAATAATCAGATCCCCTAGTCTGTTTGTGCCACGCTAAATAAAAACTAGCCAGTAGTGTAAAACTCTTTGAAGAATAATCAGATCCGAGAAACACGGAAAAATCCCAATATTTTATATTGGAATTTTGAACTAAAATTTCAAAATCCCAGTATGTTATACAAGAATCACTTAAATATGAATTTCCGTAAAAAATATTGGGACTTTAAACACGTTAGTTCAAAAGTTTCAATATAAAATACTGAGACTTTAAATATGAAGCTCCGAGAACTTTGAACTAAACTCCAATAAAAAAATTTGGAGTTTAGTTCAAATTATCGAATTCTTATACTGTGGCTAGTCTGGGCATTATTAACGTCAATAGACTGTAAGTGTATGCGGGGTAATTTGGATATTTTTTAATTAATTCTGAAACAATGGATAAAACTCACCGTAGGCATCCAAAATTGGCTAGTTATCAATTCTGTAAAAGCCCAACCCAACATGATCCAATACAAAAAAAGCCCACAATAACTCATTTAACCTTCAAACACAGTCTCCTCCTCCACCATTAGAAACCTTTCAAAAACCCTGAGAGGTTTTAGCTGCAGCAATAGTGAAAAAAAATGGCGAAAACTAATAACAAAAATGAGAGCTCAGCAAAGAAGAATAAGAGTAAAAAGAAGAGCAGCAAATCAGGTCCAAAATCAAAAGATATGAAAGTAAAAGCACCAAAAGAAAACCCTTTCGAAACAATTTGGTCACGTCGTAAATTCGATATACTTGGTAAGAAACGTAAGGGTGAAGAACGTCGTGTCGGGTTAGCTCGCTCCGTCGCCATCGATAAGGTACTTTAAAATTAAATTTTTTAAAAAAATAATTACTTTTTTACTATCTTTATAATATTTTGTTTGTTTTCCTTAATTACTGTTTGGAAATTTGTTGTTTTTGGGTAACAGAGGAAAAAGACATTGTTGAAAGAATATGAACAAAGTGGGAAATCATCAATGTTTGTTGATAAACGTATTGGAGAAAATGATGAAGGGCTTGAAGAGTTTGATAAAGCTATTTTGAGGTCGCAGCGCGAGAGGCAGGTAGTGGTTTAATTTTGTGTTCTTATGTTAGAAGTTTTGTTGAAATTGTTCAAATAGTTAGTTAACCTAACTAGGAATGCAATGGTTAAAAATGTAGCCCTGTGATCACTCCGTCGTGTTGAGGGACCACTATTTGATGCTTGAGAAGTTCACTACCTATTTACAATGCCCTACTTTGACCAGGAACAAGCTTGCTCGTCTCCCTTCTTCATCATGTTATCATTAGAACACATTCGTAAAGAAAACCTTTAAGAAGTAATTGATGTTGAAGAAGTGGTCTTTCAATAGCAATTGCGGATATTTTCATGCGAGTCACAATAGATCGTTGCGTGTTTATGCTAATTGACACTTGTTGAGATTTCCTTAAATATTTTGTTACTGCTAGTGCTGTTGACACTTGACAGTTAACCTACTTTTATTATTCTTAATATGTAGGTGAAGTTGAAGAATAAAAGCAAGTATAATTTGTCAGATGACGATGAAGACGACTTTGAACTTGGTGCATCATTGGGAAGGGATGATTTTGACGAAGAAATCCCATTTGATGATGATGAGGAGGATCATGGGAGAAATGGTGATAATAGCCCTTCACTTAGAATCTATAAAGTTTTTACTTTGAACTTGTAAAGACACCTGTTTCGTTTACCGTAATCCGTCTCTCATTTACTGATAATCAATGCAAGTAGTCTTAAGATAGTAACACTAGTCCGGGGCAGAGGATAGAGTTCTGATAGTCTTGAATCCCTCTGCGGAGACTTAAACTAGCATCTGGCTGGATTATATATACAAGATAAACTCCTTATTAGAAAATTAAAGAATGATTTGTCCATTTGAGGAGTAGCCTCTTATCTTTTATTTCTTTGTGGTGCAACTGTTGGATTACTGTATGTATAGAAGATAAGGTGATGTTTGTAGAAAACCATTTATTTTTGTAAGGTTTTCTACCTTTTTTTTTGGGTATACTCCTTGTATACGGGTATTTTAATGCCCTTCATTTATAGAACTCTTTCTTGATTAAAAAAATTTGAAAATTAAATAAATATAAAAATAAAATCTATAATGAAAAACATCACCTTAAATTCTAAGCTGGCAGCCGTCTAGAGGATTACAATTGTGAAAGAGTTTGTACTTAATCAGGTTCTTTTTCAATGAAGGTGGTAGTGTTCCTGGTTTTTTAAATAAAGTGAAAGGTATCCATATAAAATTAGATTTTCTGTTATCAAACATCTTTCTTGTATGGTTTGCTTCCCTCGTATCAGCTGTCTGTTTCCGTGCAGATAAATCAGCAAACTTAGGACAGCTTAGCTCTCATGGATCTCAGAATGCCCAAGCAGGTTCAGAGGAAGCAGAGGGAAATGTGAGATGCTTCCTGCTTTTCACCCCCATCTTGATGCATTTTTTTCCCTTCTCTTCAGAGTTTACACTATCTAGCTGCTAACAAATGAAATTGGCTGGAGCTCATTCTCCTTCTAATGATAATGAGCTTACTTAATTGTTATTATGTCCGCTCCTTTTTTTTTTGGATAAAGAATTGTAACTCTTGACTACTTTGCTATATAGATGGTTACTGCATGATTTCACCTTGTAACTTAAATTTGTGACCTTTTATTTTTTGGGTCATGTGGAAAGAAAGAAATCAAGGATGTTTTGAAGGAAGGGCTGCATCTATGCATAAGATCTAATTGAGTGTCTATATTTGCCTTTTGGTGCAATTTGCTTAGTGCACATGTTATGGACACATTAGTAGATTTTCTCAGTACCCTAGAATTGGAAAAGGTACGAAGGGTGTTAGGGAATGAGATATTCATTTGACTGTACAGAGAGAAGTGCCAGTTTGGTGCAATTTCATAAATAAAATTGTTTACTTGTCGAAAAAAAAGTGTACACCACTAAAGCCGTCAGTGAGTGGTCGTATGCTTAGGACCACCTTTTGAAAACCTGAGTAATTTCTGAAAGAGGGAGATAAGAATAAAGGTTCTTACGGAAGAAAACAGGTTTGTACCTTCTTACAATGAGCATGCACCATTTTCCATGGGATAATAGTCCATAGTTCAAAATAATGTCTTAAAAGGTTCTCTTTGTTGTTATTAGCAAGTGGCAACACATATGTCATGCTGGTTCTGATTTGGTGTACCATCTACTTGCAGAGGCAGAAAAGCAAGAAAGAAGTGATGGAGGAAATAATTCAAAAGAGTAAATTCTTCAAGGTTTGTCATGGATCGATGTCTTATTGTTGCCATCTGATAAGAAAATAGTTTTATGTACCTGCACATGTGTTGAAATTTTTTTCGTGTTCTTTTTCCTACACTGTGTAGGCCCAAAAAGCAAAGGACAAAGAAGAAAATGATCAATTAGCTGAACAGTTGGACAAAGACTTCACATCACTAGTGCATTCGAAAGCGTTGTTGTCACTGACCCAACCAGACAAGATACATGCTCTGAAGGCTCTTGTCAACAAGAACATTTCAGTTGATAATGTAAAAAAAGATGAGGTGGCTGATGCTCCCAGAAAAGCATCTATTGGAAAGGTATAATTGGATTTATATTCTATTGCCAGATACATCGTTGATGGATACCTAGCATCTCAGTTTTTCTCTCAATTCATGTGCCTCAATGTATCTTGCTCTCCATGTTTTGTAGGTTTCTAGTGCGTCATCCATGAACAGTTACCAAAATTTTTTCTTTTGATGATTATTCTGAATTTATCTATGTTAATGCTTTAGGTTCCTAATTGATTTCAGGAAAAGCCTGACACCTACGACATGCTTTTTAGTGAGATGGCACTGGATATACGTGCTCGCCCATCAGATCGTACAAAGACACCTGAAGAAATCGCACAAGAGGAGAAAGAACGCCTAGAATCGTTGGAGGTATGGCTTCAGTATGGCATCGTTGTGTCTTCTTCCTATTTGTTATTGGCAATGTAAGGGTATTATTGATGTATGTCAGCAACATGCTGATGTAATTACATTCAAACGGAGAGAACTTTACAGAGAATGTAAAGAGCTAAGAACATCTGTCATGGCAACTGGTTCTAAAACATTGGAGATGGCCATGCTCCTTAGTTCTTTTTGTTACCATGCATTACAAATCCCAGTATTCGGTGCCAAGATGGAAAATGTGGTTGCATTTCTATAAGTAAATACCACAATTGAGCATCTACTAATTTCTAGATCCAGCTCAAGTCCTTTTACCTGTGTTTTCATCTTGTGGATAGAGGATCCTGCTCTATTTTATTAATTTTGTTATACCTTTTTCTGATACTATTTTCATGTTCTTTCAAGTGGTTGTTGAGTGTATGACCTTAGTTTCTGCTGGATAGTTGATATTCTTGATTCATCATTAGTTTCCTTAATGCCTTTCATCATGAAACCGCCTACTGCGTGTTTGTCTGAACTGGAGTACTAGTGATTGCACACTTTCGCATGGTAATGCTCTGAAACACAATACATGCACTTAGTAAAGAAATTTAGGTGGATTCTTATTGCTTGGATTTAACACGATTAAAATAGGCATTGTTTATGTAGGATAACGAGCATTTGGGTTTTAGGTATAGTCGATATTGTCTGATCAAAGCATTTTTATTTTTCAGCAAGAACGTCAGAAGAGAATGGCTGCCGCTGATGATGAGAGTGATGAAGATGGCAATGCATCTGATGATAACAGTAAATTGATCAAGGACCCAAGGGCTATATCTGGCGATGATCTTGGGGACAATCTTGAGGAGGAGTTGCCTAGGACTAGGTTGGGTTGGATTGGTGAAATCTTGAGGAAGAAAGAAGGGGAGCTTGAGAGTGAAGATGCTGCTGCTTCTGGGGATTCAGAGAGTGAGGAAGACGATGGTGAGTCTGAAGGTAGTGACGATGGGGAAGATGAAGGAAATGATGATGGGGAAGATGAGGGAAGTGATGAGTATGATGAAGAACAAGGGAAGGCACAGACTATTAAGGACTGGGAGCAAAGTGACGATGATATTATTGATACTGAGCTGGAGGATGACGACGATGGTTTAGATGAAGCTGCTGAAAAGGTGTTGAAAGTAAAGGACCACAAGGGGAAACAAGTTGGGACTTTACAAAACGGAAAAGATAAAGTAAAAGCAACGATGAAGCATCAACAAGGGGAACTTCCCTACACAATAGAAGCCCCCAAAACATTAGAAGAGTTTACTTCATTGCTTGACAATTGTTCTGATGATCAAGTAATTGAAGCAATCAGGAGAATTCGAACATTCAATGCAATAAAAATTGCGGCTGAGAATCGAAAGAAAATGCAAGTATGGTACTCCATTTTCACTGTACTTTGTTTATGATGGATGATTGACCTTTAAGGCTTTTTTCCATGTCCTTTTTTTTAAAAATAGTTCTGAAGGTTTCCCTTAAAATTCTAAGAGGATTACATGGTTTCTTTCATCAGGTTTTTTATGGGGTGCTGGTGCAATATTTTGCTGTTTTGGCAAATAAAAAGCCCTTGAACTTTAAGCTTTTAAATTTGCTTGTAAAGCCACTGATGGAGATGAGTGCAGAGATCCCATACTTTGCAGCTATATGTGCTCGCCAAAGGCTACAAAAGACAAGGACACAGTTTTGTGAAGATCTTAAGAATACAGGTTGGCTTTGACGGACTGTTTGCTTTCTCTAAATGCTCTTTCTACCGCAGCTTACATTGCTTTGCTTACTGCTTGTTTTAATTCATTTGTCCTATCCTCGTAGGAAAAAGCAGTTGGCCGTCTTTGAAGACACTCTTTTTACTGAGGCTTTGGTCCATGATATTCCCATGCTCTGATTTCCGCCATTGTGTCATGACTCCTACTATACTGCTAATGTGTGAATACCTAATGCGTTGCCCCATCATTATTGGTCGAGATATGGCAATCGCTTCCTTCCTGTGTTCTTTGCTGCTTTGTGTAAGTGGTTACTATGTTTTATCTTTCTTCCAAGCACTGAAACTAGTCATGGCTTAAATCAATGGTGCTCAACTTGTTTGGTAGATTATTCTGTGCCTTCAGAGCACATACTGTTTCCACCTATATATTCTTCTGCTTAACCAAAGCAGTGTCTGGACTTTTGGTGTGTATGTATTGTCTCAGCTTAGATGTTTCTTGTTGCCTTATTAATAGCTTGTGCGTCGTGCTAAACACGTGCATCTACCCTTTATCTTATGTCCTTTGATTATCTGTCTTTGAAACTATTTGTAGTTATCCTTATCCATTTCAAAAAGAAAGAAACTACTTGTTATCTCTTAACTTTGTTTCTCCTTCTTCCTGCCTAGTTTTATACTTAATGCATCACTTTATTCCAGCCTGAGAACATGGTTCCTTAGAGTGCTAATGTGAAGAACTTATTCCCATATCCTTACCTTTTGGTACCAATGCGCCTGGGAAAATTAGAGAGTACTTTATAGGAGGTGGTTTAGAGGTGCCTCACGTAATCCAAGGATCATCAATTAGTTGAATGAGCTGGACCAAGCCCACTGTCTAGTACTCCGTCCCTACAATGTATGCACTCTTCCTTTTTTTTTTTTCCTGTTCCAAATTGATTCCACTTTGTATATTTAGAACCCAGTTAAATTTTAATATTCTCATTTTGTCATTGACTAGGTCTTTTTGTACGCTCCATGGGAACAAAGACAAATAATTTAACTTGGTACTAAGGGTAACTTTGGTATTTTATGCGTAATAAGCTTATGTGTGAATAGTTTTTCTTATGAAATTGAAAACACCGTCAAAGAATTTGGATGGAAGGAGTATCTTGCCGAAGTCTTTTAACTTTATAGGTTCAGGTACTGCTTAGATGTTTTCAAGTTCAGGGACTCAATTATCCACTACTGTGAACTTGTCATTCCCTTGTATCATAAGTAGGTGGTACCTATAGGCGATTGCACTCAAGTTGGTTAAGGTTGTTATTCACTTATTTGTGGTACCCACAACTATGGGTCAAGCAATACGTGGATAAGAGATGGGTTGAATGGAGGACAAATTTTGGGATTAACTTTTGGCTGTTATTTCTTTTATTCTTGACAACATTCTTTCCTGGTTGATAGTGTTGCAATTACAGAATGGTCATATGATCTAGTTCTCCAGGCTTATGGATTTGAACATCTTACCCTGCAGGTAATTAAACAATCTCAGAAGTTTTGTCCTGAGGCTATAATATTTATTCAAACTTTGCTGATGGCAGCTTTGGACAAGAAAGAGCGATCAAAAGATCCTCAGGTTTGGCTTTGCTGTTATGAAGTATTTCTTGCTAATTTAAATCTTGGTTCTGTTAACTATTTTCCTTCTTGTCTTGCTATTGCACTAACTTTATATTGTTATTGGAGTGTATTTCGATTCTTTCCTTTCACTTGTGAATTGACAGACATGTGTCTTACGCTGCAGTTGAATAATCTTATGGAGATCAAAGAACTTGGGCCTCTGCTTTGTATACGCAGTAGCAATGTAGATATTGATTCTTTAGATTTTCTTATGCTAATGGATTTACCTGAGGACTCAGAGTATTTCTGCTCTGATAATTACAGGTCAGTTAGTGTTCTGTTGGCATTCATATGGACAAATCTATTATAGGAATCTGAAAGTTCTTCAAATTGTTAATGGCTCTATGTTAAGATTCTTGAGACAAATTAGAAATTTGTTTGACAAGTCTCTGGTGGTCCATTCAAGATGTGGTCTGTTATTCTAACTTGTATTTCCAATATTATGATTGTCTGTCAGCTAGTTAATATTCCAAGGATCTTTCTAATTTTCTTGCTATTGAAATTCTACATCCAATTTTCTTGTCCGAGACACGTAGATCTTAATGCAATTAAATGCTTTCTTATGCAGGGCCAGCATGCTTGTAACAGGTCTCGAAACCCTTCAAGGATTTGTCAATGTGTACAAGGAACTTATTTCTTTTCCTGAAATATTCATGCCAATTTCAAAATTATTATGCAAATTGGCTGGGGAAAATCATATTCCAGATGCATTAAGGGAGAAAATCAAGGATGTTTCCCAATTAATTGATGCTAAGGTTCATGAACATCTCATGCTGCGTCAACCTCTGAGAATGCGGAAGAAAAAACCTGTGCCCATCAGGATGCTTAATCCGAAATTTGAGGAGAAGTAATATACTCTTCTAACTCCTTTATCTCAAAAATAACAAATCATATTGCTTGTTTCCCTGAGCATAATCATCTGGTGATCACCTACCTCTGCAGCTTTGTCAAGGGTCGAGATTATGATCCTGATCGTGAGCGTTCTGAAATGAAAAAGATGAAGAAACGTCTGAGAGAGGAAGCTAAAGGTGCTGCACGAGAATTACGTAAGGACAACTATTTCATATCCGAGGTGAAGGAAAGGGAAAAGGCAGTAATAGCTGAAGAAAAGGCTGAGAAATATGGGAAAGCTCTGGCTTTTCTTCAAGAACAAGAGCATGCATGTAAATCAGGGCAATTGGGGAAGGGCAGGAAGAGAAGAAAATGAAATTAGCTTTTGGTTGCCGCTTGAGAATCTTATTGTCAAAGCTTCCTGCTTTTTGGTAAGGTTCAACTCTTTATATTGCATTCACAGTTAATATGTAGTAATAATTTGTTCCATGAGTTTGTCATGTTCAAATTTACTAAGGTGCATAGTAATTCTTTTCTTCAAACTCACCTTTCAAAATTATTTAGGGGAAGTGCTTCCTGCCTCCCCCACACCCCAGTTAACAAGTTATGATGTCATTCTTGTTTTCTTGTTCGCTCTCTTTCTTCGTGTTTGGTATCAACCTGTTAATACGTTTTCTTCTAAAATAATATCTGAGCTATACGTAGATGTAAATGCTACTGAATAACCAGAAAAGCTGCACATTTGCTAGAACTGTTATTGATACTAGATGTTGAAACTTTGCTCCTTTATTATTCCAGGCCAGGAAGATGAAGAAAGTTGATATTACAGCGGATTGGGCGCGGAATTGTGGTTTGGATGCTCTATTCATGTGGTTTCAACATGCATTTCTCTCTTTCCTCCAACTTTGCCATTACGATGCCACTGCACCTATTGAAACTGGTTGTATTTGATATAATCATAGGCTCAACCTGTGAAGTAAAAGAGCTCTCCAATTTGATCGTCTTCTAGCCGAAGATCAATTTTGTCCATCACAGTCAACAAATATAATGTTGTGTTGTAAAATAGGATAAATATGTCCCTCTGACTATGTCCGTGGCTTCTTGTTTCATGTTGCATTTGCCATTTATCCTCACACAGATGGAACTATCAGTTCAGTAGTGTTAAAAACCATATATCTTAGTATTTTCCAATTGCCACAGCTAGCTCCTAGTATTTCATTAAGCAGGAATGTATATAAATCTTTATGATAAACATTGCTAGTGAAAGTATTACTAAAATAATAGTAACAAACTTGCTTTAAACTACCCAATAAGATTTACATACACCTCATTTCCTCAAATCCTTCTAGAATTTCATTGAGTATGTTGTGTCAGAGTATTAAACTAAAATCACCTGAGCGTTATATCTTCGAGAGAAAAACTTATGCCAAGGAAATGACTAAAAATTCAGTCAAGTTATGCCCCTCCCACTTTTGCTATTTTTTGCAACTTTCTTTCCTCGATAGCCTTACTTTTTTGAAGCTGCTGCGTCTGCCTTTACAAAGAATCAAGTTATCAAAGCAATAGGTCTGGTTATTACTCCTGTGGAGTGAGAGTGTGGCCCCCACTCTAGACTCTAGTTAGTAGGGATGGCAACGGGGCGGGCGGGTTTAAGAAAATGCGGGGCGGGGTTTAAGGCTTATGTAGGGCGGGGCAGATTTGAACAGAATTTAACAAAATTTTGGTGGGGCGGGGAGGGTAGCGGGTCACTGTATTTACCGGCTACCAACAAGCTTTCTTGTATGTTTTTTATTCCCAAAATCCATATAAGATCTTAATTGAATGAGAAAGACGCATGCAGTGGGGAGTTTCTTTTTCTAATGATGAAGAGTCATAAATATATGCAAACTCATTAAATGAAATTGTTAATATACTGTTCAATATTTTTTAAAAAATTGGTCCACACTGATGAGATGGAAATCATTATAACTTTTTTTTAGTATTAAATATTTAACTACATTTTAGCTTTTCTTTAACTAAATATACTCGGTCATATAATTTTCAAATACTTTAGTATGATTTCTTCATATTGTTACAACTCTTATTAACAAATTCCTTTTTACAAATTAATCTCATACAACAAATTACACCCACTTTTGGTTGCTAAAAAAATTTAATACAGTAAAGAACAAATATATTGTTGGGCAGATATAAATTTTGCTTGTTATTTCTTAGAGGATTTGAAAAGATATATAAAGTTTAGCTAAATTTAAAAATAAATGTACAAAAAGGAAAGAGATAAAATGAAACAACCTTAAGTGGGGCGGGGCGGGTTGAAAATGCATAAAATTGCAAGGCGGGGCGCGGGGCGGGGGGAGGGGGTTGAAATTCTGGCGGGTTAAGTCCCAACCCGCCCCGCCTGCCATCCTGGTAGTTAGTATTGCTTTTTTTCTTTTTTTCTTTTTTTGCATTGAAATTTTCTACTTTGAATAATAAAGCTATCTATCAATGACATCTTTTTTTCCGAAACATGTTATAAAGATAGATGAGCCTTTTTTCAAATATGTATCCGAACAAAACTTCAACTTCCAAAAGTCATTTTTCATCTCGATCTTAAAAATTTCTAATTTTTACGTTTCAACAAAACTTATGTCCAAACGTTAGCTAAGTTTGTTGCCTCAAACAACAACAATATAACCAATATTATTTCACAAGTAGAAGATGGGAAATGTGAGATGTACACATGCATTACCCAATATTAAGTTATCTATGTTTGTTGCATCAAACGACAATATAACAAATAGTAGTATTATTTTACAAGTGCCGCCTAAGGAGAGTGAAATACACGGAAGTCTTCCCTAACTAGAATAAGGAAGGAGGTGGTTGTTGCATCAAAGTTAGGTGAAAAATGGGCCCCAACAATTTATGAACACGAGAAATAACAAAAATTATTTATGAAAACAAGTGAGTAATACCCAATTTAAATTAATCAAACCCAACTAGGTCTCTCCCATTTCAAGAACAACCAACCATTCAACTTACAAAAGCAGCAGTAGATAGAGAAGTTGAAGAAAATGAAAGCAGAAAATATGGTCGAAAATGCAATGGAGACACTCAAAAAATCAAGTCCATTTTTCGAAAACTTTGGAAATAGTGAGAGTAAGTTGAAAAGTTGGATAATGCAAGATCCAATAGCCTTTACGATTTTTATTGGAGTTGTGTTAATTTTGTTGTTCAGTTGGTGGTGCAGTTGCTGCTGCAGAGGCAATAAAAGAAATGATAAGATGATGAAAGGTGGTGGCCGCAGGAATAACAAGAAATCCTATTGATATCCTAAGCTTCAAATTAGAGCATCACCATCACCACCTCCGGCCACAACATGTCACATTTTCTTTTTGTATGGCACATCTTGACCACTTTAATTTCTTTATCTTCAATTAATATATTGCAAAGTTTTTTGTTTGCTTGCAAGTATTTTCTTTGATTTAGTTTGCCACTTCAAAGTTAGTAATGGTAAATTAGTTAAACGTGTGTTTTATTTTATGTTTTTTTTTTAAAAAAAATTATTTATGTTACTAATAGGCAGAAATGATGATAAGTACCCCTTGAAATTGTGTATATGTCATTTTAAAATAGTACAACGGGTAATAGGGGACCTTCCTAAAATAGAGGTGTGTAATAGAAAATTTGGTCTTCGTTCAAAAGGGTATTTATACATTTTGCCTAATAATAAATTTATTAGATAGATAGAAAGAAGATAATGTTAAGCTGTGGTCATCATCAAATAAAATTTGTGGACAATTGAATAAAGTCTATTTGTCAATTACCTAGTTGTGTAGTGCTACCATAGCAAAACTTCTTTAATTAGGACAAGATATGAGTAATGGCTTCAAATTATTCTACTTTGTTTGCTATGGAACATTTCTCTCTAATGGTCCTATACAGTGTGAATCCCAAATTAATCGGTTAAATAGTGTTGGTTGGATATCAAATGGTTAAAGAATAAAACCCTCTTGTGCACGGAGACGGCTATGCAATTTGTAGATATAGAATATATATTCCAAAAAGATAAAATAATTATTTAATAAAAAGAAATCAATGAAATAATCAGATTCAGAGTACTAATCCAAGGAGCGAATTGGGTCCCCAAGACCCCCACTCCCCAACTCCCTACCAGCTTTAGCTAAATAATTGTGTTTTTTAAAGTTGTTGGCAAGACCAAGAAAGTCTTCTAAGAGCAATGAAAGAAGGAAAGAAAAGAAAAGTACTCACCAAAATTGTCGCTTTATAACACTGTTCCAACTTCAAGTATATACTGGTCTTCCAAACGGGAAACGAGGTTACTCCCTCCGGTCAAAAGGATGTTATAGTTTGATTTAGAATAAAGTTTAAAAAGTAGAAGAAAGAATTTTGAAATTTATGTTTTAAAATAAATTATAGATAAATATGTGACTATAAAACAACTCATTAAGGATAAAATGGTAAGTTTGTAGTTGAATCGTTTCGAAATTTAAAATTGTGTCATTCCTTTATGAGCGGACTAATAAGAAAATAATATCATCATTTTTGGAACAGTGAAAACATTACTTGTTGGGGGTTTGAAGTGGGTGGTGTGAATGGAAAATGGAGGAAGAAGATGAAAATGCAACTTTGGCTTTTGCACTTTGTCTCTCATCGGTTAAAGACATGTATTTTATTGGGTATACATATAAAATCACTTCCTTTAGCTCTTAAAATGAGCTAAGAGGGAGGGGCCTCGCGCCGTCATCGCTCGCTCGGCCTCGGCTTCGACTTCGGATTCGGTCAGTTGAGCATGTTCTAGAAACAACCACTAATTAGGATGCTTTTATCGAACATCCACATGTTGGAATGAACAACCATCTTCATACCCCTTCATCCAGAAGTTCGTTTGCTATAAATAGATCACCATCCCGATTTTCCTCATTTCCTCACGAAAATTCTGATCTTTCTCCTCATTCTTTCTGCATTACTTTCAAATAAAGTAAACAACATCATAGTGTGATTTCGCTGCCGGCTATTTGAGTTCGTTGTTTGTTGCAGTTTGGAGTACCACTACAACAACAAAGGTAATCTGTTCTATCTTGGGAGGATCTAATCCACAACCTCGGGTACTGCAAGGAGATTAAGTTCCTTAAGGAGACGCTGTGAATTCAGCGGGCTCGAATTTTTCTCCTTTCTATTTCTGATTTTTCCGGTTCTGGTTTTATTCGAATAACAGTTTACTAACAATCTTAAGGAACTTAATTTACTTTATGTTTTTTGAATAAAAGTCTGGTATTTGGAGATTAAAACATTCGTGGTTTTCTACTTCCGTTTTGGAGATTAAAGTTTACGTAACTTTCTACTCCTACTGTTGTTCGGTTTAAAGAGTAAACATTTCACCGAATCTGTTTGTACTTTGGTTGAAGATTAAACACTTCACCAAATTTGCTTGTATTATCTTTCGGTTTGAAGATCTAAAAACTTCACCGTTGGTTAATTCTGGTTGTGTCATTTTGACAGAAATGACAAATGTCAGGGAAACTATTGTTCTTGCTACCACAGTTCCTAGTGTTGTTGGTCCAAGTCGTCATGCGTCTGTAACGGCTATGCCACCAGCAGAAAAGTCGGGAAAGTTTTCAGGAATTGATTTTAAGAGATGGCAGCAAACGATGTTCTTTTATCTGACCACTCTAAGTCTTCTGAGGTTCATTAAGGAGGACATTCCTGTCCTACTCGAGGGAACACCTGAAAATGAACGATTCCTTATTATTGAGGCATGGAAGCATTCTGACTTCCTATGTAAGAATTATATTCTTTGTGGGCTGGAAGATGACTTGTACAATGTTTATTGTAACGTTGAAACGTCAAAGGAACTGTGGAATGCACTTGAAAAGAAATATAAAACTGAAGATGCTGAATTGAAGAAATTTGTGGCCGCCAAATTTCTGGATTATAAAATGGTGGACATAAAGTCTGTTGTGTCCCAAGTCAAAGAGCTTTAAGTTATTATTCACGATCTCCTTGCTGGAGGTATGATCTGTATTAATGCTTTTGTTAAACGTGTTAATTATAATGTTACTTAAATTTTTTCATTGAAGGTTTGGTCATCAATGAAGCGTTTCAAGTTGCGGCTACGATTGAAAAGTTGTCACCTTTGTGGAAGGATTTTAAGAACTACTTGAAACACAAGTGCAAGGAGATAACACTTGAAGATCTGATTGTCCGTCTAAGGATTGAGGAAGACAATAAGTCGCTGAAAAGAAGGCTCATGGAAGTTCAACAATAGCGGGAGCGAACATTGTTGAAGTTGCTCCGAAGCAAAATAAGAGAAAGAAGTCTTCTGGAGCAAAGAACTATCCAAGCAAGAAAAAGTTCAAGGGTAGTTGCTTCAACTGTGGCAAACCTGGACATAAGTCCGTGGACTGTCGTGCCCCAAAGAAGGACAATGATAAGGACAAGAAAAAGAAGAAGGTTCAAGCCAACATGGTTGAAGAAAACTTAATTTCCCAAGGAGTTCACGACATTGATCTGTGTGCTGCGATTTCCGAATGTAACTCGGTTGGAAATCCAAAGGAATGGTGGATCGATTCTAGAGCCACTTGCCATGTTTGTGCTGTTAAAGAAGCTTTCGCCTCCTATGCTCCCGCTGGAACGATGAAACCATTTTTATGGGAAATTCTGCAACGACCAAGATTGAAAGATATGGAAAGTTTTTCTGAAGATGACTTCTGGCAAGGTGCTGACTCTAAACAACGTCCTCCATGTTTATGAAATTAGGAAGAACTTAGTTTCTACTGCACTCCTCGTCAAGAACAGATTTAAGTACATTTTTTTATCTGATAAAGTTGTATTAACTAAGAATGATCTATTTGTAGGAAAATGTTACCTAAATGAGAGCCTTTTCAAGCTGAATGTAATGGTCGTTGACAACATGAATAAAATTTCAGCTTCTTCTTACTTGGTTAGTCAAATAATTTATGACATTCTCGTTTGGGATATGTCAATAATAAAACCTTGCGCAAAATGATAATTCTGGAAGTATTGCCTAACTTTGAATATGAAAAATCAAAGTGTCAAGAATGTGTTGAGTCTAAATACGCTACACAACCTTACAAGTCAGTTGAAAAGAGTTCTGAACCTTTAGACTTAATAAATACAGATATTTGTGATATAAAGTCAATATCATCTCGCGGTGGAAAGTAATACTCCCTCCGTTCTAAAATGGTTGTCATAGTTTGACTTGGAGCAGAGTTTAAGAAATGTGGTAAGACTTTTAGAACTTGTGGTCCAAAATAAGCCATACATAAATATGTGGCTATAAAGCATTTCATTAAGGGTAAAGTAGTAGTTTAAACTCAAAAATATTTCCAAATTTAAAATTGTGCCTTTTTTTTTGGAACGGACTAATAAGAAAACTATGACAAGCATTTTGGAACAGAGGTAGTACTTCATAATTTTTATTGACGACAACACGCGATATTGCTATGTTTACTTACTTGGTAGTAAAGATGAAACAATTGACGCATTCAAGCAATACAAAAATAAAGTTGAAACGCAACTTAACAAAAAGATCAAAGTGATAAGAAGTAACATGGGTAGTGAATATGAATCTCTTTTTGAAGAAATATGTTTAGAATGTGGCATTATTCACCAAACAACTGCCCCATCCACTCCCCAACATAATGGGATTGCGGAAAGAAAAAATCAAACATTAAAGGAGATGATGAATGCCTTAATGATAAGTTCGGGTGTACCCCAGAACTTGTGGGGGGAGGATATTCTTACAGCTAATCGAATACTTAATTGAGTTTCCCATAGAAAAACACAATCTATTCCTTATGAAATGTGGAAAGAAAGGAAGCCCACCTTAAAATATTTTAAAGTGTGGGGGTGTTTAGCTAAAGTGCAAGTCCCTAAACCTAAAAGGGTTAAGATAGGGCCGAAAACAGTCGATTGTGTATTCATTGGATATGCTACAAATAGTAAAGCATATCGATTTTAGGTTTATAAATAAAAAAAATCCGACATTCATGTTAATACGGTAATGGAATCAGACAAAGTTGAATTTTTCGCAAATATATTTTCGTATAAAAAGAAATGTGAGTCAGTTGGTGAAGGAGCCAAACGACCTCGGGAAGGAACTAAAGAAACTACTCCAAATGAGGAGGAACCAAGACGTAGCAAGCGTCAAAGGACCTCTACTTCATTTGGAGATGACTTTGTGACTTTTTTTATTTGAAAACGAGCCTCGAACATTTAAAGAAGCCATGTCTTCTTCGGAATCACCATTTTGGAAAGAGGCAGTCAATAGTGAAATTGAATATATCTTAAACAACCATACTTGAGAATTGGTTGATCTTCCTCCTGGGAACAAACCGTTAGGTGCTAAATGGATTTTCAAAAGGAAAATGAAAGCTGATGGCACTATTGACAAGTATAAGGCAAGACTAGTTGTCAAAGGTTATAAACAAAAGGAAGGTCTTGATTATTTTGACACATATTCGCCGGTAATGAGGATTACATCCATAAGGATGTTAATAGCGTTGGCCGCCATGTATGGTCTCGAAATCCATCAAATGGATGTGAAAACAGCCTTCTTAAATAAAGATTTAGAGTAAGAAATGTACATGAAATAACCCGAAAGGTTTGTAGTTCCTGGAAAGGAAAAGAAGGTATGTAGACTTGTTAAGTCTCTTTATGGACTAAAACAAGCACCCAAATAATGGCATGCGAAATTTGACCAAATTATATTGTCAAATGGCTTTAGACTTAATGAGTGTGATAAATGTGTTTACATTAAGAAAACTCCAAATCATATAGTCATTGTTAGTTTATATGTGAATGATATGTTAATAATGAGTAACGACATTGCTAATATAAATGCTACTAAGCGTATGCTAGCTAGAAAGTTTGATATGAAAGACTTAGGAGTTGCCAATGTAATCTTGGGCATTAAGATTCATCAGACTCCCTAAGGTCTGGCTTTTTCTCAATCTTATTACATTGAAAGTGTTCTTGAAAGATTCAAGTTCTTAAATTTCAAAGTGTCAAAAAGTCCCTTGGATGTGAATCTGCCTCTAGCAAAGAATAGAAGAAAAAGTACGTCCCAACTGGACTACGCTAGGGAGTTGGGTTGCCTAATGTACATCTACACGACCTGATATAGCATGTGCTATTAGTAAGCTAAGTCGGTACGCACACAACCCAAGTGTAACTCATTGGATGACAATGAGACGAGTTTTGGGATACTTACAACATACCCAAAACTTTGCTTTGCATTATAGTAAATATCCTGCAGTCATAGAGGGATATTGTGATGCGAATTGGATAGTCGGTTGAACTGATTCAAAATCCACGAGTGGATATATTTTCACAATTGGTGGAGAAGCAGTGTCTTGGAAATCATCCAAACAAACATTGATTGTCCGCTCTACAATGGAAGCTGAGTTTATAGCTTTAGATAAGGTCGGTGAAGAAGCTAAATGACTTCGAAATTTCTTGGAAGATATTCCATTTTGGCCCAAGCCATTGACACCGATTTGTATACATTGCGATAGTCAATCGGCTATAGGACGGGCTAGAACGTTATGTATAATGGTAAAAATCGTCATATACGACGAAGACATAAAACCATTAGGCAACTGATCTCTAGGGGAATGATCACTATTGACTACGTGAAGTCAAGTGATAATGTATCGGATCCACTTACAAAAGGCCTAACTAAAGATGCAATTTAGAAGTCATCGAAGGGAATGAGACTATGGACGAGGACAAGTGACTCATGACGGTAACTCTACATAGAAGACTGGAGATCCCAAGATCTAGGTTCAAGGAGGTCAAACAAAGTTGTGAGTGACGGTTCAACATTGTCGAACTAAATCTATTTTAGTCCATTCTCGTGATGAGACAATGTTCAGTACCAAGGATAAAAGCGCCGTAGCCTCAGGACGTTTTGTAAGTGTCATACTTCGAGGCGAGGTTCAAACGAGTCCCAAAACTACATTTTAAAATAGAGCTATAATTAGTGAGAAATTTGTAGAATCGGTCTTAAATTAACTTATTTGGAACTGATAGGGCGTCAATATTGCTGATCTGTATTCAAATAAACATGTTAATGCTAAGTGATAACCATAAAATAAAACAAATGGACCTTAGTGGGTCCTTAGTGGAATATCAAGTCTCAACAAAACCATTGGCCTTAGTGAGATCTCTCATCTCAACAAAACCATCCTTACATAAAAACCAAGCAACAACAACAACAAAGGAACTGTACCAGGAACAATTGTATCAGCTAGCTAGCATCGTCATGGAACAACTGAAGTCAGTGAACGTAGAAAGCATAAGAAAAGCAGCAGTTGAGAAGTTCAAGGAGATAAAAATAGAAAGTATGGTGGAAAATGCGAAGGAGACAGTCAAAAAATCAACTCCATTCATATCAAACTTGTTAAAGATGTCGTTTAACTGGTTGAAAACAACTCTTCCTCCTTCACTGATGGCCACCCCAAAAGAGAAGTCGAAAAGTTGGATGAATGATCCACTAACCTTGAAGCTTTCTATTGGGTTGGTGTTGATTTCGTTATTCACTATGTGTTGTTGTGGCAAAGGAACTAGAAAGATGATGAGACCTCCTGGCAGGAGGAATAATGCAAGGATACCAAGGGGTGGTTTTGAGAGCAACCCTAAATCTTATTTTCGTAATCTCCGTTCCGAGAAAAGCACATAGCTCATGCAATTGTGACACAGTTTCAAATCCACCTCCACCTCCGGCAACCACCTCACTTCTTTTTTTTTTTTTTGGTACCTGTTTCTTTATCTTTATCACTTTTTCTTTCCTAGTATGTTTTTTTAAATGATATGCATCTTTGTCTTTGGTTTACTTTAATTTGCCACGTCAAAAGCCAGTAACATTACATGTACCTTTGGTTTGGTTTGAACTGTCAATATGTGTTTATTCTTTACTTGTATCCTACTTGCATTTCAAACTAGTAAATATGATCGGGAAATGGTTATATAATGATAAGGTTTATCTTGATTTGTTAAAATGAACAAGGAAAAAAAAAGGGATGGATGAGATATAATTAGTACTACTACTAAGTTTAATGAGCCGTCGACGTAATTAATCCATCAACAAATATTTTCTTTGTTATGCAAGTCCTGTGGAAGTTGAGTAGCAATATGTAAGAGTTGAGCACCTACACGAAAAATCGAGTTTTTCGACGGACAGCATCTAACTTTCAACGGAACTTCGATGGACTCCATCATAAAGTGGCTTGTTACGATGGGAAAACCACAAATATGGCAGAATCCGTCGAAAATTCCATCGAAAAACTCAATTTTATTGGTAGCGGCCATTGTTTTAGCTAGGCCCCTCAATGTATATTTGGTTAAAAATTTAACCGCACTGAGTGGTTTACCCCCGATCAATAAATAAATGACACATTATTAGGATTTACATCAGACCATGTTCATTTATTTAGCTACAATTATTAGTATTTAACCATAGTTAACACAATATATTTTTTACATGATATAAATATTAATTAAAATACTTAATAAATCTTAGCTTGGTATAATTCCCGTTATCTCCTTTAGGTCGTCAAATTAATTCACTGTACTACTCTTTGAGTCCACTGAATGAATCCAAATGGAAGGCCTATTTGGAAGGCCATTTATGAGCTTCTGCTGCTTAGCAATAGCAATAGCAATAGCAATATTAATATTTCAACATTGAACATTTTGTAACTTTCCGAAAGACTATACAACTTGGTTGATTTACAAATTGAGCTAAAGCTAAGAAGAGTTATCTTTCATCATTTCTCAACATATTAGAGATTTTCAGCAAACGTTTGAAAAGTAAAATTAAATAATATGTACAAAAAAAATTAGAATGCAGTCATTTCTTTTTCCTAGATTAACAAAAAAATATCCATTAGTAATTTTGCTTAATTTTTATCTCTATAATATACTATCAGTGAGTTTATACTATGCATTTGTTTTCAAGATGTATCATTCAAAAAGTAAAGTTAACCAAGGGATGATAAAATTAAAGTTAATCTAAGCTACGCTATTGACTTTTATTCCTTTTAAAATTTTTTATATTTATTAAAATAGTCATAATTTACCTTAGTTTGTCTTTCATAATTAACTTAAATATATTAAGTGTAAATACCCCGTGCAGGTAAATTTTTGAGAAAATTATATAGCATGAATATTTAGAAGAGTCCTTTACAAAAAATAGACATATTTTTACTTTATTATGATTTATAAACATTTAACAACATGTCATTTATTTATTATAGACATTCTTTTTTATTTAATACTTTTCCCCTTACAAGCCTATTATTGGGGAGTTGATGAGTCAGTACAGATTATTTAGGGATATCTCCCCTCATTTATTTGGAAAATATACTAAATATCCTAGATATGTTTTAAAATACTTAATTAAAAACTTGCAATCCCCGATTAATAGTAAAAATAGCTCTTTTATCTCTATGTCCGTTCAGTTATCATTTTTTCTTGATTAACGCAAATAGTAAAAATTAGCAACTAATTGGAGAAGAATATAAAAGAATTCATGTAAGTGTGTAATCATGAAGGTAAGAAATGACGGTGGCGAAAGAAGCATGATTCTTGGGGGTGAACTACGTAAATAAATATTATATATAATATGTATGATATACTAGCAGTAATATTTTTTAGATAAAGATTTTTGCGTATTACTTTAATATTTTATCAATATTAATGTATATTTGATGTTATATATGTGCATATTATTTACATAACACGAGTATATTATTTGCATATTATTCTATTTTTTATAGCCATTACTCTTAATGAAACACTTACCCATTTAAATGTCTATTTTAGTGAAAATGATGGATCATGACAGCTTTTTAAAAGATTGTCTCTCCTCATTAATTTCAAATATTAACTAAATATCTCAAACACACTCAATTATTTTCTAATTTCAAGCAAATAAATATATGCAATCTCGATTGTGAGTGTTCCCACTTTACTAAATGTTAGCACCGCTGGTAATAACCAATCTTGTATTGGTAAAACTAGATGAGTAAAACAAGGAAGTAAAATATTCCTAAATTATCTCACTAATCCTAGTGGTGCATCATAGTAAATTAAAACAACATTTTCTCTCCCAAAAAGCAACTCAACGTTCTCTTCTCTCTCATATACTTGCTTTTCTTAGATATGCACATTCTATGTTTCCAGTATTTGTGCGTATATATGCAATATTCTATGTATAATGCATATTTTATTTTTCCTAATTACACTATTTTTGGGAGTTAAATATATTATATATTTAATGTATATTTAGTGTGTAAATGAGTTATCTCCAAAATGGCCATTGACATAAAATGTGATTGTAAACGATGTGAAACTGATATAAATTAATGAAACTTTGTATTATATATGGTTTATACCGTAAAAGAGCATAAAATAAATACAATGTGTAAATAGATCATATTTAAATTATATTTTATGCATATTGTGATGTAAATTATGCATATTCTTTGCATAACACAAATATACGTTTTACGTGCTTAAAATATCTATATATAAATTATATTCGAGGTCTGTTGTATAATGTGTATTTATCATAACACTTAACACACACACACACACACACACACACACACACACACACACACACACACACACACACACACACACACACATATATATATTTGTTGTATATTTTCTGTGCATCAATCAATATCGAGTCTATTATATGTAATGAAATACCAACATATAAATTTGAATTCTAATTTTTATATATATATATATATATATATATATATATATATATATATATATATATATATATATATATATATATATATATATATATATTTGTTGTATATTTTCTGTGCATCAATCAATATCAAGTCTATTATATGTAATGAAATACCAACATATAAATTTGAATTCTAATTTAATATTTTATTTATTTAAAAAATAATTTAATAAGTGTAGAATGTGTGTATGTTGATGGTTATATTTCCTATCTGTTTTTCCGTTTGCAATTTTCTGTAATAACTATCATCTTTGAAAATCTTTGGGAGCTTTTGTTATGTTTTTATACGGTATGTATCCTTAGGAGATTTGATTTTGATTTAGTTAGATATCCAAAAATTTCAGTTTATCCATTTATTTACTAACGAGATATTAGGCATTTTTTTTGGGAGGGGATTAGGCTTCTTAATGCATAACATAAATAGAATTTAGTATTTGGATTAATTTATGGCTAGCCTTTGTGCATATTGCCCAGTGACCATTTAAATGTAAGGCCACTATTGTGGATGGCTAGATATGTTATTTACTCTAAATTTTTACCCCATATTTGCTTAGATGATGCTTCAATCTTTGCAAGTGTCAACAGAAAGAGTAGTGGCAGAGTGAATAATTTGATGATTAAATAAATCCTGAACTATTGAGCATGTATTTTCAAAGGAAGAAAAGATACACAATTGATCAGAAAGAAATGAAAGTGATAATCAGAGATAAAAAGGAATGATATAATTATATATCTCAAGACAATTTAACTTCATAAAATAATTCATAACCATACAAATTTATAAGATATGTTTTAAATTACAAATCTCAAAAGCATTTTTTAATTTTTTTAACTCCATGCCTAATCAACCATCCTCACATAAATTTAGACAAAATGAGTTTTTTTTCTTTTTCTTAACATGCTGGAAGTGGCAGAATACACCTTTAAACAATAAGTACTACTTCCGGTCCATTTTATAATATGTTTTGATCTATTTTTCTTGGTCTACAATATTTGATCTTTCCAAAAATTTAAAAAGTTTTTTCCAATACCACCCTTGCTAAATGCTAATAAATAACTTAAACAAAACTCTAGGTTATAGTAACTTGACTAAGGACTAATATGGTCAATTATATTGCTAATTAATGCTAAAAATATAATTTCTTTTAATATGGGTAAAAATACCCGTAACATCTATATCTATACTATTCTAAAAGCAGGAGACCCTTAGTGAAATGTCAACCGACTTTTTTACCCTCCGTAAGTGATTTTAAGTTGGATATAATTGTAAATTCGCTAATTTAATTATCATTAAATACCTTAAATATATATTATAATAATATTGTTGGCATAATTATATCTCTAAACTAACAGGCAAATTCCCACAAATTATTTCCTTGTACAATACTCTTAACCAAAGATTTCCAGTCTCTTCGTATTCCTCCTACAGTACAATACTCTTAACCAAAGATCCCCAGTCTCTTCGTATTCCTCCTACAACTCTCTTCGTAGTCCTCCTAAATCTTGCCTCCCCTCCTTAATTCTTTGTCATTTCTTTCCTTTTTCTTATACTTTAGTTTTGGTGTTGTTTTTAATTTAGGATTTCTGTTTTCTCTTTCCTTATACTAAAATAGTACTTAATTCCGATTTGGAATCGGTTTTCTATTAGGTTTAGGTTTCAGTTTTGTTTGTCCCAATTTGATTATGACTCCAATTTCTTGTATAAGAGGCCAAAGCTCCTATAAAAGAAGCTCCTATTTTGCATTCTTCCTATTATTTGTTTCACGGCGTCTACAAAAGAGATAATCTCTTCCTTCTTCTAAATTCCAGTTTCTCTCATACTGCATTGCATAACCATTTCATTAATTTGAGTTTTTTTAAAGTTAAATGCTTATGTTAATTCTCTTTTATTAAGTAGCTTGCACCATAGTTATACGCACACATACATATACATTAAAAGGTCTGTTTTTAGTATTGCAACAATGCTAAATCTTAAAGTTAGTATTGTTTATAGATAGTATAGATTTATAGTTGTTCTTAAATTAGTATTGTTTATTATTTGATTGAGATTCTTAAAGTTAGTGTTGTTTGTTATTTTATCGAAGCTCTTAATTTATAGTGGTATTTTGAAAGGCCGTGCTTTCAGATTGTCATTCTTCATATTTTTCATAAACATCTAAATTCGAGTGATACAGTATTTGTCTCATGAATCAATTAAAAATACGTTGTTGTCTTGCTGATTTGGGAGGATTTCATTAATTTATAGTTGTGGTATTTTGAAAGGCTGCGCTTTGAGGGCATGATTCCTGTTGTCTGGTTCTTCTATCTTTGATCTACTTTATTTGTCTTATGAATCAATCAAAAATATGTTGTTGTCTTGTTGATATGAATGATTTCATATCTAACCTCACTTACAAATTCTGTGCTTTGTGCATGTTATTTGGATCAATAAATTTCGTAAGTACCAATATATCTCTCATTTTTTACAAATCATTGTTATGCCAACAAAAGTTGTTTATCTATAAAATTTATTGAATATTATTTTCTTTAATTGACTAAGTGTATTATACTTGCATAATTTATAAATATTGTTATTTAAGAATAGAGAATTTCTATTTTCACTCTTGCAGTTAGGCAACTTTCGATCTTGGTTATCTGAGGTAAATATTTCTCCTTATTTCTCATAATTTATGACAATAATATTACTTTGTTATTGTTAGAATAGTAAAATCGTTATTGAGATTTTATTGCAGGTTTGGGAACAATGGCAACTGAAACAGAAAATACAAACAAATGGGTTCCAATTAACAGTTTAAGAAAATATGATTCTGATAAGACACTAAAAGTCTTCCTAATTGGAAGTGCGGTGGTAAAACCATTCAAAAAAGATAAAAATCAATGGTGATGGTCTCTTATCTTTGTGGATGAAGAGGTAATATTGTTCTTTATGTATCCATATTTTAATCTCTATCTTTTGACTTTAGTTTTAGTTATTTTACTAATTTTAGTATATATATTTTTTACAGGGAACCAAAATTCAAGGAATAGTTTTCAATAACCTTATTGAAACGCTTCAAAAAATTTTCCAACAAAATAAAACCTATTACATCATCAACAGTGTCATAAATGGTGTCAATCCTGATTTTCCGTCAGTGCACAAATTACAGGTCAGTTAGTGTTCTGTTGGCATTCATATGGACAAATCTATTATAGGAATCTGAAAGTTCTTCAAATTGTTAATGGCTCTATGTTAAGATTCTTGAGACAAATTAGAAATTTGTTCGACAAGTCTCTGGTGGTCCATTCAAGATGTGGTCTGTTATTCTAACTTGTATTTCCAATATTATGATTGTCTGTCAGCTAGTTAATATTCCAAGGATCTTTCTAATTTTCTTGCTATTGAAATTCTACATCCAATTTTCTTGTCCGGGACACGTAGATCTTAATGCAATTAAATGCTTTCTTATGCAGGGCCAGCATGCTTGTAACAGGTCTCGAAACCCTTCAAGGATTTGTCAATGTGTACAAGGAACTTATTTCTTTTCCTGAAATATTCATGCCAATTTCAAAATTATTATGCAAATTGGCTGGGGAAAATCATATTCCAGATGCATTAAGGGAGAAAATCAAGGATGTTTCCCAATTGATTGATGCTAAGGTTCATGAACATCTCATGCTGCGTCAACCTCTGAGAATGCGGAAGAAAAAACCTGTGCCCATCAGGATGCTTAATCCGAAATTTGAGGAGAAGTAATATACTCTTCTAACTCCTTTATCTCAAAAATAACAAATCATATTGCTTGTTTCCCTGAGCATAATCATCTGGTGATCACCTACCTCTGCAGCTTTGTCAAGGGTCGAGATTATGATCCTGATCGTGAGCGTTCTGAAATGAAAAAGATGAAGAAACGTCTGAGAGAGGAAGCTAAAGGTGCTGCACGAGAATTACGTAAGGACAACTATTTCATATCCGAGGTGAAGGAAAGGGAAAAGGCGGTATCCGCTGAAGAAAAGGCTGAGAAATATGGGAAAGCTCTGGCTTTTCTTCAAGAACAAGAGCATGCATGTAAATCAGGGCAATTGGGGAAGGGCAGGAAGAGAAGAAAATGAAATTAGCTTTTGGTTGCCGCTTGAGAATCTTATTGTCAAAGCTTCCTGCTTTTTGGTAAGGTTCAACTCTTTATATTGCATTCACAGTTAATATGTAGTAATAATTTGTTCCATGAGTTTGTCATGTTCAAATTTACTAAGGTGCATAGTAATTCTTTTCTTCAAACTCACCTTTCAAAATTATTTAGGGGAAGTGCTTCCTGCCTCCCCCACACCCCAGTTAACAAGTTATGATGTCATTCTTGTTTTCTTGTTCACTCTCTTACTTCGTGTTTGGTATCAACCTGTTAATACATTTTCTTCTAAAATAATATCTGAGCTATACGTAGATGTAAATGCTACTGAATAACCAGAAAAGCTACACATTTGCTAGAACTGTTATTGATACTAGATGTTGAAACTTTGCTCCTTTATTATTCCAGGCCAGGAAGATGAAGAAAGTTGATATTACAGCGAATTGAGCGCGGAATTGTGGTTTGGATGCTCTATTCATGTGGTTTCAACATGCATTTCTCTCTTTCCTCCAACTTTGCCATCACGATGCCACTGCACCTATTGAAACTGGTTGTTGTATTTGATATAATCATAGGCTCAACCTGTGAAGTAAAAGAGCTCTCCAATTTGATCGTCTTCTAGCCGAAGATCAATTTTGTCCATCACAGTCAACAAATATAATGTTGTGTTGTAAAATAGGATAAATATGTCCCTCAGGCTATGTCCGAGGCTTCTTGTTTCATGTTGCATTTGTCAGTTATACTCACACAGATGGAACTATCAGTTCATTAGTGTTAAAATCCATATATCTTATTTTCCAATTGCCACAGCTCCTAGTATTTCATTAATCAGGAATGTATATAAATCTTTATGATAAACATTGCTAGCGAAAGTATTACTAAAATAATAACAAACTTGCTTTAAACTACCCAATAAGATTTGCATACACCTCATTTCCTCAAATCCTTCTTGTAGAATTTCATTGAGTATGTTGTGTCAGAGTATTAAACTAAAATCACCTGAGCGTTATATCTTCGGGAAAAAAACTTATGCCAAGGGAATGGACTAAAATTCGGTCAAGTTATGCCCCTCCCACTTTTGCTTTTTTTTTTTGCAACTTTCTTTCCTCGATAGCCTTACTTTTTTGAAGCTGCTGCTTCTGCCTTTACAAAGAATCAAGTTATCAAAGCAATAGGTCTGGTTATTACTCCTGTGGAGTGAGAGTGTGGCCCCCACTCTAAACTCTAGTTAGTAATGTTTTTTTTTTTTTTTTTTTTTTTAATTTTCATTGAAATTTTCTATTTTGAATAATTATAAAGATAGATGATCCTTTTTTCAAATATGTATGTTCGAACAAAACTTCAACTTCCAAAAATTATTTTTCATTTCGATCTTCAAAAATTCTAAGTTTTAAGTTTCAACCAAACCTATGTCCAAATGTCAGCTAAGTTTGTTGCCTCAAACAACAACAATATAACCAATATTATTTCACCAAGTAGAAGATGGGGAATGTGAGATGTACATATGGGTGTCAAACGGGTATACGGGTCCGGGTTCGGGTTGTAAAATTGTAACCCCACAGGTTCCGGGTACGGGTCGGGTACGGGTTTAAATTACGGGTTTTTAACGGATACGGGTTTCGGCTAGAAAAAAAAAACCCGTGCGGGTTCGGGTCTTAGCGGGTAGGGGTACGGGTCGGGTTTTAGCGGGTAGGGGTACGGGTCGGGTCTTAACAAATCGGGTTTGGCTACGGGTTATAATTTTATTTTTTAATAATATTATTTTAAATACTTAAAACAAATTAAAAAAAGATCAATAGGAAAAACTCAAAGAGTTACTTTATTTAAGATACTTGAACTATTAAAGTCTTAAATATTAAACTTCCAAATTTAAAAAGTGCAACATCAAAACTATAATGAAAATTCAAATTACAAATTTAAATATAGTGAGTCTTCAATTCCTTGATCACTTAACAAAATTTCTTCAAGGTTATCATCTTGTCTTAGTGAGTCTTCAATTCCTTGATTTCTTCGCTCCGATCTAATCCAGTCTCGTAAACAAACTAGAAAGTCCAAAGCATTATTACCCAAAGAGTGGCGGGTATCACCTATCATTTGTCTTCCTTGGCTAAATGCACTTTCTGATGCAACTGTTGAAACTGGTACAACTAAAACATCTCGGGCCATTGCTGCAAGAATCGGATATCTGATACAGCTTCCATATAATCTGGTTTATTTTTATAAGTCCAAAGTAATTTTCTAATAAATACGATCCCATAATTACTTTGTCCGACTCCAAGTAGCTTATTTTCTGAGGTATATATCGAAATTAATAGTTGAAGTTCTATACCACATTAGAGTAATATATATTCAAACTTCAAAGTGTTGATTTATTATGGAATATGAAGTATTTTTTTAATTAAATAAATAATTTGTTTCTCTTGAACATATTTTACTACTAACAATATGGACACAAAACAAATTAAACCATGAGTGAAAAACTTGTGTATACATTTCTCTCCATGTACAAGTTTTATTACTCAGTTTATTTTAACGGGTATGGGTACGGGTATATCCATTAATACCCCATAATTTTGACGGGTCTTAACGGATACGGGTATTTGTTAAGAAAAAAAAAACCCGTTCGGGTAGGGGTATTTTAGCGGGTCTACGGGTTCGGGTCCGGGTTTTTGCGGGTCCGGGTGGGGTCGGGTTTTAATGAGTCCGGGTCCGGGTTTTGACGGGTAGACCCCTACCCGTTTGACACCCATAGATGTACATATGCATTACCCAATATTATGTTAGCTATGTTTGTTGCATCAAACGACAATATAACAAGTAGTAGTACTCCCTCCGTGTTAAATTATTTGTCCTCTTTACTTTTGCACATCCCTTAAGAAATCATTAATGAAGGGGGATTATTGACTATTTTACCCTTATTTAATCTTCATTAATATTTGAACAATTATAATATTAACCAATAAGTGAGATCTTTGCGGTCTTCAAGATATTTACTATGGGTAAAATAGGGAAAAATGAGAAATTTTACCTTGAAATCCTAACTGAAAAATATTTTGAGACGACTATTTTTAGAAAGAAGGACAAATAATTTGAAATAGAGGAAGTATTATTTTATAAGTGCGAGTTGAGGAGAGTGAAATACACGCAAGCTTTACCCCTAACTAAAATACTCCCTCCGGTCCACAATATATGATGTTTTGGCCTACTTTTTTTGGTCCACAATATTTGATCTTTACACAAATTAAGAAGGTTTTTTTCCATATCACCCTTGCTAATAAATGACTTAAAACAAAACTTTAGGTAATAATAGCTTGGACAAGGGGTAATATGGTCAATTACATTGCTAATTAATGCTAAAAAAATGATTTTCTTAATATGTGTGAAAATACCCAAAACATCCTATGATATGGACGGGAGGGAGCAAGATAGAAAGTGGTTGTTGCATCAAAGTTAGGTGAAAAATGGGCCCCAACACTTTATGAACACAAGAAACAACAAAAATTATTTATGAAAACAAGTGAGTAATACCTACTTTAAATTAATGGCAGAATTGGTTGCCAGCTCCCTAAACTTGTCCACAAAAGTCACTCAGCTCCCTAAACCCTACCATGTACCTCGTTGCTCCCTGGACCTATTCATTTTTGTGCCATCCAAGCACAAAATGCTGTGGGAGTTGAAAAATTGTGGAGCGTGTATATAAATGCACTTCCTACATGGCATCCACATCATTTTTTAATTCCACATCAGATTTAACAAGAAAAAAGGTAAAATATACACCCCATTTTCATTTTACAACCCAAAAAAACCAGACTGCATCCCTTCTTCTCCTAATTCGTAAAACTTTCATCTTCTGAACTAAAATCTTCAATATCCAGTGTATTTTCTGTTAGATTTAATCAAATTTTCGTCTTGTTCGTTGGGTTATCATGGAATGTTGACGATATTGCACAGTTGAACGGAATTAGGGCTTTCGATGGTGATTTTGCAGAAGTAATTCAACAGTGTGTTCGTGGACAATAAATAAGGGCTTTTGACAAATAAGTTCTCTTTTTCCTTGTTCTAATATTTAATTGTTTAAGTGGATGGTATTTTCTAAATTACGCTGCAAAATTAGGGTTATTTTCAAAGTTGGGGTTTTGTCAATTTAATATTTCCTGTAGTGTAATATGCCAGAGCCAGAGTATATTGTTGCTAGATTTCACTATGGGGGGTTATTTACTGGGGATTCAGGCCAAAAATATGTTGGGGAGAAGGATGTGTTTGGTTTTATCATTGATAAAGATCACTTTTCGTTAGTTGAATTATGTTCCTACACAAAAGATTTGGGTTATGAGAGTGTGGAAGCTTTTTTCCATTTTGACTCATCAACCCAAGAATTTGTTCATATTAAGTCTGATTTTCACCTTTTAGACCTTGTGAAAGACTTAGGTCATGCAGATATATTTGATGTTTATGTTCAGCATGTAGTTAGTGAACCAATTTTTGTAGAGGGTGGACCAATTGGTTTGCTTCCTGGGCCTGCTGAAAGTATGTCAGTTGGTAGTGGGCCAGATGATAGTGGGTCTGGGCTATCTGAAAGTGTGCAATTAAATGATAACTCTCTAGAAGGGTCTAGGGAAACTTCACCAGACCAAGCAGAGGTGCATCAACATTTACAGGAAAAGGGAGAGAGACAGGGACAAGAAGGGGAAGGGTGCCATTTATTCCACCAGGAAGGGGAGGTGGCACTGCTACTTCTACTGTAACACAGAAGGGAAGAGGTAGTGGGTGTGAAATACTTGGTGAAACCACCAGTATTAGAGGTGGTATTGTTACTGCTGCTGGGACTAACAAAAAAAGAGGTATCGGTACTGTGTCTGAAGTACCTGCTGAAACCAGTAGTGTTAGAGCTGGCAGTGCTGCTGCAAAAACAAAAAAGGCAAGAGATTGTGCTAGTGTTTCTGAACCAACTGCTGAAAGCAGCAGTGTTAGAGCTGGTACTGCTGGTGCTGGAAAAAAAAAGGAAGAGGAAGTGCTGATGTATCTGAGGCAGCTGCTAAAACTTTCAGTGTTAGAAGTGCCAATAAAAAACCAAAAGAGACAAGATATGGAATATTCATTGACCCTAAGACATCAAGAACAATCCTCAATGTAAGTTAAATTTGCACCATCAAGCTATACTTTTTTTCATATGATCTGGTTTTAAACTGTAAGCATTTGATTTGTTTCAGCCTGGTACTGCATCTGAAAAGGTTGTCATGTGTGGGAAATATCTTAAAAGTGCAGCTGGTACCAACCTAATCTTGGTTTCCAACCAACACGCCTCAAATAGAAGGGTAATAAGGTTGTATCAACTGCACAACTTCAACAAATGAGAGTCCCTAAAGCTCAAGCTACAAGAAAGCAAATAAGTACTACAACTTAAAGGGTCCCAGGCAATTAAACTTGTGTCATTTTTAAGCTTTCTGGAACAATTCATGTTGTATTTTGGTTATGTATGCTTATTAAGACAATTTGAAATAGGCACCTTTTGGTAGTGTTAGCTTATTAAGACACTTTGAAATCCACTTTTGGGTACCTTTTGGTTGTGTTATGTGATATGTGTAACCAACTGTTGAGAATCTTTTGAATTGGAATTAAATTTCAATTACCTTAAAGTTGCACATCACATATGAGAATCTATATATATATATATAGATTATATATATATATCAATACCAAAAATTGCGGATTTTACCAAAGTAGTACTAAGACACATTACATAACACATTTACATACTATGTGTATGATTACAATAGAAAGAACCCATTTGAAACACCTACGTCTAGCCCGAATCCTCTCTTCTTCATATTTTTTCACCTTGTTCAAGAGACCCTAAATAACTCTTTTTGCTTGTAGGGACATTTCATGGTCATAACACATAAAAAAAATTACATCCACCTCGTCCTTGACCAAGTTGGCAAGTGTAGAACCTTCTTCCCGGATTAGTTTGTGTCCAAGATGTAGTCACTTTCGCAACAACACCGACATGAACAATATACATTTTTATAGTTATCCATTAATAGAAGAATTTATGGCAAATAAACATGTAAAAAAAAATGCCTAATGTTGAAGAGGAATGGTATGCATCAAAATTGTGAAAAAATTAAGTATGGAAAGCCATTTATATAAGGGGAATAAAATGTGGCTCTTTTTACAGTTGCAAAGCCATGTCACCATAAAAATCCATGCCTCACGCGCCCAATATTGTATGAAGACACAGTTTCTGCCATGTAAGCATTTTGTGCTTGGATGGCACAAAAATGAATAGGTCCAGGGAGCAACGAGGTACAGGGCAGGGTTTAGGGAGCTGAGTGGCTTTTGTGGACAAGTTAAGGGAGCTGGCAACCAATTCTGCCTAAATTAATCAAACCCAACTAGGTCTCTCCCATTTCAAGAACAAGCAACCATTCAACTTACAAAAGCAGCAGCAGATAGAGAAGTTGAAGAAAATGAAAGCAGAAAATATGGTCGAAAATGCAATGGAGAGAGTTAAAAAATCAAGTCCATTTTTTGAAAACTTTGTAAATAGTGAGAGTAAGTTGAAAAGTTGGATATTACAAGATCCAATAGCCTTTACGATTTTTATTGGAGTTGTGTTAATTTTGTTGTTCAGTTGGTGGTGCAGTTGCTGCTGCAGAGGCAATAAAAGAAATGCTAAGATGATGAAAGGTGGTGGCCGCAGGAATAACAAGAAATCCTATTGATAACCTAAGCTTCAAATTTGAGCAGCACCACCACCACTACCACCGCCACCGCCACCGCCACCACCGGCCACCACATGTCACTTCCTTTTTTTTTTTGGCCAGATCTTGACCAATTTAATTTCTTTATCGTTAATTAATGTATTACAAAGTTTTTTGTTTGCTTACATGTATTTTCTTTGGTTTAGTTTGCCACTTCAATATATGTGACGGCTTTTTTAGTAGTTTGTTTAAACAAGAATGACATCATTATAAATTGAAAATAATTTAACTTGAAATTACTACTTACTACTCTAATGATTATACGATATTTATATAATTTATTTTAGACCATAAATCTCGAAAGTCTTTATTTATTTTTTAAATTCTGTGTCGATTCAAATTATAACACATAAAGTAAAATAGAGTGAGTAGTTAGTAACGGTGAATTAGTTAAATTGTGAACTTTAACTTTTTATATTAATGATAAGTGGGATGAAGATAATACTAAGTTGTTACTGTCTCGTCAAACTTGTGAATTGTTGCACTACACGGGCATGATTTGTTCATTCGAAAAGATTTGTGGACAATTTAATAAGACAGACAGAAAGAAGATAATACTCAGCTATGGCCATCAAATAAACTTGTGAATAATTGGTTACCTAGTTGTGTAGTGCCAAAGCTATTTATGCAAAACTTCCTTAACGGGGACAAGATAAGAATAGTGGTCTCAAATAATTTTATTTTGTGCTAATCTTCCCAAAAGACCTTGTTATGAAACACTTCCCTTTAGTGGTCCTATAGGGGAATACAAATCCCAAATTAATAGGGGAATACAAATCCCAAATTAATCGGTTATATAACGTAGGTTATGGAATAGTTACAGAATAAAACCCTTATAAGGGTCGTCTACGGAGGTGGCTATGTGATTATAAGGGTTGTCTATGGAGGTGGCTATGTGATTTGTACATACAACAACAACAATCCAGTATAATCACACAAGTAAAATTTGGTGAGGTTGAGATATATGCAGATTTTACCCCCTATTTTAAATGAGATAATTTTGTACATATAATCCAAAAAAGATAAACTAACTATTGAATAAAATCAAAATAATAAGATTCAGATTTCAGAGTACTAATCCAAGGGGAGAATTGGGTCCCAACTCCCCTCAACTTTAGATAAATAATTGTGATTTTAAAGCTGTCGGCCAGACCAAGAAAGTCTTCTAGGAGTAATGAAAGAAGGAAAAAAGAGAAGTATATAGCGAATCTGTCGCTTTATGATATTGTTCGAAGCCAATTGGTCATGAGAAAGACTCAAAAAGTCTCGAACCTTAGGTCCACCAAAGAAGAAAAGATTAGTAGTACTACTTTAATGGTGCGCCTGCGCCAAGCTTTAGTGTGCGCTTTACCAAACAAATGAATTTTACAACACCTTGTAGATTAAGATTTTCTCTATTATTCTCTGAATGTAATATTTAATATTTATTTTCTCTGAAGTTTAAGTCTATTTGTAAATAAAGATAATATAAACACAAGATGTCAAGAAAACAAACATATAATTCAAACATATTCGAATGATGAAAAAACAGTATGAGTAGTTATTTAGAATAGAAAACATTGTCTTAGGATTTAAGTTAATTCAATGTATATAACTAGAACTCATCTTAACAATTATTCGTATAATCTGGCTTATTTAGCTTACTTGGGACTGGTCAAATGTAATTATTGATGTCCTATTTAAATTCAAACATTTTAACCTTAAAGAAAAAAAGTTGGACCTTAGTGGGGTCTTAGGATGGGTCTTAGTGGATCTCTATTCTTAACAAAACCATCCTTACATCACCAAGGATATAAACAAAGGAATTGGTACTAGAGATATTTCCTATCAGGAGCTAGCATCGTCATGGACCAACTGAAGTCAATGAACGTAGGAAGCATAACAAAAGCAGCACTAGAGAAGTTAAAGGAGATAAACGTAGAAAGCATGGTGGAAAATGTTAAGGAGACAGTTAAAAGAGCAACTCCATTTATAGCAAACTTGTTAAAGATGTCGTGTAATTGGTTGGAAACAACTCTTCCAACTTCACTACTGGCTACCCCCATGGAGAAGTTGAAAAGTTGGATGAATGGTCCACTAACCTTTAAGATTTCTATTGGGTTAGTGTTGATCTTGTTATTCAGCTTGTGTTGTGGTGGCAAAGGGAATAAAGGAAAGGTGAAGATGATGAAAGCTCCTGGGAGAAGGAATAATGCAAGGATTTCAAGGGGTGCTTTTGAGAGCAACCCTAAATCTTACTTCCGTGATCTCCGTTCCAAGAAAGCCACTTAATTTTACTCATGTTTAGGCGTGACGGGTAAGGTGCATAATAGTTATGTTGAAAATATAATTAAGTAAATAAATGTGCTCTCTAGATGATCAACTGGTCGCACACATTCAACATGGTTGATCACGATTGTAACACAACTTCAGATCCGGCCACAAGCACCTCCCCTCCGGCCATCACTTCTCTCTTCTCTCTTCCTCTTTCTTTTTTTTTTTTTTTTTGGGCAGATCTTTACCAGTTTCTTTATCTTTGTTTAATAGGAGTATATTAAGAGTAATATTTTTTTTCTTGTCTCACATTTATTTTCGCCTTTGGTTTAGTTTGCCTAGTGAGTGAAATTTTATGCTTATATTTTGGTTGGTTAATTTGGAAATACTAATGTGTTTACAGTAATATACTTTTTTTTTTTTCTATAACATATAAAGTGTCCATTACAATTCGCTACGGTAATTAAGGGAAAATTTCAAAAATAGCCAAAATTAGCATTAGCCCTACAGTTAAATAGCCCCCAAAAATCTTCTACAAGGGCTAGCCAAATAATACTAAAGGAGAGAGAATGCATTAAGAATTTATCCCCAAAATCAAGGCTAAACTCTCGCCTAATATTTTCTCTAAGGTATCAACAAAACTTTTGGAATTACTATAACCATAATTAGACCAATACACTAATAAATTGTACTCTATTATGGCAATAGTGATAAAACGCAAATATAACTCTATTATACCATGGATATAAATACACATATTCAGATCAAATATAACTGACATATATGTTGAATATATAGTACTACATAAATAGCGTACATGTTATTTATCACTGATCACTGCTTTCAACATATTAGTCCAATATCTAAATTGCACATATAATATGCATAATATATGCATATCACTAGTGTCAATTGTATAGTTATTTATGCATATTGTATGAATATCAGTTGTGCCACTGCCAATTGTACTATTATATAATAATCATAATGTATGAATATCAGTGGTGCTAATTTTACAATTATATAATATGCATAAAGTATGCGTATCGCTCATACATTATAATTTTAAAATAAATTGAATTTATCATTAATAATATATTTTCAGAATTTAGTTCAAGATATCTATAATATAATAAAAATATTCATGAATAATATACGTCAGTAACGGAAGAAGACACACTAGTTTGTTTTCATAGATATACTTGATACTTTCCCATAGATCAATCTTATAGTTTCTCCATACTAAATTGATCTATTTTTCCTTGATAGCTTTATAAATTTAGGCAATTTGCTAAGGAAAAAAAATAATTTATTGCATATAGATGTGGTGATATTCACTAAATCTAAGCTTACAAGAAAGATGTGTTGGAATATCATCAAGCTGAGGAAAAAGGGCGAAAGAGATCATTAAGGAGAAAAATTAGGGATATAATTTATTATTTAATTATCTAATAGCTTAAATTAACTGCATTCTCTATTTCTCCTAAATTATAGGCAAGTTTACTTTCCACTATCTCACCTACTTATTAGGCTAGAAACTGATAGCCATATTTACCAAAAGTTTAGATCTCATAATTAAAGAAAAATTTGTTTATTTATTGTTTATTACTCTTATAAGTGTTCATGTAACGTAATTTTTCGTAATTAAGGTTTGTATTTTTTGCAGAAATATGACATCATAAGCAATGATTTACTTTTTTGCCCGCGTTTAAGATGGTTTTGCAAAAATGCTCCCGTTAAGTTTAATAAAAAATTCTGGATGAAAACACCCCTGTCAATCTCTTGGCACGGGGCCAAGACTTGCCTTTGACCCCTCTATTTGCCAACACTTGCGCCTTAGCTTGAAGCCCTTGAATCTCACATTCTCTCACAGAAAGTGTTGCCCCTAGTCAATCTCTTGGCACGGGGCCAAGACTTGCTCTTTGGCAAATAAAGAGGGTTCAAAAGCAAGTGTTGGCTCCGTGCCAAGAGATTCACAGGGGTATTTTTGTCCAGAATTTTTTGTAAGTATTGCCAAACTTATCGGGTGTATTTTTTAAAAAATCACTGTTAAGTGCGGGCAAATAAGCAAACCATTACTTACAGTGTCATATTTCTGCAAAAAGCCCCAATCATATTAAATGAGAACAAAGTGGTATTTTGATGCGTAGCTATTTTTGGACGCACTCAAAGATTTTATCCATCGTTTCAAAATTAATTGAAAAATAGCCAAAAATCCGCGCGCACACTTACGCTCCATTAGCGTTGGAAAAACATCCCAGACTAGTCCTATAACAAAATACTGGGGCTTTGAACAAATTGTTCAAAGCCCAAGTATTTTGTTATGGGACTGAAGCTTTATACAAAGTCTCGTAACAAAATAATCCCATAACAAAATAATGGGACCTTGAACTAACATGTTCAAAGGTCCCATTATTTTGTTATGAGACTTTATCCCATAACAAAATAATGAGATTTATCCCATAACACAGGTCTCATCAAAGGGATAAATCTCATTATTTTGTTATGTGACTTTATATATAAAACTTCAGTCCCATAACAAAATGCTGGGGCTTTGAACAAACTTGTTCAAAGCCCCAGCATTTTGTTATGGGACTGAAGCTTTATACAAAGTCCCATAACAAAATAATGAGGCTTTGAACAAAACTTTTTCAAAGCCCCAGTATTTATACTGGGACTTGTCCGGAGGTGGCTATTTCTCAGCAAATTTATTTTTGACGGCTACAGATCAATTAGCGCGTACCAAACAGGCCTCTACGTGAAATTTTTACGAGAACAAATAATTTCACCTCAAATTTCACTGGTTCTGCGAGTTTGCCCCATCTTTCATGGTTTTAGTGAAATGACATCATCTTTCGTTTCTGTCCTTTTCTTTAAAATGTTATCTAGGTAAGTTTTCAAAATTAGTTGGGATAATATGGAAAGAGGTTGAGGATGAGTGCTGCCTAGGCTAGACAACAATTATCTAGGAGAATGGAGGAATGAGTGAGGGCAAGTGTTGCCTAGTTGGACTTCAAACAATTAGATTCAAGAATGCAGGAACAGGTCGAGGGCAAGTGTTGTTTAAGGTAAACGTTAAGACAATTAGCGAGGATATTGAGAAGGGGTAATGACAAGTGCTGCCTAGTCAAAACTTCAAGAAAATTAGCTGGGAGAACATGGAAAGAGGTGGGGGGCAAGTGCTGCCTAGGCCAAACATTTGAACGGAGAAAAGTGGGGGGAAGGGATATAATACATTATTTATAAAATTCATAAGAGTATTTCCGTTCGAAATTTATTTATTAGAATGAACGGATGATATTTTTGCTAAAATGCAATAGTTGTGATAAAAAAAAGCAAATCATTGCCTATAATGTCATAGTTCTACAATTCTCCCAAACGAGGCTACTAGATGCTAAAATTGTACAAGTTTCTTTCCACTGGGCGACTGGTGCTAGATTTTCTAACAAACGGCAATTTCATTGTAAGATTGACCCATATAGCGATCATTCTGGATTCGCCTCGATATTTTTGAGCTAAAATCTTGGCTATCCGCCATGATCTTTAGAGTACCTCAATAATTTTGGTGCCAACGTAATTTTTGCAAATGTTTCTAATGGGAAAACAAAGGTTAACTATTTGCACAAAAACACCCCCAAGATTTTACCCTTCAATATACGTATTGATAGACGATAATCAGGAAATGTGTAATTTCCTTATTAAATTACTGACTCATCTTCAAAGAAAGCAAAAAGATAATTGTTTACAAAAGAATCAAAAGGAATAACCAGGAAAAACTAACAAAACTTCTGATTCAATCCATTATAGCAACATTTTATCATGACGGTATGATTTTATCGGCTTGGTACCGAATCGTAAATTGACAACTCTTCATTAATTTAATTGACGGTATCGAACATGGTAAATTGACACCTAAAATCAAACATGCATTCATTATAACAATATTTTATCAATGACGGTATGATTTTCAAATGTTATATTTTTTATTGCTACATAGCAACACTCTATCTAAATCAACAATGTCATTCAATATAGCATCATACTCTTTGTAAAATCGCTTCTATAACAACCATACATAATGTTAGTACATTATGTAATGAAAAAATATTATGCAAGAAATATTTTATCGATTGAGATAAAAAAATCATCTGCTAAGCCCTTAGAGTACATCAATCAAGTAAAAGTTGTCGCCAATTCAGAAGTTATACTGTCACGAAGAGACTGGTATTTACGAACAACCTATTGTTGTAAAATTCTTACGTCAAACCTGATAATTTTAAAATTTTCATTTAATTTTAATTGTATGTGCTCCTGAAATTTTTTTTTTTGCCGGTAGAGTACCACTAATTATGAAAACTTATTGGCATTAAAAATTTAAAAAACTATCTTATTTTCGTTCATATCATAAAAAGTACAAAGAAATAATTTTTGAATATCTTTTGTTTATAACAGCTAAAGGAGATATAAACATATATAACAACACCTATAACAATAATGAAAATTTCAAGTAAAAACTACTACTATCATGACGAGGTTTGACTGTAATTTAAACATGAAAAAAAGATGGATCCCGCCTGCCGAGAGTTTCTTAGATGATTAAAGTTAAACAGAAGCATGCGACGTTAAAATGATACTTAGTGAAATGCAAGCGACAATCTATCCCGCTATATTATGTACTCACGCAGTTTGATTCGGAAATCAATGTACTAGATCACTACTTCATATCATGTCTTAAAGTCCCGTATTAACAACACAAAAAGCTAAAGAAGGAAGGAAATGAGAGAAGACATGTGACCATATTGTTAATGCAAATCTTACTAACAAAGACAAAAGACACCATACGAAAAGTGACACAACTTAAATAAGAGATATAACATCGTCAATTGGAACTAATATATCATTAGATATTAAAAAGTGGACCTGATAATAAGAATTTAAAACTTCGAACATTATTATCCTAATTAACGATCCCCTAGTTTTTAGTAGCACTTGAGAACGCTGTACTTATATCAGTAAAGTAAAAGGGCTTTCTTTTTTCATTTTATGCTGTTTCATCTTTACTTCTACTTTCACATCAGTAGATGTAACAGGGCTTCCTTCAATCTTTTCTTCTTTAGTCATTTTTGGCTGTTGCATGTTGTCTTCTTTCGTCTTAGGAGAGCTTCCTTTTTCCTCTTCTTCTTCTGATGAAGACTCAGAGTTCATATTTGGGATGGCCCTAGAAGCAAGAGACACACCAACCACCATACCAGCAGCAAGACCAAGACCAGATAAAGCAACTGCTGTACCTGCAACAGTAGCAACTGCAGTAGTAACCATCTCAGCAGCCACCATTGTTTTAATAATGGAAGCAAAAATAGCGAAACTCATTTTCTCACTTAATCTTGGTTTATCTATTTCTTGGAGGAGAAGAGTACGTAGTTGCAATAGACATACACATATCAGTATATATAGGAAATACTATTTGGTGACTGTGAAGTCGACTTGTTAATGAGTGTTATAAAATCGAGATGTAAATGCAAGGTCTTTGAAAGTGTAAACGTTCGATCTCTTCGATTAGTGTAGATGCACGTCTTGGAAAACGTAACACTCGTTAACTGTACTAGAAGGCTCGGTAAAGCAAATGACTATTGACTACAACAAATAAAATGAAAGTGTTGGACTAGTTGATGATGATGCAGGCTAGTTGTAAAAGTTGTACACATTTACTTGTTATTTATTTGTAAAGGGCAAAGCCCAAGTAAATTTACTTTCAGTTTTTAGTTTAGTTAGCTGGGCTCCGTCCATTGTGTAAATAGACTCGGATACTGATCAATACAAACAAGGATTCATTTTTCTCAAGTGAACCTAAGGTTACCACCTGTTCTCTCTCTAATCGCCGCCTCAATCTCATATCCCAACTGATCATTTCCGGCCAAGTTAGCAAGTTAACAGAAAGGGCAGGAAGAGAAGAAAATGAAATTAGCTTTTGGTTGCCGCTTGAGAATCTTATTGTCAAAGCTTCCTGCTTTTTGGTAAGGTTCAACTCTTTATATTGCATTCACAGTTAATATGTAGTAATAATTTGTTCCATGAGTTTGTCATGTTCAAATTTACTAAGGTGCATAGTAATTCTTTTCTTCAAACTCACCTTTCAAAATTATTTAGGGGAAGTGCTTCCTGCCTCCCCCACACCCCAGTTAACAAGTTATGATGTCATTCTTGTTTTCTTGTTCACTCTCTTACTTCGTGTTTGGTATCAACCTGTTAATACATTTTCTTCTAAAATAATATCTGAGCTATACGTAGATGTAAATGCTACTGAATAACCAGAAAAGCTACACATTTGCTAGAACTGTTATTGATACTAGATGTTGAAACTTTGCTCCTTTATTATTCCAGGCCAGGAAGATGAAGAAAGTTGATATTACAGCGAATTGAGCGCGGAATTGTGGTTTGGATGCTCTATTCATGTGGTTTCAACATGCATTTCTCTCTTTCCTCCAACTTTGCCATCACGATGCCACTGCACCTATTGAAACTGGTTGTTGTATTTGATATAATCATAGGCTCAACCTGTGAAGTAAAAGAGCTCTCCAATTTGATCGTCTTCTAGCCGAAGATCAATTTTGTCCATCACAGTCAACAAATATAATGTTGTGTTGTAAAATAGGATAAATATGTCCCTCAGGCTATGTCCGAGGCTTCTTGTTTCATGTTGCATTTGTCAGTTATACTCACACAGATGGAACTATCAGTTCATTAGTGTTAAAAACCATATATCTTATTTTCCAATTGCCACAGCTCCTAGTATTTCATTAATCAGAGATTCTTGTCTAGGTGATCCGTGGAGCCATGGTAAATTTAACCATGAACAAAGCATTAGATTAGTTAAATTAATGTTTGATAAGTTGTACTAATGTACTAAGGAAATGACTAACAGTCGGTCAATCTCAAAATATTCCTCAAGTCTTTTCATACATCTCTAGTACAATATATCTTGAATTAAAACAAAAAGACTAATTAAAATGAAATTTCAAATAAAAACAAAGACCTTAAATCCTTAAAAAAAGAAAAAGAACTTAGGTTGTTGAAGCAAATGAAGTGTTTTATTTTCCACGAAGTCCACGAAAATAGCCCTTAGGATCAGCCTCAAAACCATCTCTTTGATATGAACAAGTCCAAACCTGGAGCTTTCATCATTTTCCTGGAAGTATTTGTTTCTGAATCTGCACCACCAACCAACTTGCATAGGAACCATGCTGCAATAGCCATGGCTGCTATAGCCCCTCCCACTTTTGCTATATTTTTCAGCTTTCTTTCCTCGATAGCCTTACTTTTTTGAAGCTGCTGCTTCTGCCTTTACAAACAATCAAGTTATCAAAGTAATAGGTTTGGCTATACTCCTTAGCCCTTACTCCTTTGGACTGAGAGTGTGGCCCACTCTAACTCTAATTATTATTTTCTTTTTGTCACGTTGGTGTATGGTATTCGCTTTTAGAGTTCGATTAACTCAAATTTACATTGAAAAGTTTTATTTTGCATGGTTAAACTCTCTATCAATGATATCTTTTTGTCTCAGGAGTCGAATTTGAAAAATATTACTAGTACTTAAAGATGAAAGGAAGCAATCTTTATGGTAACTCTAGTTATCATTTGTGTAATTATTACAGGTAAATTATTACTACCATTTGGGTTTTGAGCAACTTACACTGCTTGACCCATCCCAACCAATATCTTAAAGATTTAGTTTGGTGTATTGAAAGTTTATAAATCTTACATCAGATTAACTTGTGATATCAAATTTAATTTTGTATAAAATACTGAGTGCGGATAAACTTTTATTTTAACATATCAAAATACTATAAAGTACTGTAAGAAGCAAATCTTCACACGCTACTTTAGTTCCTTACTAGTGTGGCCTCACTCTCGACTCTAGTTAGCTTTTTTCTTTGTTTGTCCTATGGTGCTACGTATTTGTTCTCGGAGCTCGATTAATCTGAATTCATATTGAAAATTTTTACTTTAGATGGTAAAAACTCTATATTAGTGACATCTTTTTTTTTATCAAGAGTCAAATTCGTAACATGTGAAGTACTAAAGATGGATGGCTATTTACCGTTTTATTGCAACGTTTTATCATTAGTGTAATTATTATAGGTAAATTATTAAATTATTACCATTTGGGTTTGAGCAGCCTACACTGCTTGACCCATCCTAACCAAATATCTTAAAGACTAAAGTTTGGTGTATTGACAGTTTATGAATTCTTACATAATATGATTGAGCATTGACTTGCAATAGCAAATCTGATAGGTTAACATATGGAATATAAAGCAATAGAAGCAAGTCTCCACAGGCTACTTTAACCTTACAAGAATAGTTTTTTTCCAAAAAAAAAAAAAAAGGAACATTTCAACCAAATATTGTCCAAATGGACCCTAAGCTCCTGTTTGGCCATGGGAATTTTTTTACTTTTTTTCTCAAAATATTTGAAAACATTGCTTGGTTATAAAGAGGATGGATGAAGTGGAGGCTCGCATCCGGTGTCCTGTGTGATAAGAGAGTGCCACCTAGGCTTAAAGGCAAATTCTACAGGGCGCACGTTAGACCAGCTATGTTGTATGGGGCAGACTGCTGGCTAGTCAAGAACTCACACATTCAGAAGATGAGTGTGGCAGAAATGAAAATGCTTAGGTGGATGTGTGGGCACACACGGATGGATAAAATTAAGAATGAAGTCATTTGAGACAAGGTGGAAGTGGCCCCAGTGGCTGAAAAGTTGCGAGAAGCGAGATTGCGATGGTTCGGCCACGTAAGAATGAGGAGTGTTGATGCTCAGGTAAGGAGGTGTGAGAGGTTGGTTGTGCCGAGTCTACCAAGAGGTAGAGTTAGACCAAAGAAGAACTGGCCCGAGGTGATCCGACAAGACATGACCCAGATCCAGATCACCGAGGACATGACCTTAGATAGGAGAGCATGGAGGTCGAAGATTAGGGTAGAGGGTTAGGTAGTAGTCGAGTGTCTGTTCTCTTCAGGGATGTAGTATTATATGTATATAGCCGATTCTCATCTTAGTTTGCACCGATATATCTATTGTTGTTTTATGTTTATTTTGGTAAGTATTAGTTGTGTCTTTCATTCTAGTGTTGTATTGATGTAGTGTTGTCTTGATTTTCAAAATTGTCTAGTTTATCTTTATTTTTCATAGCCGAGGGTCTATCGGAAACAGCCTCTCCACTTTGGTTGGGGGTAAGGTATGCATACATCTCACCCTCCCCAGACTCCACTTGTGAGATAAACTGGGTATATTATTGTTATATTGTATTGCTTGGTTATAAAATTTAAAAAGTGATCAGTTTTTGGACAATTATTAAATTTTTCTACTCGAAAACCTCCAACTACTTTTTCAATAAAATATATGTCCAAATACAACTTTAATTTCTAAGTCATTTTCCATTGTCTTTGAAAACTCTACATTTAGCATTATAGCAATAACATATAGGCACCCTTAGGCCAAACGGTAGGGGGTGGTTGTTTGTTGTATCCAAGTTAGGTGAAAAATGGGCCCCAACACTTTATGAACACAAGAAACAACAAAAATTATTTATGAAAACAAGTGAGTAATAGTAATTTAAATTAATCAAAACCAACTATAGGTCTCCCATTTCAAGAACCAACCATTCAACTTACAAAAGAAGCAGTAGACAGAGAAGTTGAAGAAAATGAAAGCAGAAAGTATAGTGGAAAATGCAATGGAGACACTCAAAAAATCAAGTCCATTTTATGAAAACTTGGTAAATAGTGAGAGTAAGTTGAAAAGTTGGATAATGCAAGATCCAATAGCCTTTACGATTTTTATTGGAGTTGTGTTAATTTTGTTGTTCAGTTGGTGGTGCAGTTGCTGCTGCAGAGGCAATAAAAGAAATGATAAGATGATGAAAGGTGGTGGCCGCAGGAATAACAAGAAATCCTATTGATATCCTAAGCTTCAAATTAGAGCATCACCATCACCACCTCCGGCCACAACATGTCACATTTTCTTTTTGTATGGCACATCTTGACCACTTTAATTTCTTTATCTTCAATTAATGTATTGCAAAGTTTTTTGTTTGCTTGCATGTATTTTCTTTGATTTAGTTTGCCACTTCAAAGTTAGTAATGGTAAATTAGTTAAACGTGTGTTTTATTTTATGTTTTTTTTTTAAAATTTATATATGTTACTAATAGGTAGAAATGATGATAAGTACCCCTTGAAATTGTGTATATGTCATTTTAAAATAGTTCCATCGGTTAATAGGGGACCTTCCTAAAATAGAGGTGTGTAATAGAAAATTTGGTCTTCGTTCAAAAGGGTATTTATACATTTTGCCTAATAATAAATTTATTAGATAGATAGAAAGAAGATAATGTTAAGCTGTGGTCATCATCAAATAAAATTTGTGGACAATTGAATAAAGTCTATTTGTCAATTACCTAGTTGTGTAGTGCTACCATAGCAAAACTTCTTTAATTAGGACAAGATAGGAGTAATGGCTTCAAATTATTCTATTTGTTTGCTATGGAACATTTCTCTCTTATGGTGCTATACAGTGTGAATCCCAAATTAATCGGTTAAATAGTGTTGGTTGGATATCAAATGGTTAAAGAATAAAACCCTCTTGTCCACGGAGAGGGCTATGCAATTTGTAGATATAGAATATATATTCCAAAAAGATAAAATAATTATTTAATAAAAAGAAATCAATGAAATAATCAGATTCAGAGTACTAATCCAAGGAGCGAATTGGGTCCCTAATATCCCCACTCCCCAACTCCCTACCAGCTTTAGCTAAATAATTGTGTTTTTTAAAGTTGTTGGCAAGACCAAGAAAGTCTTCTAAGAGCAATGAAAGAAGGAGAGAAAAGAAAAGTACTCACCAAAATTGTCGCTTTATAACACTGTTCCAACTTAAGTATATACTGGTCTTCCAAACGGGAAACGAGGTTACTCCCTCCGGTCAAAAGGATGTTATAGTTTGATTTAGAATAAAGTTTAAAAAGTAGAAGAAAGAATTTTGAAATTTGTGTTTTAAAATAAATTATAGATAAATATGTGACTATAAAACATCTCATTAAGGATAAAATGGTAAGTTTGCAGTTGAATCATTTCGAAATTTAAAATTGTGTCATTCCTTTATGAGCGGACTAATAAGAAAATAATGTCATCATTTTTGGAACAGTGGGAGCATTACTTGTTGGGGTTTGAAGTGGGTGGTGTGAATGGAAAATGGAGGAAGAAGATGAAAATGCAACTTTGGCTTTTGCACTCTGTCTCTCATCGGTTAGAGACATGTATTTTATTGGGTATACATATAAAATCACTTCCTTTAGCTCTTAAAATGAGCTAAGAGGGAGGGGCCTCGCGCCGTCATCGCTCGCTCGGCCTCGGCTTCGACTTCGGATTCGGTCAGTTGAGCACGTTCTAGAAACAACCACTAATTAGGCTGCTTTTATTGAACATCCACATGTTGGAATGAACAACCATCTTCATACCCCTTCATCCAGAAGTTCGTTTGCTATAATAGATCACCATCCCTTCAGATTTTCCTCACGAAAATTCTGATCTTTCTCCTCATTCTTTCTGCATTACTTTCAAAAAAAGTAAACAACATCATAGTGTGATTTCGCTGCCGGCTATTTGAGTTCGTTGTTTGTTGCAGTTTGGAGTACCACTATAACAACAAAGGTAATCTGTTCTATCTTGGGAGGATCTAATCCACAACCTCGGGTACTGCAAGGGGATTAAGTTCCTTAAGGAGACGCTGTGAATCCAGCGGGCTCGGATTTTTCTCCTTTCTATTTCTGATTTTTCCGGTTCTGGTTTTATTCGAATAACAGTTTACTAACAATCTTAAGGAACTTAATTTACTTTCTGTTTTTTGAATAAAAGTCTGGTATTTGGAGATTAAAATATTCGTGGTTTTCTACTCCCGTTTTGGAGATTAAAGTTTACGTAACTTTCTACTCCTACTGTTGTTCGGTTTAAAGAGTAAACATTTCACCGAATCTGTTTGTATTTTGGTTTGAAGATTAAACACTTCACCAAATTTACTTGTATTATCTTTCGGTTTGAAGATCTAAAAACTTCACCGTTGGTTAATTCTGGTTGTGTCATTTTGACAGAAATGACAAATGACAGGGAACTATTGTTCCTGCTACCACAGTTCCTAGTGCTGTTGGTCCAAGTCGTCATGCGTCTGTAACGGCTATGCCACCAGCAGAAAAGTCGGGAAAGTTTTCAGGAATTGATTTTAAGATATGGCAGCAAAAGATGTTCTTTTATCTGACCACTCTAAGTCTTCTGAGGTTCATTAAGGAGGACATTCCTGTCCTACCCGAGGGAACACCTGAAAATGAACGATTCCTTGTTATTGAGGCATGGAAGCATTCTGACTTCCTATGTAAGAATTATATTCTTTGTGGGCTGGAAGATGACTTGTACAATGTTTATTGTAACATTGAAACGTCAAAGGAACTGTGGAATGCACTTGAAAAGAAATATAAAACTGAAGATGCTGGATTGAAGAAATTTGTGGCCGCCAAATTTCTGGATTATAAAATGGTGGACATCAAGTCTGTTGTGTCCCAAGTCAAAGAGCTTTAAATTATTATTCACGATCTCCTTGCTGAAGGTATGATCTATATTAATGCTTTTGTTAAACGTATTAATTATAATGTTACTTACAATTTTTTCATTGAAGGTTTGGTCATCAATGAAGCGTTTCAAGTTGCGGCTACGATTGAAAAGTTGTCACCTTTGTGGAAGGATTTTAAGAACTACTTGAAACACAAGTGCAAGGAGATAACACTTGAAGATCTGATTGTTCGTCTAAGGATTGAGGAAGACAATTAGTCCGCTGAAAAGAAGGCTCATGGAAGTTCAACAATAGCGGGAGCGAACATTGTTGAAGTTGCTCCGAAGCAAAATTAGAGAAAGAAGTCTTCTGGAGCAAAGAACTATCCAAGCAAGAAAAAGTTCAAGGGTAGTTGCTTCAACTGTGGCAAACCTGGACATAAGTCCGCGGACTGTCGTGCCCCAAAGAAGGACAATGATAAGGACAAGAAAAAGAAGAAGGTTCAAGCCAACATGGTTGAAGAAAACTTAATTTCCCAAGGAGTTCACGACATTGATCTGTGTGCTGCGATTTCCGAATGTAACTTGGTTGGAAATCCAAAGGAATGGTGGATCGATTCTGGAGCCACCTGCCATGTTTGTGCTGTTAAAGAAGCTTTCGCCTCCTATGCTCCCACTGGAACGGATGAAACCATTTTTATGGGAAATTCTGCAACGGCCAAGATTGAAAGATATGGAAAGTTTTTCTGAAGATGACTTCTGGCAAGGTGCTGACTCTATACAACGTCCTTCATGTTTCTGAAATTAGGAAGAACTTAGTTTCTACTGCACTCCTCGTCAAGAACGGATTTAAGTACATTTTTGTATCTGATAAAGTTGTATTAACTAAGAATGATCTATTTGTAGGAAAATGTTACCTAAATGAGAGCCTTTTCAAGCTGAATGTAATGGTCGTTGACAATATGAATAAAATTTCAGCTTCTTCTTACTTGGTTGAGTCAAATAATTTATGACATTCTCGTTTGGGATATGTCAATAATAAAACCTTGCGCAAAATGATAAATCTAGAAGTATTGCCTAACTTTGAATGCGAAAAATCAAAGTGTCAAGAATGTGTTGAGTCTAAATATGCTAAACAACCTTACAAGTCAGTTGAAAGGTGTTCTGAACCTTTAGACTTAATACATACAGATATTTGTGATATAAAGTCAATATCATCTCGCGGTGGAAAGTAATACTCCCTCCGTTCTAAAATGGTTGTCATAGTTTGACTTGGAGCAGAGTTTAAGAAATGTGGTAAGACTTTTGGAACTTGTGGTCCAAAATAAGCCATACATAAATATGTCGCTATAAAGCATTTCATTAAGGGTAAAGTAGTAGTTTAAACTCAAAAATATTTCCAAATTTAAAATTGTGCCATTTTTTTTGGAACGGACTAATAAGAAAACTATGACAACCATTTTGGAACGGAGGTAGTACTTCATAAATTTTTATTGACGACAACACGCGATATTGCTATGTTTACTTACTTGGTAGTAAAGATGAAACAATTGACGCATTCAAGCAATACAAAAATAAAGTTGAAACGCAACTTAACAAAAAGATCAAAGTGATAAGAAGTAACAGGGGCAGTGAATATGAATCTCTTTTTGAAGAAATATGTTTAGAATATGGCATTATTCACCAAACAACTGCCCCATCCACTCCCTAATATAATGGAATTGCGGAAAGGAAAAATCGAACATTAAAGGAGATGATGAATGCCTTAATGATAAGTTCGGGTGTACCCCAGAACTTGTGGGGGGAGGATATTCTTACAGCTAATCGAATGCTTAATTGAGTTTCCCATAGAAAAATACAATCCATTCCTTATGAAATGTGGAAAGGAAGGAAGCCCACCTTAAAATATTTCAAAGTGTGGGGGTGTTTAGCTAAAGTGCAAGTCCCTAAACCTAAAAGGGTTAAGATAGGGCCGAAAATAGTCGATTGTGTATTCATTGAATATGCTACAAATAGTAAAGCATATCAATTTTAAGTTTATAAATAAAAAATCCCGACATTCATGTTAATACGGTAATGGAATCAGACAAAGTTGAATTTTTCGCAAATATATTTTCGTATAAAAAGAAATGTGAGTCAGTTGGTGAAGGAGCCAAACGACCTCGGGAAGGAACTAAAGAAACTACTCCAAATGAGGAGGAACCAAGACGTAGCAAGCGTCAAAGGACCTCTACTTCATTTGGAGATGACTTTGTGACTTTTTTTATTAGAAAACGAGCCTCGAACATTTAAAGAAGCCATGTCTTCTTCGGAATCACCATTTTGGAAAGAGGCAGTCAATAGTGAAATTGAATCTATCTTAAACAACCATACTTGGGAATTGGTTGATCTTCCTCCTGGGAACAAACCGTTAGGTGCCAAATAGATTTTCAAAAGAAAAATGAAAGCTGATGGCACTATTGACAAGTATAAGGCAAGACTAGTTGTCAAAGGTAATAAACAAAAGGAAGGTCTTGATTATTTTGACACATATTCGCCGGTAATGAGGATTACATCCATAAGGATGTTAATAGCGTTGGCCGCCGTGTATGGTCTCGAAATCCATCAAATGGATGTGAAAACAGCCTTTTTAAATAAAGATTTAGAGGAAGAAATGTACATGAAACAACCCGAAGGGTTTGTAGTTCCTGGAAAGGAAAAGAAGGTATGTAGACTTGTTAAGTCTCTTTATGGACTAAAACAAGCACCCAAATAATGGCATGCGAAATTTGACCAAATTATGTTGTCAAATGGCTTTAGACTTAATGAGTGTGATAAATGTGTTTACATTAAGAAAACTCCAAATCATATAGTCATTGCTAGTTTATATGTGGATGATATGTTAATAATGAGTAACGACATTGCCAATATAAATGCTACTAAGCGTATGCTAGCTAGAAAGTTTGATATGAAAGACTTAGGAGTTGCCAATATAATCCTAGGCATTAAGATTCATCTGACTCCCTAAGGTCTGGCTTTTTCTCAATTTTATTACATTGAAAGTGTTCTTGAAAGATTCAAGTTCTTAAATTTCAAAGTGTCAAAAAGTCCCTTGGATGTGACTCTGCCTCTAGCAAAGAATAGAAGAAAAAGTACGTCCCAACTGGACTACGCTAGGGTGTTGGGTTTCCTAATGTACATCTACACGACCTGATATAGCATCTGCTAATAGTAAGCTAAGTCGGTACGCACACAACCCAAGTGTAACTCATTAGATGACAATGAGACGAGTTTTGGGATACTTACAACATACCCAAAACTTTGCTTTGCATTATAGTAAATATCCTGCAGTCATAGAGGGATATTGTGATGCGAATTGGATAGTCGGTTGAACTGATTCAAAATCTACGAGTGGATATATTTTCACAATTGGTGGAGAAGCAGTGTCTTGAAAATCATCCAAACAAATATTGATTGTCCGCTCTACAATGGAAGATGAGTTTATAGCTTTAGATAAGGTCGGTGAAGAAGCTGAATGACTTCGAAATTTCTTGGAAGATATTCCATTTTGGCCCAAGCCATTGACACCGATTTGTATACATTGCGATAGTCAATCGGCTATAGGACGGGCTAGAACGTTATGTATAATGGCAAAAATCGTCATATACGACGAAGACATTAAACCATTAGGCAACTGATCTCTAGGGGAATGATCACTGTTGACTACGTGAAGTCAAGTGATAATGTATCGGATCCACTTACAAAAGGCCTAACTAAAGATGCAATTGAGAAGTCATCGAAGGGAATGAGACTATGGCCGAGGACAAGTGACTCATGACGGTAACTCTACATAGAAGACTGGAGATCCCAAGATCTAGGTTCAAGGAGGTCAAACAAAGTTGTGAGTGACGGTTCAACATTGTCAAACTAAATCTATTTTAGTCCATTCTCGTGATGAAATAATGTTCAGTACCAAGGATAAAAGCGCCGTAGCCTCAGGACGTTTTGTAAGTGTCCCATCTCGAGGCGAGGTTCAAACGAGTCCCAAAACTGCATTTTAAAATAGAGCTATAATTAATGAGAAATTTGTAGAATCGGTCTTAAATTAACTTATTTGGAACTGATAGGGCGTCAATATTGCTGATCTATATTCAAATAAACATGTTAATGCTAAGTGATAACCATAAAATAAAACAAATGGACCTTAGTGGGTCCTTAGTGGAATATCAAGTCTCAACAAAACCATTGGCCTTAGTGAGATCTCTCATCTCAACAAAACCATCCTTACATAAAAACCAAGCAACAACAACAACAAAGGAACTGTACCAGGAACAATTGTATCAGCTAGCTAGCATCGTCATGGAACAACTGAAGTCAGTGAACGTAGAAAGCATAAGAAAAGCAGCAGTTGAGAAGTTCAAGGAGATAAAAGTAGAAAGTATGGTGGAAAATGCAAAGGAGACAGTTAAAAGATCAACTCCATTCATATCAAACTTGTTAAAGATGTCGTTTAACTGGTTGAAAACAACTCTTCCACCTTCACTAATGGCCACCCCAAAAGAGAAGTCGAAAAGTTGGATGAATTATCCACTAACCTTTAAGCTTTCTATTGGGTTGGTGTTGATTTCGTTATTCAGTTTGTGTTGTTATAGCAAAGGGTGTAAAGGAAGCAGAAAGATGATGAGACCTCCTGGCAGGAGGAATAATGCAAGGATACCAAGGGGTGGTTTTGAGAGCAACCCCAAATCTTATTTTCGTAATCTCCGTTCCGAGAAAACCACATAGCTCATGCAATTGTGACACAGTTTCAAATCCACCTCCACCTCCGGCAACCACCTCACTTCTTTATTTGTTTTTTTTTTGTTTTGTTTTGGTACCAGTTTCTTTATCTTTATCTCTTTTTCTTTAGTTATCTATTAATCCTAGTATGTTTTTTTTAATGACATGCATCTTTGTCTTTGGTTTACTTTAATTTGCCACGTCAAAAGCCAGTAACATTACATGTACCTTTGGTTTGGTTTGAACTGTCAATATGTGTTTATTCTTTACTTGTATCCTACTTGCATTTCAAACTAGTAAATATGATCGGGAAATGGTTATATAATGATAAGGTTTATCTTGATTTGTTAAAATGAACAAGGAAAAAAAAAGGGATGGATGAGATATAATTAGTACTACTACTAAGTTTAATGAGCCGTCGACGTAATTAATCCATCAACAAATATTTTCTTTGTTATGCAAGTCCTGTGGAAGTTGAGTAGCAATATGTAAGAGTTGAGCACCTACACGAAAAATCGAGTTTTTCGACGGACAGCATCTAACTTTCAACGGAACTTCGATGGACTCCATCATAAAGTGGCTTGTTACGATGGGAAAACCACAAATATGGCAGAATCCGTCGAAAATTCCATCGAAAAACTCAATTTTATTGGTAGCGGCCATTGTTTTAGCTAGGCCCCTCAATGTATATTTGGTTAAAAATTTAACCGCACTGAGTGGTTTACCCCCGATCAATAAATAAATGACACATTATTAGGATTTACATCAGACCATGTTCATTTATTTAGCTACAATTATTAGTATTTAACCATAGTTAACACAATATATTTTTTACATGATATAAATATTAATTAAAATACTTAATAAATCTTAGCTTGGTATAATTCCCGTTATCTCCTTTAGGTCGTCAAATTAATTCACTGTACTACTCTTTGAGTCCACTGAATGAATCCAAATGGAAGGCCTATTTGGAAGGCCATTTATGAGCTTCTGCTGCTTAGCAATAGCAATAGCAATAGCAATATTAATATTTCAACATTGAACATTTTGTAACTTTCCGAAAGACTATACAACTTGGTTGATTTACAAATTGAGCTAAAGCTAAGAAGAGTTATCTTTCATCATTTCTCAACATATTAGAGATTTTCAGCAAACGTTTGAAAAGTAAAATTAAATAATATGTACAAAAAAAATTAGAATGCAGTCATTTCTTTTTCCTAGATTAACAAAAAAATATCCATTAGTAATTTTGCTTAATTTTTATCTCTATAATATACTATCAGTGAGTTTATACTATGCATTTGTTTTCAAGATGTATCATTCAAAAAGTAAAGTTAACCAAGGGATGATAAAATTAAAGTTAATCTAAGCTACGCTATTGACTTTTATTCCTTTTAAAATTTTTTATATTTATTAAAATAGTCATAATTTACCTTAGTTTGTCTTTCATAATTAACTTAAATATATTAAGTGTAAATACCCCGTGCAGGTAAATTTTTGAGAAAATTATATAGCATGAATATTTAGAAGAGTCCTTTACAAAAAATAGACATATTTTTACTTTATTATGATTTATAAACATTTAACAACATGTCATTTATTTATTATAGACATTCTTTTTTATTTAATACTTTTCCCCTTACAAGCCTATTATTGGGGAGTTGATGAGTCAGTACAGATTATTTAGGGATATCTCCCCTCATTTATTTGGAAAATATACTAAATATCCTAGATATGTTTTAAAATACTTAATTAAAAACTTGCAATCCCCGATTAATAGTAAAAATAGCTCTTTTATCTCTATGTCCGTTCAGTTATCATTTTTTCTTGATTAACGCAAATAGTAAAAATTAGCAACTAATTGGAGAAGAATATAAAAGAATTCATGTAAGTGTGTAATCATGAAGGTAAGAAATGACGGTGGCGAAAGAAGCATGATTCTTGGGGGTGAACTACGTAAATAAATATTATATATAATATGTATGATATACTAGCAGTAATATTTTTAGATAAAGATTTTTGCGTATTACTTTAATATTTTATCAATATTAATGTATATTTGATGTTATATATGTGCATATTATTTACATAACACGAGTATATTATTTGCATATTATTCTATTTTTTATAGCCATTACTCTTAATGAAACACTTACCCATTTAAATGTCTATTTTAGTGAAAATGATGGATCATGACAGCTTTTTAAAAGATTGTCTCTCCTCATTAATTTCAAATATTAACTAAATATCTCAAACACACTCAATTATTTTCTAATTTCAAGCAAATAAATATATGCAATCTCGATTGTGAGTGTTCCCACTTTACTAAATGTTAGCACCGCTGGTAATAACCAATCTTGTATTGGTAAAACTAGATGAGTAAAACAAGGAAGTAAAATATTCCTAAATTATCTCACTAATCCTAGTGGTGCATCATAGTAAATTAAAACAACATTTTCTCTCCCAAAAAGCAACTCAACGTTCTCTTCTCTCTCATATACTTGCTTTTCTTAGATATGCACATTCTATGTTTCCAGTATTTGTGCGTATATATGCAATATTCTATGTATAATGCATATTTTATTTTTCCTAATTACACTATTTTTGGGAGTTAAATATATTATATATTTAATGTATATTTAGTGTGTAAATGAGTTATCTCCAAAATGGCCATTGACATAAAATGTGATTGTAAACGATGTGAAACTGATATAAATTAATGAAACTTTGTATTATATATGGTTTATACCGTAAAAGAGCATAAAATAAATACAATGTGTAAATAGATCATATTTAAATTATATTTTATGCATATTGTGATGTAAATTATGCATATTCTTTGCATAACACAAATATACGTTTTACGTGCTTAAAATATCTATATATAAATTATATTCGAGGTCTGTTGTATAATGTGTATTTATCATAACACTTAACACACACACACACACACACACACACACACACACACACACACACACACACACACACATATATATATTTGTTGTATATTTTCTGTGCATCAATCAATATCGAGTCTATTATATGTAATGAAATACCAACATATAAATTTGAATTCTAATTTTTATATATATATATATATATATATATATATATATATATATATATATATATATATATATATATATATATATATATATATATATATATATATATATATATATTTGTTGTATATTTTCTGTGCATCAATCAATATCAAGTCTATTATATGTAATGAAATACCAACATATAAATTTGAATTCTAATTTAATATTTTATTTATTTAAAAAATAATTTAATAAGTGTAGAATGTGTGTATGTTGATGGTTATATTTCCTATCTGTTTTTCCGTTTGCAATTTTCTGTAATAACTATCATCTTTGAAAAATCTTTGGGAGCTTTTGTTATGTTTTTATACGGTATGTATCCTTAGGAGATTTGATTTTGATTTAGTTAGATATCCAAAAATTTCAGTTTATCCATTTATTTACTAACGAGATATTAGGCATTTTTTTTGGGAGGGGATTAGGCTTCTTAATGCATAACATAAATAGAATTTAGTATTTGGATTAATTTATGGCTAGCCTTTGTGCATATTGCCCAGTGACCATTTAAATGTAAGGCCACTATTGTGGATGGCTAGATATGTTATTTACTCTAAATTTTTACCCCATATTTGCTTAGATGATGCTTCAATCTTTGCAAGTGTCAACAGAAAGAGTAGTGGCAGAGTGAATAATTTGATGATTAAATAAATCCTGAACTATTGAGCATGTATTTTCAAAGGAAGAAAAGATACACAATTGATCAGAAAGAAATGAAAGTGATAATCAGAGATAAAAAGGAATGATATAATTATATATCTCAAGACAATTTAACTTCATAAAATAATTCATAACCATACAAATTTATAAGATATGTTTTAAATTACAAATCTCAAAAGCATTTTTTAATTTTTTTAACTCCATGCCTAATCAACCATCCTCACATAAATTTAGACAAAATGAGTTTTTTTCTTTTTCTTAACATGCTGGAAGTGGCAGAATACACCTTTAAACAATAAGTACTACTTCCGGTCCATTTTATAATATGTTTTGATCTATTTTTCTTGGTCTACAATATTTGATCTTTCCAAAAATTTAAAAAGTTTTTTCCAATACCACCCTTGCTAAATGCTAATAAATAACTTAAACAAAACTCTAGGTTATAGTAACTTGACTAAGGACTAATATGGTCAATTATATTGCTAATTAATGCTAAAAATATAATTTCTTTTAATATGGGTAAAAATACCCGTAACATCTATATCTATACTATTCTAAAAGCAGGAGACCCTTAGTGAAATGTCAACCGACTTTTTTACCCTCCGTAAGTGATTTTAAGTTGGATATAATTGTAAATTCGCTAATTTAATTATCATTAAATACCTTAAATATATATTATAATAATATTGTTGGCATAATTATATCTCTAAACTAACAGGCAAATTCCCACAAATTATTTCCTTGTACAATACTCTTAACCAAAGATTTCCAGTCTCTTCGTATTCCTCCTACAGTACAATACTCTTAACCAAAGATCCCCAGTCTCTTCGTATTCCTCCTACAACTCTCTTCGTAGTCCTCCTAAATCTTGCCTCCCCTCCTTAATTCTTTGTCATTTCTTTCCTTTTTCTTATACTTTAGTTTTGGTGTTGTTTTTAATTTAGGATTTCTGTTTTCTCTTTCCTTATACTAAAATAGTACTTAATTCCGATTTGGAATCGGTTTTCTATTAGGTTTAGGTTTCAGTTTTGTTTGTCCCAATTTGATTATGACTCCAATTTCTTGTATAAGAGGCCAAAGCTCCTATAAAAGAAGCTCCTATTTTGCATTCTTCCTATTATTTGTTTCACGGCGTCTACAAAAGAGATAATCTCTTCCTTCTTCTAAATTCCAGTTTCTCTCATACTGCATTGCATAACCATTTCATTAATTTGAGTTTTTTTAAAGTTAAATGCTTATGTTAATTCTCTTTTATTAAGTAGCTTGCACCATAGTTATACGCACACATACATATACATTAAAAGGTCTGTTTTTAGTATTGCAACAATGCTAAATCTTAAAGTTAGTATTGTTTATAGATAGTATAGATTTATAGTTGTTCTTAAAATTAGTATTGTTTATTATTTGATTGAGATTCTTAAAGTTAGTGTTGTTTGTTATTTTATCGAAGCTCTTAATTTATAGTGGTATTTTGAAAGGCCGTGCTTTCAGATTGTCATTCTTCATATTTTTCATAAACATCTAAATTCGAGTGATACAGTATTTGTCTCATGAATCAATTAAAAATACGTTGTTGTCTTGCTGATTTGGGAGGATTTCATTAATTTATAGTTGTGGTATTTTGAAAGGCTGCGCTTTGAGGGCATGATTCCTGTTGTCTGGTTCTTCTATCTTTGATCTACTTTATTTGTCTTATGAATCAATCAAAAATATGTTGTTGTCTTGTTGATATGAATGATTTCATATCTAACCTCACTTACAAATTCTGTGCTTTGTGCATGTTATTTGGATCAATAAATTTCGTAAGTACCAATATATCTCTCATTTTTTACAAATCATTGTTATGCCAACAAAAGTTGTTTATCTATAAAATTTATTGAATATTATTTTCTTTAATTGACTAAGTGTATTATACTTGCATAATTTATAAATATTGTTATTTAAGAATAGAGAATTTCTATTTTCACTCTTGCAGTTAGGCAACTTTCGATCTTGGTTATCTGAGGTAAATATTTCTCCTTATTTCTCATAATTTATGACAATAATATTACTTTGTTATTGTTAGAATAGTAAAATCGTTATTGAGATTTTATTGCAGGTTTGGGAACAATGGCAACTGAAACAGAAAATACAAACAAATGGGTTCCAATTAACAGTTTAAGAAAATATGATTCTGATAAGACACTAAAAGTCTTCCTAATTGGAAGTGCGGTGGTAAAACCATTCAAAAAAGATAAAAATCAATGGTGATGGTCTCTTATCTTTGTGGATGAAGAGGTAATATTGTTCTTTATGTATCCATATTTTAATCTCTATCTTTTGACTTTAGTTTTAGTTATTTTACTAATTTTAGTATATATATTTTTTACAGGGAACCAAAATTCAAGGAATAGTTTTCAATAACCTTATTGAAACGCTTCAAAAAATTTTCCAACAAAATAAAACCTATTACATCATCAACAGTGTCATAAATGGTGTCAATCCTGATTTTCCGTCAGTGCACAAATTACAGGTCAGTTAGTGTTCTGTTGGCATTCATATGGACAAATCTATTATAGGAATCTGAAAGTTCTTCAAATTGTTAATGGCTCTATGTTAAGATTCTTGAGACAAATTAGAAATTTGTTCGACAAGTCTCTGGTGGTCCATTCAAGATGTGGTCTGTTATTCTAACTTGTATTTCCAATATTATGATTGTCTGTCAGCTAGTTAATATTCCAAGGATCTTTCTAATTTTCTTGCTATTGAAATTCTACATCCAATTTTCTTGTCCGGGACACGTAGATCTTAATGCAATTAAATGCTTTCTTATGCAGGGCCAGCATGCTTGTAACAGGTCTCGAAACCCTTCAAGGATTTGTCAATGTGTACAAGGAACTTATTTCTTTTCCTGAAATATTCATGCCAATTTCAAAATTATTATGCAAATTGGCTGGGGAAAATCATATTCCAGATGCATTAAGGGAGAAAATCAAGGATGTTTCCCAATTGATTGATGCTAAGGTTCATGAACATCTCATGCTGCGTCAACCTCTGAGAATGCGGAAGAAAAAACCTGTGCCCATCAGGATGCTTAATCCGAAATTTGAGGAGAAGTAATATACTCTTCTAACTCCTTTATCTCAAAAATAACAAATCATATTGCTTGTTTCCCTGAGCATAATCATCTGGTGATCACCTACCTCTGCAGCTTTGTCAAGGGTCGAGATTATGATCCTGATCGTGAGCGTTCTGAAATGAAAAAGATGAAGAAACGTCTGAGAGAGGAAGCTAAAGGTGCTGCACGAGAATTACGTAAGGACAACTATTTCATATCCGAGGTGAAGGAAAGGGAAAAGGCGGTATCCGCTGAAGAAAAGGCTGAGAAATATGGGAAAGCTCTGGCTTTTCTTCAAGAACAAGAGCATGCATGTAAATCAGGGCAATTGGGGAAGGGCAGGAAGAGAAGAAAATGAAATTAGCTTTTGGTTGCCGCTTGAGAATCTTATTGTCAAAGCTTCCTGCTTTTTGGTAAGGTTCAACTCTTTATATTGCATTCACAGTTAATATGTAGTAATAATTTGTTCCATGAGTTTGTCATGTTCAAATTTACTAAGGTGCATAGTAATTCTTTTCTTCAAACTCACCTTTCAAAATTATTTAGGGGAAGTGCTTCCTGCCTCCCCCACACCCCAGTTAACAAGTTATGATGTCATTCTTGTTTTCTTGTTCACTCTCTTACTTCGTGTTTGGTATCAACCTGTTAATACATTTTCTTCTAAAATAATATCTGAGCTATACGTAGATGTAAATGCTACTGAATAACCAGAAAAGCTACACATTTGCTAGAACTGTTATTGATACTAGATGTTGAAACTTTGCTCCTTTATTATTCCAGGCCAGGAAGATGAAGAAAGTTGATATTACAGCGAATTGAGCGCGGAATTGTGGTTTGGATGCTCTATTCATGTGGTTTCAACATGCATTTCTCTCTTTCCTCCAACTTTGCCATCACGATGCCACTGCACCTATTGAAACTGGTTGTTGTATTTGATATAATCATAGGCTCAACCTGTGAAGTAAAAGAGCTCTCCAATTTGATCGTCTTCTAGCCGAAGATCAATTTTGTCCATCACAGTCAACAAATATAATGTTGTGTTGTAAAATAGGATAAATATGTCCCTCAGGCTATGTCCGAGGCTTCTTGTTTCATGTTGCATTTGTCAGTTATACTCACACAGATGGAACTATCAGTTCATTAGTGTTAAAATCCATATATCTTATTTTCCAATTGCCACAGCTCCTAGTATTTCATTAATCAGGAATGTATATAAATCTTTATGATAAACATTGCTAGCGAAAGTATTACTAAAATAATAACAAACTTGCTTTAAACTACCCAATAAGATTTGCATACACCTCATTTCCTCAAATCCTTCTTGTAGAATTTCATTGAGTATGTTGTGTCAGAGTATTAAACTAAAATCACCTGAGCGTTATATCTTCGGGAAAAAAACTTATGCCAAGGGAATGGACTAAAATTCGGTCAAGTTATGCCCCTCCCACTTTTGCTTTTTTTTTTTGCAACTTTCTTTCCTCGATAGCCTTACTTTTTTGAAGCTGCTGCTTCTGCCTTTACAAAGAATCAAGTTATCAAAGCAATAGGTCTGGTTATTACTCCTGTGGAGTGAGAGTGTGGCCCCCACTCTAAACTCTAGTTAGTAATGTTTTTTTTTTTTTTTTTTTTTTAATTTTCATTGAAATTTTCTATTTTGAATAATTATAAAGATAGATGATCCTTTTTTCAAATATGTATGTTCGAACAAAACTTCAACTTCCAAAAATTATTTTTCATTTCGATCTTCAAAAATTCTAAGTTTTAAGTTTCAACCAAACCTATGTCCAAATGTTAGCTAAGCTAGCGTTTGGACATAGATTTGGTTGAAACTTGGGAATTTGAGTTTTTGGATTTGAGTTGAAAAATAATTTTTGGAACTTGAAGTTGTGTTTGGACATAGAATTTACTTGAAAAAATAGTTGAAGTTTTGTGAGTAGTTTTTCAAATTTCCCAAAAACTGCTCAAAAACAGCCTTTGAGCACTTTTTGAGTTTTTGGACTTTTTGGGAGAAGTTTTGATGAAATAGCATAAACAAACAGTTTTTCTCCCAAAAAGTCCCAAAAAATGTCCCCAAAAACTATAAACAAACGGGGGCTAAGTTTGTTGCCTCAAACAACAACAATATAACCAATATTATTTCACCAAGTAGAAGATGGGGAATGTGAGATGTACATATGGGTGTCAAACGGGTATACGGGTCCGGGTTCGGGTTGTAAAATTGTACCCCCACAGGTTCCGGGTACGGGTCGGGTACGGGTTTAAATTACGGGTTTTTAACGGATACGGGTTTCGGCTAGAAAAAAAAAACCCGTGCGGGTTCGGGTCTTAGCGGGTAGGGGTACGGGTCGGGTTTTAGCGGGTAGGGGTACGGGTCGGGTCTTAACAAATCGGGTTTGGCTACGGGTTATAATTTTATTTTTTAATAATATTATTTTAAATACTTAAAACAAATTAAAAAAAGATCAATAGGAAAAACTCAAAGAGTTACTTTATTTAAGATACTTGAACTATTAAAGTCTTAAATATTAAACTTCCAAATTTAAAAAGTGCAACATCAAAACTATAATGAAAATTCAAATTACAAATTTAAATATAGTGAGTCTTCAATTCCTTGATCACTTAACAAAATTTCTTCAAGGTTATCATCTTGTCTTAGTGAGTCTTCAATTCCTTGATTTCTTCGCTCCGATCTAATCCAGTCTCGTAAACAAACTAGAAAGTCCAAAGCATTATTACCCAAAGAGTGGCGGGTATCACCTATCATTTGTCTTCCTTGGCTAAATGCACTTTCTGATGCAACTGTTGAAACTGGTACAACTAAAACATCTCGGGCCATTGCTGCAAGAATCGGATATCTGATACAGCTTCCATATAATCTGGTTTATTTTTATAAGTCCAAAGTAATTTTCTAATAAATACGATCCCATAATTACTTTGTCCGACTCCAAGTAGCTTATTTTCTGAGGTATATATCGAAATTAATAGTTGAAGTTCTATACCACATTAGAGTAATATATATTCAAACTTCAAAGTGTTGATTTATTATGGAATATGAAGTATTTTTTTAATTAAATAAATAATTTGTTTCTCTTGAACATATTTTACTACTAACAATATGGACACAAAACAAATTAAACCATGAGTGAAAAACTTGTGTATACATTTCTCTCCATGTACAAGTTTTATTACTCAGTTTATTTTAACGGGTATGGGTACGGGTATATCCATTAATACCCCATAATTTTGACGGGTCTTAACGGATACGGGTATTTGTTAAGAAAAAAAAAACCCGTTCGGGTAGGGGTATTTTAGCGGGTCTACGGGTTCGGGTCCGGGTTTTTGCGGGTCCGGGTGGGGTCGGGTTTTAATGAGTCCGGGTCCGGGTTTTGACGGGTAGACCCCTACCCGTTTGACACCCATAGATGTACATATGCATTACCCAATATTATGTTAGCTATGTTTGTTGCATCAAACGACAATATAACAAGTAGTAGTACTCCCTCCGTGTTAAATTATTTGTCCTCTTTACTTTTGCACATCCCTTAAGAAATCATTAATGAAGGGGGATTATTGACTATTTTACCCTTATTTAATCTTCATTAATATTTGAACAATTATAATATTAACCAATAAGTGAGATCTTTGCGGTCTTCAAGATATTTACTATGGGTAAAATAGGGAAAAATGAGAAATTTTACCTTGAAATCCTAACTGAAAAATATTTTGAGACGACTATTTTTAGAAAGAAGGACAAATAATTTGAAATAGAGGAAGTATTATTTTATAAGTGCGAGTTGAGGAGAGTGAAATACACGCAAGCTTTACCCCTAACTAAAATACTCCCTCCGGTCCACAATATATGATGTTTTGGCCTACTTTTTTTGGTCCACAATATTTGATCTTTACACAAATTAAGAAGGTTTTTTTCCATATCACCCTTGCTAATAAATGACTTAAAACAAAACTTTAGGTAATAATAGCTTGGACAAGGGGTAATATGGTCAATTACATTGCTAATTAATGCTAAAAAAATGATTTTCTTAATATGTGTGAAAATACCCAAAACATCCTATGATATGGACGGGAGGGAGCAAGATAGAAAGTGGTTGTTGCATCAAAGTTAGGTGAAAAATGGGCCCCAACACTTTATGAACACAAGAAACAACAAAAATTATTTATGAAAACAAGTGAGTAATACCTACTTTAAATTAATGGCAGAATTGGTTGCCAGCTCCCTAAACTTGTCCACAAAAGTCACTCAGCTCCCTAAACCCTACCATGTACCTCGTTGCTCCCTGGACCTATTCATTTTTGTGCCATCCAAGCACAAAATGCTGTGGGAGTTGAAAAATTGTGGAGCGTGTATATAAATGCACTTCCTACATGGCATCCACATCATTTTTTAATTCCACATCAGATTTAACAAGAAAAAAGGTAAAATATACACCCCATTTTCATTTTACAACCCAAAAAAACCAGACTGCATCCCTTCTTCTCCTAATTCGTAAAACTTTCATCTTCTGAACTAAAATCTTCAATATCCAGTGTATTTTCTGTTAGATTTAATCAAATTTTCGTCTTGTTCGTTGGGTTATCATGGAATGTTGACGATATTGCACAGTTGAACGGAATTAGGGCTTTCGATGGTGATTTTGCAGAAGTAATTCAACAGTGTGTTCGTGGACAATAAATAAGGGCTTTTGACAAATAAGTTCTCTTTTTCCTTGTTCTAATATTTAATTGTTTAAGTGGATGGTATTTTCTAAATTACGCTGCAAAATTAGGGTTATTTTCAAAGTTGGGGTTTTGTCAATTTAATATTTCCTGTAGTGTAATATGCCAGAGCCAGAGTATATTGTTGCTAGATTTCACTATGGGGGGTTATTTACTGGGGATTCAGGCCAAAAATATGTTGGGGAGAAGGATGTGTTTGGTTTTATCATTGATAAAGATCACTTTTCGTTAGTTGAATTATGTTCCTACACAAAAGATTTGGGTTATGAGAGTGTGGAAGCTTTTTTCCATTTTGACTCATCAACCCAAGAATTTGTTCATATTAAGTCTGATTTTCACCTTTTAGACCTTGTGAAAGACTTAGGTCATGCAGATATATTTGATGTTTATGTTCAGCATGTAGTTAGTGAACCAATTTTTGTAGAGGGTGGACCAATTGGTTTGCTTCCTGGGCCTGCTGAAAGTATGTCAGTTGGTAGTGGGCCAGATGATAGTGGGTCTGGGCTATCTGAAAGTGTGCAATTAAATGATAACTCTCTAGAAGGGTCTAGGGAAACTTCACCAGACCAAGCAGAGGTGCATCAACATTTACAGGAAAAGGGAGAGAGACAGGGACAAGAAGGGGAAGGGTGCCATTTATTCCACCAGGAAGGGGAGGTGGCACTGCTACTTCTACTGTAACACAGAAGGGAAGAGGTAGTGGGTGTGAAATACTTGGTGAAACCACCAGTATTAGAGGTGGTATTGTTACTGCTGCTGGGACTAACAAAAAAAGAGGTATCGGTACTGTGTCTGAAGTACCTGCTGAAACCAGTAGTGTTAGAGCTGGCAGTGCTGCTGCAAAAACAAAAAAGGCAAGAGATTGTGCTAGTGTTTCTGAACCAACTGCTGAAAGCAGCAGTGTTAGAGCTGGTACTGCTGGTGCTGGAAAAAAAAAGGAAGAGGAAGTGCTGATGTATCTGAGGCAGCTGCTAAAACTTTCAGTGTTAGAAGTGCCAATAAAAAACCAAAAGAGACAAGATATGGAATATTCATTGACCCTAAGACATCAAGAACAATCCTCAATGTAAGTTAAATTTGCACCATCAAGCTATACTTTTTTTCATATGATCTGGTTTTAAACTGTAAGCATTTGATTTGTTTCAGCCTGGTACTGCATCTGAAAAGGTTGTCATGTGTGGGAAATATCTTAAAAGTGCAGCTGGTACCAACCTAATCTTGGTTTCCAACCAACACGCCTCAAATAGAAGGGTAATAAGGTTGTATCAACTGCACAACTTCAACAAATGAGAGTCCCTAAAGCTCAAGCTACAAGAAAGCAAATAAGTACTACAACTTAAAGGGTCCCAGGCAATTAAACTTGTGTCATTTTTAAGCTTTCTGGAACAATTCATGTTGTATTTTGGTTATGTATGCTTATTAAGACAATTTGAAATAGGCACCTTTTGGTAGTGTTAGCTTATTAAGACACTTTGAAATCCACTTTTGGGTACCTTTTGGTTGTGTTATGTGATATGTGTAACCAACTGTTGAGAATCTTTTGAATTGGAATTAAATTTCAATTACCTTAAAGTTGCACATCACATATGAGAATCTATATATATATATATATAGATTATATATATATATCAATACCAAAAATTGCGGATTTTACCAAAGTAGTACTAAGACACATTACATAACACATTTACATACTATGTGTATGATTACAATAGAAAGAACCCATTTGAAACACCTACGTCTAGCCCGAATCCTCTCTTCTTCATATTTTTTCACCTTGTTCAAGAGACCCTAAATAACTCTTTTTGCTTGTAGGGACATTTCATGGTCATAACACATAAAAAAAATTACATCCACCTCGTCCTTGACCAAGTTGGCAAGTGTAGAACCTTCTTCCCGGATTAGTTTGTGTCCAAGATGTAGTCACTTTCGCAACAACACCGACATGAACAATATACATTTTTATAGTTATCCATTAATAGAAGAATTTATGGCAAATAAACATGTAAAAAAAAATGCCTAATGTTGAAGAGGAATGGTATGCATCAAAATTGTGAAAAAATTAAGTATGGAAAGCCATTTATATAAGGGGAATAAAATGTGGCTCTTTTTTACAGTTGCAAAGCCATGTCACCATAAAAATCCATGCCTCACGCGCCCAATATTGTATGAAGACACAGTTTCTGCCATGTAAGCATTTTGTGCTTGGATGGCACAAAAATGAATAGGTCCAGGGAGCAACGAGGTACAGGGCAGGGTTTAGGGAGCTGAGTGGCTTTTGTGGACAAGTTAAGGGAGCTGGCAACCAATTCTGCCTAAATTAATCAAACCCAACTAGGTCTCTCCCATTTCAAGAACAAGCAACCATTCAACTTACAAAAGCAGCAGCAGATAGAGAAGTTGAAGAAAATGAAAGCAGAAAATATGGTCGAAAATGCAATGGAGAGAGTTAAAAAATCAAGTCCATTTTTTGAAAACTTTGTAAATAGTGAGAGTAAGTTGAAAAGTTGGATATTACAAGATCCAATAGCCTTTACGATTTTTATTGGAGTTGTGTTAATTTTGTTGTTCAGTTGGTGGTGCAGTTGCTGCTGCAGAGGCAATAAAAGAAATGCTAAGATGATGAAAGGTGGTGGCCGCAGGAATAACAAGAAATCCTATTGATAACCTAAGCTTCAAATTTGAGCAGCACCACCACCACTACCACCGCCACCGCCACCGCCACCACCGGCCACCACATGTCACTTCCTTTTTTTTTTTGGCCAGATCTTGACCAATTTAATTTCTTTATCGTTAATTAATGTATTACAAAGTTTTTTGTTTGCTTACATGTATTTTCTTTGGTTTAGTTTGCCACTTCAATATATGTGACGGCTTTTTTTAGTAGTTTGTTTAAACAAGAATGACATCATTATAAATTGAAAATAATTTAACTTGAAATTACTACTTACTACTCTAATGATTATACGATATTTATATAATTTATTTTAGACCATAAATCTCGAAAGTCTTTATTTATTTTTTAAATTCTGTGTCGATTCAAATTATAACACATAAAGTAAAATAGAGTGAGTAGTTAGTAACGGTGAATTAGTTAAATTGTGAACTTTAACTTTTTATATTAATGATAAGTGGGATGAAGATAATACTAAGTTGTTACTGTCTCGTCAAACTTGTGAATTGTTGCACTACACGGGCATGATTTGTTCATTCGAAAAGATTTGTGGACAATTTAATAAGACAGACAGAAAGAAGATAATACTCAGCTATGGCCATCAAATAAACTTGTGAATAATTGGTTACCTAGTTGTGTAGTGCCAAAGCTATTTATGCAAAACTTCCTTAACGGGGACAAGATAAGAATAGTGGTCTCAAATAATTTTATTTTGTGCTAATCTTCCCAAAAGACCTTGTTATGAAACACTTCCCTTTAGTGGTCCTATAGGGGAATACAAATCCCAAATTAATAGGGGAATACAAATCCCAAATTAATCGGTTATATAACGTAGGTTATGGAATAGTTACAGAATAAAACCCTTATAAGGGTCGTCTACGGAGGTGGCTATGTGATTATAAGGGTTGTCTATGGAGGTGGCTATGTGATTTGTACATACAACAACAACAATCCAGTATAATCACACAAGTAAAATTTGGTGAGGTTGAGATATATGCAGATTTTACCCCCTATTTTAAATGAGATAATTTTGTACATATAATCCAAAAAAGATAAACTAACTATTGAATAAAATCAAAATAATAAGATTCAGATTTCAGAGTACTAATCCAAGGGGAGAATTGGGTCCCAACTCCCCTCAACTTTAGATAAATAATTGTGATTTTAAAGCTGTCGGCCAGACCAAGAAAGTCTTCTAGGAGTAATGAAAGAAGGAAAAAAGAGAAGTAGCGAATCTGTCGCTTTATGACATTGTTCGAAGCCAATTGGTCATGAGAAAGACTCAAAAAGTCTCGAACCTTAGGTCCGCCAAAGAGGAAAAGATTAGTAGTACTCCTTCGGTTTCAGAATAGATGAACCTTTTCGCTTTTCGAGAGTCAAACTGGATAAACTTTGACCAACAATTTAAGATAATTTTTTTCATCATATTGATATGCGAAGAGTTTCATGTTATAGTACTTTTCGTATAGTTTTTGAATATGCAAATTTTTATTTGAAAATATTAATTTAATATAGTCTAATTTAGGTTCAAAGATTAGTCAAATTGACTTTCAAAAAGTGAAAAGTTTCATCTTTTTGAAACAGGGGGAGTACTATTTTAACGGTCCGCCATGTTTTTAGAGTGTGCTTTACCAAACAAATGAATTTTACAACACCTTGTAGATTAAGATTTTCTCTATTATTCTTTGAATGTAATATTTAATATTTGTTTTCTCTGAAGTTTATGTCTATTTGTAAATAAAGATAATATAAACACAAGATGTCAAGAAAACAAACATTTAATTCTTACACATTCGAATGATGAAAAACAATTTGTATGAATAGTTACTTAGAATATAGATAACATTGTCTTAGGATTTAAGTTGATTCAATGTATATAACTAGAACTCATCTTAACAACTACTATCTGATTAATGAGAATTTGTATAATCTGGCTTATTTAGCTAACTTGGGACTGGTCCTAGCTATGTAATTATTAATGTTCTATTTTCAAACATCTTAACCTTAAAATAACATAGAAAAAAAGTTGGACCTTAGTGGGGTCTTAGTGGATCTCTCATCTTAACAAAACCATCCTTACATCACCAAGAAAATATATATAAAAACAAAGGAATTGGTATACTAAGGATGTTTTCTATCAGCAGCTAACATCGTCATGGACCAACTGAAATCAATGAACGTAGGAAGCATAACAAAAGCAGCACTAGAGAAGTTAAAGGAGATAAAAGCAGAAAGCATGGTGGAAAATGTTAAGGAGACAGTTAAAAGAGCAACTCCATTTATAGCAAACTTGTTAAAGATGTCGTGTAATTGGTTGGAAACAACTCTTCCAACTTCACTACTGGCTACCCCCATGGAGAAGTTGAAAAGTTGGATGAATGGTCCACTAACCTTTAAGATTTCTATTGGGTTAGTGTTGATTTTGTTATTCAGCTTGTGTTGTGGTGGCAAAGGGAATAAAGGAAATGTGAAGATGATGAAAGCTCCTGGGAGAAGGAATAATGCAAGGATTTCAAGGGGTGGTTTTGAGAGCAACCCTAAATCTTACTTCCGTGATCTCCGTTCCAAGAAAGCCACTTAATTTTACTCATGTTTAGGCGTGACGGGTAAGGTGCATACTAGTTATGTTGAAAATATAATTAAGTAAATAAATGTGCTCTCTAGATGATCAACTGGTCGCACACATTCAACATGGTTGATCACGATTGTAACACAACTTCAGATCCGGCCACAAGCACCTCCCCTCCGGCCATCACTTCTCTCTTCTCTCTTCCTCTTTCTTTTGTTTTTTTTTGGGCAGATCTTTACCAGTTTCTTTATCTTTGTTTAATAGGAGTATATTAAGAGTAATATTTTTTTTCTTGTCTCACATTTATTTTCGCCTTTGGTTTAGTTTGCCTAGTGAGTGAAATTTTATGCTTATATTTTGGTTGGTTAATTTGGAAATACTAATGTGTTTACAGTAATATACTTTTTTTTTCTATAACATATAAAGTGTCCATTACAATTCGCTACGGTAATTAAGGGGGAAAATTTCAAAAATAGCCAAAATTAGCATTAGCCCTACAGTTAAATAGCCCCCAAAAATCTTCTACAAGCTAAGGGCTAGCCAAATAATACTAAAGGAGAGAGAATGCATTAAGAATTTATCCCCAAAATCAAGGCTAAACTCTCGCCTAATATTTTCTCTAAGGTATCAACAAAACTTTTGGAATTACTATAACCATAATTAGACCAATACACTAATAAATTGTACTCTATTATGGCAATAGTGATAAAACGCAAATATAACTCTATTATACCATGGATATAAATACACATATTCAGATCAAATATAACTGACATATATGTTGAATATATAGTACATAAATAGCGTACATGTTATTTATCACTGATCACTGCTTTCAACATATTAGTCCAATATCTAAATTGCACATATAATATGCATAATATATGCATATCACTAGTGTCAATTGTATAGTTATTTATGCATATTGTATGAATATCAGTTGTGCCACTGCCAATTGTACTATTATATAATAATCATAATGTATGAATATCAGTGGTGCTAATTTTACAATTATATAATATGCATAAAGTATGCGTATCGCTCATACATTATAATTTTAAAATAAATTGAATTTATCATTAATAATATATTTTCAGAATTTAGTTCAAGATATCTATAATATAATAAAAATATTCATGAATAATATACGTCAGTAACAGAAGAAGACACACTAGTTTGTTTTCATAGATATACTTGATACTTTCCCATAGATCAATCTTATAGTTTCTCCATACTAAATTGATCTATTTTTCCTTGATAGCTTTATAAATTTAGGCAACTTGCTAAGGAAAAAAAGTAATTTATTGCATATAGATGTGGTGATATTCACTAAATCTAAGCTTACAAGAAAGATGTGTTGGAATATAATCAAGCTGAGGAAATTGGCTCCTAAATTATAGGCAAGTTTACTCTTCACTATCTCACCTACTTATTAGGCTAGAAACTGATAGCCATATTTACCAAAAGTTTAGATCTCATAATTAAAGAAAAATTTGTTTATTTATTGTTTATTACTCTTATAAGTGTTCATGTAACGTAATTTTTCCTAATTAAGGTTCGTATTTTTTGCAGAAATATGACATCATAAGCAATGATTTACTTTTTTGCCCGCGTTTAAGATGGTTTTGCAAAAATGCTCCCGTTAAGTTTAATAAAAAATTCTGGATGAAAACACCCCTGTCAATCTCTTGGCACGGGGCCAAGACTTGCCTTTGACCCCTCTATTTGCCAACACTTGCGCCTTAGCTTGAAGCCCTTGAATCTCACATTCTCTCACAGAAAGTGTTGCCCCTAGTCAATCTCTTGGCACGGGGCCAAGACTTGCTCTTTGGCAAATAAAGAGGGTTCAAAGGCAAGTGTTGGCTCCGTGCCAAGAGATTCACAGGGGTATTTTTGTCCAAAATTTTTCGTAAGTATTGCCAAACTTATCGGGTGTATTTTTTAAAAAATCACTGTTAAGTGCGGGCAAATAAGCAAACCATTACTTACAGTGTCATATTTCTGCAAAAAGCCCCAATCATATTGAATGAGAACAAAGTGGTATTTTGATGCGTAGCTATTTTTGGAAGCACTCAAAGATTTTATCCATCGTTTCAAAATTAATTGAAAAATAGCCAAAAATCCGCGCGCACACTTACGCTCCATTAGCGTTGGAAAAACATCCCAGACTAGTCCTATAACAAAATACTGGGGCTTTGAACAAAACTTGTTCAAAGTCCAAGTATTTTGTTATGGGACTGAAGCTTTATACAAAGTCTCGTAACAAAATAATCCCATAACAAAATAATGGGACCTTGAACTAACATGTTCAAAGGTCCCATTATTTTGTTATGAGACTTTATCCCATAACAAAATAATGAGATTTATCCCATAACAAGGGATAAATCTCATTATTTTGTTATGGGACTTTATATATAAAACTTCAGTCCCATAACAAAATACTGGGGCTTTGAACAAACTTGTTCAAAGCCCCAGCATTTTGTTATGGGACTGAAGCTTTATACAAAGTCCCATAACAAAATAATGAGGCTTTGAACAAAACTTTTTCAAAGCCCCAGTATTTATACTGGGACTTGTCCGGAGGTGGCTATTTCTCAGCAAATTTATTTTTGACGGCTACAGATCAATTAGCGCGTACCAAACAGGCCCCTACGTGAAATTTTTATGAGAACAAATAATTTCACCTCAAATTTCACTGGTTCTGCGAGTTTGCCCCATCTTTCATGGTTTTAGTGAAATGACATCATCTTTCGTTTCTGTCCTTTTCTTTAAAATGTTATCTAGGTAAGTTTTCAAAATTAGTTGGGATAATATGGAAAGAGGTTGAGGATGAGTGCTGCCTAGGCTAGACAACAATTATCTAGGAGAATGGAGGAATGAGTGAGGACAAGTGTTGCCTAGTTGGACTTCAAACAATTAGATTCAAGAATGCAGGAACGGGTCGAGGGCAAGTGTTGTTTAGGGTAAACGTTAAGACAATTAGCGAGGATATTGAGAAGGGCTAATGACAAGTGCTGCCTAGTCAAAACTTCAAGAAAATTAGCTGGGAGAACATGGAAAGAGGTGGGGGGCAAGTGCTGCCTAGGCCAAACATTTGAACGGAGAAAAGTGGGGGGAAGGGATATAATACACACTACTAAAAAAACTGGGATTTTCGACCGCCCAATCGGTCGAAATTCGGTCGAAATTCGTATTTCGACCGATTGTGGTGGTCGAACAAATTAAGGTCGAAAATAGGCCTTCGACCGAAATTCGGTCGAACGTCGACCGACATTCGACCGAATGTCGGTCGAAGGCCTATCGACCGAAATTCGGTCGAACAGGATTTCGACCGAAATTCGGTCGAAAGGCTGGTATTATTTTTTGACCAACTTTCGACCGAAATTCGGTCGAACACCTGTAATTGCCTGCAACATAAAAGCTGAAATTAGCCTACACCACCTGTAAACACGCAGAAAAACCAGTCACAAGACATTCATAAACGCTATTCAAACAAGGCTAACAAAGCAATACAATAGAAAGGAGTCTTTCAACATTCGTTCAAGTTTTACAATATTCAAACAAACTAAACAAACAGTTTAAAGTTCAACTTTCACTCCTAATGGCTAGAAGCCGAAGTAGACCCGTCATCCGACTGAGAGGGTGAATGGTGGCGATGTCTGCTCTTGCTCTTTCCCTTTCCCGAGCTATCACGCTTTCCTTTGCCTTTTTTTTGGTTCCTGAGGAGCTCTTGCATCATTTCATGCATTTCTCTCTGATGCGCCTCCTGTGATGCGCGCATCATTTCATGCACTTCTCTCTGATGCGCCTCCTGTGCTAAGCGCATAGCTTCATTTTATTTTCTCAGTTCTTCGATCTCCGCTTGCATCCGAGTCATTTCTGGAGCAGGAGCAGAGCTTGGAGGAGCACTTGAACACGAGCCCAAATAGTTCGCTTTCTGCTTGGCAGATGAATACAGAGTTCCAATGCCATAAGCTGACCCCTTCTTCACCCCTCCGACTGCTTCCAACCATAAGTTGGTTTCTTGCTCGAGCGTTAACTGTACTGGGGTACTGCTTCCGCATTCAGATTGCTGAGTCGCGGTCCAGTCCTCAAGGGCCTTTGTACCTTTTTCCTGAAAAACATAAATATATCAACGGTACAACTATGAAGTTTTAAACTTGAAGGATTGGCGCGACTTTAGTTTAAATTTAAGTACTTACCCAGGCCTCTTGTGCTCGGGGCTCGACCCATGTTTCTCCGCCCTTTTTATCTTTCTTGATATGGCGGATCTTGTGCATTTCAGTGAGAGGAATAGTCCGATTTTGTTGCTTTTCCTACAAATTAAATAAGAGAACAAGTTAGATAGAAAATAAACTATTATAGTAATTCTTATAAATTAAATTACTTTACCAAGCGCATCTTCTGCGTCGCAGCGCTAACTGCGCCACCGGTATGCAGCGATCCACCCTTAGTAGATGCCCGAGCTTTCTTCCCTTGTTCGCTCTTCTTCTGAAATTCGGGAGCACCCCAATACTGCAGCAGCTCTCTCCATTGATGATCATAGAGGAAGCCGGGCATCCTCCCATTTTTGCGCGCATTATACATTGCGTTCTTGTACAGTTCCGAGCATTTCTTAGGGAAGTTAGAACGGATTTTATAGTCCAGAGCCGGATGCCACTTACACTGAACCTGCAATATTCCTCAAAAAATTTTATTTAAACATAATCATTAAGAAAACTTGCAATTAGTGGAAAACCGTATGCATATTTATCACCTCAAAAGCTTGCATTATTTGTTGCTTTACTTGAGGGGGCACAGCGCCCCAGGATGGCCATGATTCCTTCCATTGAGATTTCATGCATTTCGTCAGCACGGGAGTAGCATCAGTGTTGGGGCAAAAGCTACGTAAAAAAACAGACGGGTTAATAGAAATACTAATATTTAAAAGCTTGCTGCTAAATAGATAAGAACTTCATAAATACTATACTTACCCAGTATCCCCCTCGGGATAAATAATCAAACGCCCGTCTTCCCAAGTGCCAGGCTCACCGATGTAGTATGGCGATCTGGGATCATAGTAAGGAATCTCCTGCTGTACCGAAGGGCAGGTAGGGCTAGATGGGTCGGAAGGCGGCTGAGTCGACCCAGACGGACTAGTGGACTGTGTGGGATCGCCTAGTCCGGGAACGCCCTGGGATGGACCGTCCTGGCTCTCAGTCATGTCATAACTACTGAAGTGATGCCTCCAACCAGGATGGCTCTGAGGCATGCCAGGTGGCCTGAAAAAATCCGGACTGTATCCGGCAGGTGCTCCTGTAGGAAGCGAATGCGGCACCTGGGACATGCCGGGCGGCCTGAAAAAATCTGGACTGTTTGCTTGGTCTGGTTCCACAATCGGAGAACTCCTAGCGCCATGAATATTTTTAAGATTTTGAATTTGCTGCTGCATGTCCCAAGGCTCTCCATGATTATACCAAATGTAATAATTTGGCATAAACCCCTTCTTATACAAATGTAACTCGACATTCTCCAAATCTTGTATCGTTACACATTCGCATATTTCACATGGACACCTAATTTTGCCATGCCTTAAATAATCGTCTGTGTTGCGGGCTACACCAAGAAATTCCATAACACCCGCTACAAACGAAGGCCTCAACCCCCGCCGTTCGGGAAAATTTCTATTATTCATCCACAGACGACGACGATTAATGTCCATATCTACACAAACATTGCAAGATTGAGAAACAATATCTACACAAACTTGTTTGATGAAGTGCCCAAAGAAACAATATTATCTAATAACACCATATTAATTAATATTATCAAAGCAATTCAAACAAACAAAAGCTTATTCGTTTTAGGCATAACATGTTCATCTTCTCAACAATACCAAGGCAACAACACATTGCAAACAACACTACCAAACAATACCAACAACTACAACAATCCCAAACAATCAAACCTAACTTTGTAATAGCTAACAACACCAAACAAGTTGTTCAACATCAACAATTACTACAATAAGCTTTGCTAACTAATAATTAACTAAATATGCAACATTAAATATGCAAAGTTAAAAAATAATTAAAAAGTTAATTAAATTCGGAATAAATAAAAACAAAAAAAAAAGTACCTAAACGTTGATTTATGCTCCTATAGCACCTACAATTGATTCCCTACTGGTTATATGCTTCAAAACTACAAAAAAATTGAGTTAAAAAGTTAGGGTTCAAGTTTTACAAAGTAATTAAAGTAACCCTAAAATTAAGAATTTACCTTGAATTTGTTGTTATGGGTAGTGATTAGGAGGGTAGATTGTGTTTAAGTGTTGATTTTGGGGGTGGGTTATGGTGGATTTTGTGTTTTTTGACGTTTGGGGGTGGGTTATGGTGTTTAGAGAGAGAGAGATAGTTGGAGAAGAAGAACAAAATGAAGGAGGAGGGCTCACTGCTGAACATATCATCGCGTGGGTCGACCGCTATGTCGACCGAAATTCGGTCGACATCTAAAAGAGAAATTTTTTTGTTCGACCGAAAATCGGTCGAAATATGTGTTCGACCGATTTTCGGTCGAAATAGCGCAGTCGAAAATTCCGGTTTTTTTAGTAGTGACATTATTTATAAAATTCATAAGAGTATTTCCGTTCGAAATTTATTTATTAGAATGAACGGATGATATTTTTGCTAAAATGCAATAGTTGTGATAAAAAAAAGCAAATCATTGCCTATAATGTCATAGTTCTACAATTCTCCCAAACGAGGCTACTAGATGCTAAAATTGTACAAGTTTCTTTCCACTGGGCGACTGGTGCTAGATTTTCTAACAAACGGCAATTTCATTGTAAGATTGACCCATATAGCGATCATTCTGGATTCGCCTCGATATTTTTGAGCTAAAATCTTGGCTATCCGCCATGATCTTTAGAGTACCTCAATAATTTTGGTGCCAACGTAATTTTTGCAAATGTTTCTAATGGGAAAGCAAAGGTTAACTATTTGCACAAAAACGCGTCCTATTTCTGCAACACCCCCAAGATTTTACCCTTCAATATACGTATTGATAGACGATAATCAGGAAATGTGTAATTTCCTTATTAAATTACTGACTCATCTTCAAAGAAAGCAAAAAGATAATTGTTTACAAAAGAATCAAAAGGAATAACCAGGAAAAACTAACAAAACTTCTGATTCAATCCATTATAGCAACATTTTATCATGACGGTATGATTTTATCGGCTTGGTACCGAATCGTAAATTGACAACTCTTCATTAATTTAATTGACGGTATCGAACATGGTAAATTGACACCTCAAATCAAACATGCATTCATTATAACAATATTTTATCAATGACGGTATGATTTTCAAATGTTATATTTTTTATTGCTACATAGCAACACTCTATCTAAATCAACAATGTCATTCAATATAGCATCATACTCTTTGTAAAATCGCTTCTATAACAACCATACATAATGTACTAACATTATGTAATGAAAAAATATTATGCAAGAAATATTTTATCGATTGAGATAAAAAAATCATCTGCTAAGCCCTTAGAGTACATCAATCAAGTAAAAGTTGTCGCCAATTCAGAAGTTATACTGTCACGAAGAGACTGGTATTTACGAACAACCTATTGTTGTAAAATTCTTACGTCAAACCTGATAATTTTAAAATTTTCATTTAATTTTAATTGTATGTGCTCCTGAATTTTTTTTTTTTGCCGGTAGAGTACCACTAATTATGAAAACTTATTGGCATTAAAAATTTAAAAAACTTTCTTATTTTCGTTCATATCATAAAAAGTACAAAGAAATAATTTTTGAATATCTTTTGTTTATAACAGCTAAAGGAGATATAAACATATATAACAACACCTATAACAATAATGAAAATTTCAAGTAAAAACTACTACTATCATGACGAGGTTTGACTGTAATTTAAACATGAAAAAAAGATGGATCCCGCCTGCCGAGAGTTCCTTAGATGATTAAAGTTAAACAGAAGCATGCGACGTTAAAATGATACTTAGTGAAATGCAAGCGACAATATATCCCGTTATATTATGTACTCACGCAGTTTGATTCGGAAATCAATGTACTAGATCACTAATTCATATCATGTCTTAAAGTCCCGTATTAACAACACAAAAAGCTAAAGAAGGAAGGAAATGAGAGAAGACATGCACCATATTGTTAATGCAAATCTTACTAACAAAGACAAAAGACACCATACGAAAAGTGACACAACTTAAATAAGAGATATAACATCGTCAATTGGAACTAATATATCATTAGATATTAAAAAGTGGACCTGATAATAAGAATTTAAAACTTCGAACATTAACCTAATTAACGATCCCCTAGTTTTTAGTAGCACTTGCGAACGCTGTACTTATATCAGTAAAGTAAAAGGGCTTTCTTTTTTCATTTTATGCTGTTTCATCTTTACTTCTACTTTCACATCAGTAGACGCAACAGGGCTTCCTTCGTTCTTTTCTTCTTTAGTCATTTTTGGCTGTTGCATTTTTTCTTCTTTCTTCTTAGCAGAGCTTCGTTTTTCCTTTTCTTCTTCTTCTGATGAAGACTCAGAGTTCATATTTGGGATGGCCCTAGAAGCAAGAGACACACCAACAGCCACACCAGCAGCAAGACCAAGACCAGATAAAGCAACTGCTGTACCTGCAACAGTAGCAGCTGCAGTAGTAACCATCTCAGCAACCACCATTGTTTTAATAATGGAAGCAAAAATAGCGAAACTCATTTTCTCACTTAATCTTAGTTTATCTATTTCTTGGAGAAGAGTACGTAGTTGCAATAGACATACACATATCAGTATATATAGGAAATACTATTTGGTACTTGTTAATGTGTGTTATAAAATCGAGATGTAAATGCAAGGTCTTTGAAAGTGTAAGCGTTCGATCTGTTCGATTAGTGTAGACGCACGTCTTGGAAAATGTAACACTCCTTAACTGTACTAGAAGGCTCGGTAAAGCAATGAATACTACAAATAAAAGGAGTCCAAAAAATGAGCAGATTATAGTAACAGATATTGGGATTTCTTTGGCGTTTGATTGAATTGGGCTTCAGTAATTTTTTAATCCTTTGGGATAGCAGTTTTAGTTTCTTTTGGGAGCAACAAGAAAATTACCAATATGAATACGAAACCAGGAAAGGGCCATTTCATCGATATGGATTACATGGAGCTTACGATCACCTTAAATATATAAAGCGCCAATTGACTGCTCAGTGCTCATAATACGTTATCTGAAAAATAAGACATTAATCCTTCAAAAGCTCAGTGACCATTGATACCCAAGTGTGCTATTTACTGATCATCATCTTATCTTAATTTTTTGCTCTAAACTCAAGAACGTTAAGGGTACAATATCTGCAGAACTGTTGAGGATTCAAGTATAGCTGCTTTTAAATCTAAATTATCCACAGCATAATAAATTGGATGTTCGAGTTTTACTGCTCCGTGTTAATATTGTATATCAAGCTCAGACTTTAGGTTTGTCAATGGCGGTGATGAATTGGGACTTGAGAGAAACCAAGGTCTAGAGAGAGAAAGTTGAAATGAAAATGAATAGTGGAAAATGTCCACCTTGCCCCTCAGATATTTTCAGTATATATATATGTACTTACAAATGATGAAAGAAGATCTAAATAACTAACTACACACTAAACTGTATAATTGACTACAAAGGCTAAGTGATAGCATCACTTTGGGTCGATATCTCAACACTCCCCTCAAGCTGGAGCCACGATACGCGAGACCCAGCTTGCCAAGAAAAGTATGATGCTGAGGCCCAGGAAGAGGCTTCGTAAGAACATCAGCAAGCTGCAGTTTGGTGGAAATAAATTTCAGCTGTATAAGACCATCTACCAATTTCTCTCGGACGAAATGACAATCGATCTCGATGTGCTTGGTCCTTTCATGCATGACAGGATTACGGGCAATCTGGAGTGCAGCTTGATTATCACAGTAAATAGTAACAGGGGAAAGATCAGGAACACCAAACTCAGATAAGAGTCGAACCAACCAAGTAACCTCGGCCAAACTCTTGCGTAAAGCTCGATATTCAGCCTCGGCTGAAGACAAGGCAATAGTGGGCTGCTTTTTGGACTTCCAAGAAACAGGTGAATTTCCCAAGAGCAAAAGAAAACCAGTTACAGAGCGACGAGATAAGGGGCAGGCAGCCCAATCAGAGTCAGAATAACCCACCAGTTGAAACTCAGGTTCAGCATTAAAAAACAAACCAAGATCAGGGGAGCCAGCCAGGTATCTAAGAACATGTAGTGCAGCCTTCATATGAGGAGTTCTGGGGGTCTGAAGAAATTGACTGAGATGTTAGACTGAAAATGAGATGTCTGGGCGTGTGTGTTGAAGAAAGTTAAGCTTACCAATGAGTTGGCGATAAATGCTAGCATCTGGGAGCAGGGCACCTTCACCAGGAACCAATTTAGTGTGCAGATCAAGGGGACAAGTGACTGGAGCAGCATCAAGGCAATCAAATTCCTTTAACAAATCAGTGGTGAACTTGTGTTGGGACAGCAGAAGACCTGTAGGATGTCTATGAAGTTCAAGACCAAGGAAATAATGGGCTTCACCCAAGTCCTTGATCTTAAAAGCAGCATCCAAGAATTGCTTTAGGGCTTGAATTTCTGGAAGATCATCCCCCACTATGAGAATGTCATCCACATACACAACAACCAATACTGTGGAAGTCATAGAAGACCTCCTAAACAGGGAATAATCATTATTGCTGGAAGAGTAGCCTCTGGAAAGTAAAGCAGAAGATAACTTGGCATACCACTGGCGACTAGCTTGCTTAAGCCCATAAAGGGACTTATTAAGCTTGCACACTGGTGGAGAAGTAAAGCCAGAAACAGAAACTTCAAGCCCAAGAGGAATTTTCATAAAGACTTCTTCCTCTAAGTTTCCATGCAAAAAAGCATTGTTGACGTCAAGTTGGTATATATGCCAACCCCTTTTAATTGCAATAGCTAACAAACATTTAATGGTGGTCATTTTAACTACGGGGGAGAAGGTCTCATTGTAATCAATGCCTTCTAGTTGTGTATCCCCCCTAATAACTAATCTTGCTTTATATCTTTCAATAGAGCCATCAGCTCTTTGTTTGACCTTATACACCCATTTAGAAGGAATAGCTTTCTTACCAGGTGGTAAAGGGACTATGTCCCAAGTATTGTTGGCCTGAAGAGCTTGAAACTCTTGATGCATAGCTTCCTGCCAAGCAGGATTGGACATAGCCTGCCTATAATGAGTAGGTTCAACAATGCCACATATCTTAGCAGTAAAAGAACCTGGAGGAACCTTAGAGACAAAGGAGCAAACCAAATCATCAAGATAGGCTGGAGTATGTCTAGTTCTGGATGATTTTCTGACTGCAGGGCTGGGAACAAGAGGAGAAGAAACAGATTGGGCAGGAGAAGGGGATTCAGGATGTGAGAGATGACCATCAAGAGAAACAGAACCATGAGAAGTAGGAGGAAATTCATCAGAAGAAGGAAGATCAGGATGGGAAAAAGGGGGAGTAACAGGAGAAGGAGAATGGTAAGGAAACACATTTTCAACAAATTTCACATCCCTGGAGAAAAAAAATTTGTGAGAGTCAAGGTTTAACAACTTGTACCATTTCTTACCAAGACTGTACCCCATAAACACACATTTGTATGTTCTGGATTCAAATTTATCCCTATAAGGCTTGGGAACAGTTGCAAAACATAAACAACCAAATGCTTTCAAATGTGAATATAAAGGTGCAGATCCATGAAGGACTTCATAAGGAGTTTTGTGATGAAGAAGGGTAGAAGGAAACCTATTAATCAAATAAGTAGCCATAAGGACACACTCTCCCCAATATTTCAGGGGTAGTTTGGACTGAAACAAAAGAGCCCTAGAGGTCTCTAAAAGGTGTTTGTGCTTTCTCTCCACTACACCATTTTGTTGTGGGGTATGAGGACATGAGGTTTGATGGAGAATACCAAGGGATGAGAGATAAGCACTTGCTTCAATACTGCTGCTCAACTCTAAAGCATTGTCTGATCTAATGGTTTGAATGGAGGAATGGAATTTATTTTGGACCAAAGCAATGAAAGACTTAATGACAGTAAAGGCATTAGACTTGGTGGAGAGAAAATGAGTCCAAGTTGTCCTAGAGTAGTCATCAACAACAGTTAAAAAATACTTAAAGCCATTATATGTGGAGGTGTGATAGGGTCCCCAAACATCTATATGAACCAGTTGAAATGGGTGTGTGGAAACTGAATGACTCTCATGGAAAGGTAGTCGTTGTTGCCTAGCCATGGGACAAATATCACAAGTAAATGACTGTTTAGAAGTGGTCAACACATTATGCAAAAAAGGAATACATCTCATTTTAGCAAAAGGAAGATGCCCAAGTCTGTGATGCCAAGACAAATCAGAATGTTTTATTTCATTGGTATTAACAGTTGGAGTAGCATTCATACATTGAGCACCACATATGGTATTAACAGTGAGAAAAGAAACATTAGAACAAATGGTATTAACAGTTGTGGGAACCACAGAAGTAGAAACAGAGGTAGAGGATGGCAGTGCAGCTTCAGTGTTGTGATTGGCATCTGAAAGATGGAGCAGATACAGTCCATTGGACACCCTACCAAGTTCCAGTGGCCTCTTCAGAGAAGGGCCCTGTAGAACACATGAATTATTGGTGAATAGGGCTGTGCAATGAAACTGATCAACCAATTTGTGAATAGAAATTAAGTTGTACTGGAAGGAAGGAACATAAAATACTTCATGAAGTATCATATTGGGAAGCAGAGTTAAAGAACCAGCACATGTCACCTTAACTTTGTATCCATTTGGTAAAGTGATAAGGAAAGGTAATGGCAAAGGAGTGATATCGGTGAGTAAGTGTTTGAATGGTGTCATGTGATTAGATGCTCTAGAATCTAAAATCCAAGTACTGTTTACTATCTTAGACATGTGACATGCAAAGAAATTGAAACCACTCAATATAGGAGTAGAGAAAGAACCTGCAAAGTTGATGGATTCAGATGTGGATGCCCCAGAAGCAGTAGACAAGGACTGTTGGAGTAATCTGAGAAGATGTTCATATTGCTCTTTGCTAAATCAATGGGGGGAATCAGTACCAACAATGTCTCCAGAGTTAACAGGAGCACCAGAATCATCCACTCCTACATAAGCAGCAGTTCTTTGTTGCTTACCCTCATTGTTTTCTTTCCTTTGCAATTTAGGGCATTGGTCAATATAATGCCCAGAAGCTTTGCAATATCTACACACTGCTGTGGAAGACTTGGAGTCAAAATTCACCCTCTGATTAGAAGACCTTTGTGATGCTGAGTAGGAAGATCTTTGGGAGCCATGTTGGGCAAGTCTTTAGTTTGAATATGTATTGTTCTTCCTGGAAGGTCCAGCAGAATATGATCTTTGGACACCAACATTAAAGGAAGCTGATTCAGAGTTAAAAGATGGAACATTGTTGGTCAAAGCAATCTCTTTGTACTTTTCTTCATGCATTAACATAGAGTAGGCTGTACCCATAGATGGCATAGGATTCATAAGCAATATGTTGCTCCGGACAGAAGAGTAGGACTCATTGAGTCCCATGAGGAATTGAATAAGTCTCTGTCCTTCAAGTAACTTCTGCATAGCTTGTTTTGCCTCACATGAGCATGGAGGAATCACATAAACAGAAGACAGTTCATCCCACAAGCGTTTAAGCTTGGTATAATATGCACAGACACTAGAAGATCCTTGAGTACTCAAAGAGATTTCCTTCTGTACTTGGTACCATTTAGCACCATTACTTTGACCAAATCTTTCATTCAATTCACTCCATATCTCACTAGCAGTGTCTGAATAAACACTATCAGCGATATCCTTGTCTAAACTATTGAGGAGCCATGCGATTGCCATATCGTTACAACGAGTCCATTGTTCATACAATTCAGAATCTTCTGAAGGCTTAGGATAAGTGCCCAGCAAAATACCTAGTTTAATTTTACAAGAGAAGGCAATACGCATATTTCGCTTCCAACCCCCAAATCCTGACCCCGAAAATGGTGAAGATAAAAATATCATACCAGGGTGATCAGAAGTCGCAATATACAGTGGATGATTAGGGTCTAGTTTTAAAAATTGAGACGAATCAACAACATCAGTAGAAGAGCTAGACGGTATACCAACATTCACATGATTGCCAGCCATTTTCACTTATTCGAAAGCTAGGGTTACAGCTAGAAAATTTTGCACAAAATTGAATCAATTATCAATAAGAATAAGCAAACCTAACCAGATCGACACACAATTCCAGAATTTGAACCGCCGCACAAACCTCTGGGTCACTTTTCCGGCGAGATTGAACCACCGCAACAGTCGAAAACCCTAAGTGCAGAAGATTTTCCAGAAGTCGAAGAGTTTCAGCCAAATACAACGGTAAAGAAACCCCAAAAATCAGTTGCTTCGTAGAATTGTTCGTAAGTCTCAGAATAGACGAAGAATCATCGGTAAAAATCTCAAATTGAAGCAAAAAATTCGTTCTTGGAATGAAACCCTAGATCCGAACTCAAATTGGAGTTTATACATGAAATGATCGAGATATATCGAGCACCCGCTCTGATACCATGTTAATATTGTATATCAAGCTCAGACTTTAGGTTTGTCAATGGCGGTGATGAATTGGAACTTGAGAGAAACCAAGGTCTAGAGAGAGAAAGTTGAAATGAAATGAATAGTGGAAAATGTCCACCTTGCCCCTCAGATATTTTCAGTATATATATATGTACTTACAAATGATGAAAGAAGATCTAAATAACTAACTACACACTAAACTGTATAATTGACTACAAAGGCTAAGTGATAGCATCACTTTGGGTCGATATCTCAACACTCCGTATAATGATGAATGGTTGAAATTACTGAAAAGAGTTCCAGAGAAAGAAGAATGATAGAGACAACGGGGCTTGTTTAAGGTTTTTTTAGTATGGTTTGGAGCCTTTACATTTCAAAGTAAAGATAGATTGCATCCACAGTAATAGCATTAATAGCATCGAGTCTTAATTGTCCAAACTCTGTTTTCAACCCAAATGTAAAATCAATAATGACTCATGATAAAAAAAGAAAGTTAATTTGATCCAAAATTCCAGTAGAGGTGATTTCATTGTCCTTCAAATGTAAGTAAACCTTCATATTCCTATATTCTTGCTATGTGAATCTTCCATAAAAAAATGTTTTCCTTTTTCGCTGAAAAATGTTGCTACTGGAAATGTTGAAAGGCCAATGAAATGACGAATGCACTCCTGAATTAAAAGTCTCCTAAAGGTAAATTTGAATGCATTAATGACTAATCCTATTTCGCTTAATTAATTAGTTAACTATTGATATTCACAAGTATAAAATTAGTTGCATTCCCACGTTTTTTGCTTTCGTTGTTCAATTTTCCAAAAGGATAATGGACCGTCAACAACTTTACTTGTTAACATTAATCCAACACAGTTTTCAAACGACCTCTATAGTCATTATATAAGTAGTAGGCTATTCTATCAAAACTAAATATACAAGGTTAGAGCTGTTGAATTTAAGTTGCCTAATGGGTTCATCCGAAAGCACAGCGAAGAATGAGGAGGAACAGGTTGTAGAGACGAAAGAGATCACAATAGAAGAAGCAGCAAAACATGTAGCCGTAACAGCAGGTGTAGCGTTGCTAGGATGGGGCTTGTCCAAACTTATCGATGGTGATAGAAACTCGAACAAGAAAATGATGAAAGCTCCTGGAAGGAAGGGCCATTACATTTACAGGAATGAATTTGAGCGTAATCCTTCTGATTATTTTCGAAGACTTCGTGATTAAATCACTAGTAATTAAGAATCTTAGTATCATGATGATGGATACAAATGGAAATTAATGTCGTTTCCCTAGTTTATGTTTAGTTTCTTTAAGTTGTTGGCTGTCATTGCCCTACATATATTTATCTTGTCAAGTCTTTATGTGGTAATCACCATGTGCTTTGTTAAAGCGATGTTATTCTGCTCTATTTGTCAAAGTACTACATTTCCGTCTTTTGATTATTTTCTTTTTGGTAATGGGGGAATTGTAGTAGTAGTAAAAACTAGTCAGATTACCAATTGTGGTTTAGAACCTTGCCAAATACTCCTCCGTCCCAAATTAGTTGACATTTTAACAGTAACCATTTGTCTCAAATTAGTTGACACTTTAGGATTTCAAGACTAAAATTGTTAGTTTTTTTTCAATTATACCCTTAAAATTAAAAGAATTCTCAACAAAATTTAATAGTCAAACATTAAATATGAGTAATATAATAAAATACTCTCTATTTAATGATTGTCGTATAGGGCATGAAAAAACTGAAAGTAACAATTAATTTGCGACGGAGGGAGTAAGTTCTTTCTTGATACATAAGTTCGAAAGTTGGTTATTGGGCACGTGGTAAGTAACAATAGAATAAAGGAAATATCAATGTTACATAGAAATAAATTGGGATTACCAACTTTTAACTATCTGTTACTCTTGTTTTTGAGTAGAAAGTGTCTAATATAGAGTGGTTCTAATAGATGTTTTGTTTCAGGATAATATATTTTCAAGAGCGAAAGTGGAGATGTTTCAATTTGTTTCCACGATAAAATATTTTTTCTTGACCAAGTCACTAGCCAAATCCACGATTATGATCGTTATATGAGCCATGATTGAATTGGGGTGTTAGGCCTGGAAGACTGCCTTTGGCCGATGATTAAGATCGTGGCCATGAATGACGTCCATGATTGGACCTGTACTGAAAGAGCCTGAAGTCTGCCTTGCTCCACGCAGGGGCGGAGGCAGGATTTTCAACAATGGGTTCAAAATTTAAAAAATAAAGCTTAGATTTGTGTCAAGGGGTTCAATATATTATATGTATATATATAAAAAATCAATTTACCAAGTATACGCAGTGCAATTTTCCGGCGAAGGAGGTTGGACCCCTTCCCCAAAAGGGCTCCGCCCCTGGCTCCATGATTAAGATCGTCTCCTGGAAGTAGCTCCATGGTTAAATTTGTCTCCCCAATTTTTTTTTAGAGTAAAATACTTAAAAGGTCACTCAACTTGAGAAATGTGTGACCAAAGTCACTTTGCTTTGAATTGTACTAACAAAGTCACTCAACTTAAGGTAATTCTCACCAGAAGTCATTGTAACCGGATTTTGCAGTCACCGGAAATCTGATATGGTATTTTTATTTTTAAGTATATATACATGTGACACACTTTATTTTCCATATAGGATTTTATAATAAGTTGATTTATTTTTAAGAATTTGGAAAGTGTTCTTTTAAATTACCACAATAATAAATATTGTGTCCTAGCTAAACTGCTACGGTACTGTAGTATCTAGCTTTACTACTCTTTCAAGTACTTAACTCTTTAATTAGTTACGGTTTTATTTTTTGGAAATCTATTAGTTAAATCTATATTTTATATAATACTAATAATAGGTAGATAGGAAAAATGAGATTGGGTTCCTCTCCATTACCTAGTGTCTCCATTTCTCCAAATTCTTATTTGGATGAATGACACTTGGCCCTCCTTAAAACCAATATTCTAGATTTAATAGGGTAAGTAAAGCTATTTAACTATGGTTTGGAAAAAATATCTTTCCATTTTAAATTAAAATTATCTTAAATAATCCTATAATTTAGCAGCAAAATTTCACCTCCCCCCCCCCCAAAACCTAATTTTTTTTTTGGTTTCCCACCCGGTGTCCGGTACCCTCATTCGAGCCCCGACTAATCCGGATTCGCGCCGCGTAGGGCCCCATTCGGGGGGAAGCGCTCCCTACCAGTGATTTTTCCATATCCAGGGCTCGAACCCGAAACCTCTGGTTAAGGGAGGAGTAGTCCCATCCACTACACCACATCACTTGGTGGTCCCAAAACCTAAATTTTGATCATCTCATACTTAACTTTTTATTTTATTTTAATTCTTTAATAGGAGTAATTTTTTGCTATTGTTCGAGAACGTGCACTCAAACAATTAAGAAGTATTTTAAATAAAAATTACATTAATAGTTAAACAAACTCATCTTATTTTTAGATGTAGAAGCACTGAAGACCTATGTGATTCCCATAAGTATTACAAATTGATTGGAAAGTTTCTTTCCAGATAAAATGTGAATAACTATGAGCAGAATATTAGGTACTATCTTTATAACTCGATTTAACTGATGTGATTATGTGAAAATGATTTCTTCGCGTTTTGCTATTTGAGTAAATTGACATTATTAAATCTTGTCTTGTTAATTCTATTTCTTGCGATGTTATTACTTGCAAATAGTTTAACATTGTTTCTGGTTTTCTACTATATGTTTGAGAATAGATTAGCAAAAATGAAGTCTTATTAAAAAAAAAGACAAATGACTGAAAATTTTGGGGACTGAAAAATAATTTAGGAGGAGGGATGAAATTTGTTGCTAAATTATATGATAGGTTAGATGTTTTGAATTTAAAATGGGAATATATATTTTTCTAACCATGGTTAAATACTAGTTTTACTTCATTAAATCTAGACCATCCATTTTGAAAAGAGAGCCGGATTCGAAAAAATTGGTAGGAGAAATGAGTTGTGGATCAAGAGTAGGGCTAATCAACTTATTATAAAATCTTACATGGAAAATAAAGTGTACCACATATATATATAATTAAAAATGAAAATGTCATGCCAGATTTCCGGTGAGATGACTGTGCAAAATCTGGTTACAATGACTTTTGGTGAGAATTACCTTAAATTGAGTGACTTTATTAGTACAATTCAAAGCAAAGTGACGTTGGTCACACATTTCTCAAAGTTGAGTGATCTTTTAAGTATTTTACTTTCTTTTTTTTTATATATAATTTCCAGGGTGTCTCAGTGGTGTTGTAATGCTGCATCAAAGAACAGGGAGGATATAGCCTTACCTCAAAGTTACAACACAAATGGATATGGTCTATCCTTTCAAAGAAAAATATTGGAAGGGTACTAATTAATACACCCCTGCCAGCAAGTATCTAATTGTTTTTAACTAAAAAAAAATTGGCCTTCTCATATTTTGATCTAATACAAGGAAGCTGGCTATTGTCCAGGTGAATTCTACTTTTGGTCCCTATAAGAAGTTGATGGACACAAAAATAGAAGGATTCAACTTTGTATTTAACTGCTTCCTTTGCTAACCAATCTGCCACCTGGTTTGCTTCTCTATAACAAAAGTTGATGGTAACATTTGCCTGCTTAATGATTGTAGCTGTGTCATCAATGATTTTGTTCAATCTGAGGTTGGTTGTCATGTTATCCTTTAGCATTTTCGCTATCACTTGGGAATCTAGTTCTAGTGTAAAATTAGTGTAGCCATTGTGAATACACCAATCACACCCCACTTTAGCAGCAAAAGCTTCTGCATAGTTATGACTTGTACACTTGATTGGAATGGAGAAAGCCATAACAAGAATATATAGCACATATATGGGTATTTGGAAGAGGATTTTCGTACTAAGGACGTTTTCTTTTAGAGTTTGACTATTGCTTCCCCTTTCTTATCATGCTTCACTACTTTCCTGTATTGTGGTTTCTGTTTATAACATAAGTAGTTGAATTCATAACTATGATTATGATCGTGTCATAAAAATTCACAATGGGGCTGGGATCGTGTCAAAACAATTGGGATAGAGGGGTACAATAAAACAAGCTTTAAGTTTACATCAATATATACATGCAACAATTTCCAAAGCAAAAAGGACTTGAAAGAAAGATGTAAGGACTCGCAACAACTTATCATTGGAAAAAGAAGGGGGAAAACTGAGATCACAAATATAATATACCCTTAAGTTCTTCTCTAATTAACAGGATGGGACTACAGTCGCGAATTCAAGAAGTTCAGCATTCCGTTCAAAGATATACATGTCCTTTTCACTCAATGTTAAAAGTGCATCCACGCTTCCGCTTTGGTTACCGACGAGAAAGAAAAACTTATCGCATAGGCCATCTAGCATGCTCACCTTCACAGGCTTCCCCCATCCAAAATCAATTTCATGAAGTGGAAAATTCAATAAGCTACTAAAACTATATACGTTATACTCCTGACCTTCAGGGTATAATATTTTTCTGGACGCCATTTGATGTATATGGTTAACATGTAAGCTATTTTTGATATTATCTCTGTTCTTGGTTTGTTCTTTTCCCTCTCTTATTGCACGTACTATGTTTGGTAATGTCAAGTTTTCTTCCTTGAGAATTGATACTGGAGTAGTGCTAGTGCAGAGATTTCCAACACAATTTGGGGACAAACTCAACATTCCTCTAAGATCAATAGCATAAGTGAATGAGGTAGATTGTAAGTTTTTGGACATAGCTAGTCCACATTTAAAGAGAAGTGCAGAGACAACTTCTGTGCGTGTTGGATTTTGGACAACATCAGCTACTAAGGCCTTGAGAGCATCTAATTTGGTAGTAGAAAAAATTAACCTTCTTTGAACACAATGCTCCATGTTTGGTGGCTTGATTACGGGATTAAGTAAAGGACTTTCACTTGGATAAATGGATTGTTGGACATAGTGAAGAGATGGTAGTGGCAAATTTGGATGGCGAGTAATGTTAGCCCAATCATTGAAAAGATTGCTAGCATTGCACCCATCTCCAACCTTGTGTGATATGGACATACTAATAGCTATTCCTCCACATTTAAAGGAACTAAGTTGTGCTATAACTAATCCACGATCATCAGTAGAAGAATTAGCCCAAGGTGCTACCCCTTGAGGAAATATAAAATTTTCAATAACAGGATTGTGATATTCAATGGCAAAAGAGATGGGGCAATTGATTTCAGCTTGATAAAAGTCCGCACCCATATCATTACAATCAACCATTGTATTATCTTTGAGCCTTCCTGCATACGGGTAGTACGAGGACAAGATCTTAGATAATGAATCCTCAAGAAGTGAAGATAATTGATCACTAATTGGGTTTTCTGATGAGAAAACAGTATCGAGTTGTTCTTTGGTATAGAAAAGAGCAATTGGAATGTAAGAGTTGCTTAAGGCTTGATCTGTAAAAGAAAGGTTGTGCCATCTTTGAGTAGGAGGAGTAGGAGAGGAGGGTTTGATGAGTTTGTGACATATTATTGTTTTGGTGATCTTTTCTGGAATTGATTGAGCTGAAATTGCAGTAGAGACCATGTTGATTTGATTTTCTCACTGCTTAATAGATAAATGCTTTATTTGGCTGTGTACTTGTGTCTCTTTGCCATGCTTCATATAGCCTTGAGAAAAGTTTTGTACATGTAACGAAAATAACAATATGGAAGAAAAATGCCATTAAAAATTATCACACTGACCTAGAAATACATGTGCGTAAATACATAATTAAAAGAAACGAGACAAATAATGGTGGGCTTACATTATTGCTTAGTCTTCCAACTTCCTTTAGATTATATAGTATATCCTTTTAGGCTTTAGTAACGTGTGTTATAAAATGGATAATAATAATAATAATAATTTAGCTAGTAGCCCGCCCTGTGTAGCCCGCCAGTGTCCCACAAATATAATAGAAAATGGATGATAATTTACACAATTAATGCATGCCGAAACAAATTACTAGTACTAATTATGTGGTAATTTATCTGTTTCAGTTTATATGACTCTATTTCTTCAGTAGAGTTCTTGGACCTCATCCAAGGCCACGATCTCATTGTGGACCAAGGCAGTCTTCCAGGTCTAACTCCTCAATTCAACCATGGTTTGGATTCATACCGATGATGTTAATAGTTGACTTGGCCTAGTAATTAATCATCAATCGTGAAAACAGTTACTATCTTCGTCCCACTATAAATTTTCAATATTTATTTTTTTACGTCCATTAAAAAATATTAATATTATGTACGCCTTAAAATTCTTAAAAAACACTTATTTTAGGACAAATTAAAAGGAAAAAAGTGACACTTATTATGGCACAGAGGTAGTAGAAACGTTTGGGTGGTTTTGTCCTGGGTTCTGCTCTTCTACTTCATCACTTTAAGCTACAAAATTAGTTCTTTTCAGTCATTTTGCTTCATTCTTCATCCACTTTTACTCTTGAATATATAATTTTGAAACCAAGCAACATCCATAATCATTCTAAGATAGAGTTAGGTTAAAGACTTAAAACTCCACAATTTTCCTCTCTAGTTCACTTACCCCCTCCCTCTTTTCAAATGTTAAATTCCTATAAAAAGGGCTCATGATTCACGATTTTTGTATCATGTTTATCCACTGTTTATGATATTTATGACGAGTTGGGATGGTTTGGTTGGTGACCAGAGGGGTTCGGAGTTCTTTGTTCTTTCTTTATTATTGTGAATTTCTTGTCATCAAATCAATCATTTTCTTTGTTCTTTATTTATTATTGTGAATTTCTTGTCATCAAATCAATCATTTTTATGGATATGTAACAAACCAAGAGGACACGTCAGGGCTATCAACCAATATGTGGTCCCAAACTCCAAAAGAATATCTCCTTTTGCAAGTTGTTAGAGTAAAGGATAAAGCTTAGCACAGGAAGCATAAATAGCCAAAGAATCATAGGTTCTCTTGCTTATTTGAGAAATACCATCCTTATCTTTATAGGATCAAAGCTTCTCTTGCTTAAATATACATACAACTTGAAAATTTTGAAGCTCTGGGAAAAGATTCCGCTGTGATGAGCATAAGTCAAAACATGATAACCAAGCTCCCGTTTGTTTATAAAACTCGGGAACATTTTTTGGAAATTTTTTGGGACAATATGTTTGTTTATAAAATTTGGCCAAATTATGAAACCAAGATTTCAAATTCCCAAAAATTGATTTCACTCACAAAATTCAACTTTTTTTTCAAGTAAAATGTATATACAAACAAAACTTCAAGTTCTAAAAATTATCTTTCAACTCAACTTCAAAAACTCAAATTCTCAAGTTTCAACCAAATCTATGTCCATACGCTAGCTAAAGACCTTAATTTTTTTTATGGATTTATGCATTATCCACGAGAATCGAGGCAATAAACTAATGCCTGGCACAAAGTTGACGAAGTCAATTCGCTCATTTTGGTCCGAGTCTAAGCTAGCGTTTGGACAGAGATTTGGTTGAAACTTGAAAAAAGAATTTTTGAAATTGTGAAAAATAGTTTTTCAAACATGAAGTTGTGTTTGGACATATATTTCAAAAAAGTTGAAGTTTTGTGAGTGGAATTTTTTTCTCCAAATATTCCCAAATTCTAGCTTCGAGCAATTTTTAGATATTTGAAGTTTTCTTATTTCAAATTTGGCATAATAGTATAAACAAATATTTTTTTTCGAAATCACATTCAGAATTTGTTTGACTCAACCTTATATCCGGTGGTCCATAGTTCTTTGAAAAAAAGTTGCTCCACTTTCAAGATTTTTTTTTTATTTGAATTGAGCATTTTTAGGCATGATTTTGATTTGGTGAGCACTTTTTTCACATGGTCTTGAAACTTTTAGCACTTCGGAAAATATTTTCCCTTCTACCTCTTAATCATTTTTCTACAATTATTTGACAATTTCTTCTTTCACATTCTCTCTCTTCTCCTCTTTCTCGCACTATGGCTCTGCGCCGTTCACCGCCGTCGGGCCACCGCTGCTTGCCGCTAGAATGATGCAAAAATTACATCCTCTGACTCGTCTTAGCCTCCTCTTTTTGTTTCTACCATTGGTTTTCTAAAAATCATACTAAATTACTATAGATCTGATTTTAAAAATACGGAAAAACTTTTTCTGACGATATAAAATGATATTTGAGGTGATGCAAGTCATCTATTTAAGGTGCATCTTTGGAATGCATAATGGCTAATTGATTGGAATTGCAGGATGATTGTCATAGCTGCAAGTTTCAATCATGTTTCTATCACTTGGTATCAGTGATTGCATAATATTTATTTATACTCGAGACAAACATAAAATGGATCATTTTACGGAGTTGATTATCGGACTACGATACTGTGTTTGTTACCAGAAACTACAATGTCCTTATCGCAAAATGAGAAATTAATAAAACAACAACGAATTTTGGTGTGTATGACTTGAAAAGTGATGACGATGTAGACTTATTTATCTGTAAAATATACATAGATTTTGGCTTACATTATGAATAAATAATTCTTGATTGGCCCTAGTTCTATTTTCCTTTGAATTTTTGTATATGATTGAAGTGATGACGATTTGGTGTAGTTATGTTTTCCTTTGATTTTTGTTTTGATTTTTGTATTTCCATATGTATTTTTGTGGATGAACAAAGTAAAGACGATTTGAACTCATTTGTTTGCAAAAGGGACACAATTTTTTGTTCAATATATGCACACACACAAATGGATTGTTGTTATTTCTAAATATATAAGCATGTGTAGGTCTTTTTTGTGGATGTGTGAAGTGAGACCGATTTGGCCTCATTTTTTCACAAAATGGACACAATTTTTGGTTCAATATATGCATTATCACAAACGGATTGGTGTAGTTATGTTTTTCTTTGAATTTTTGTTGATTTTTTTTATTTTCATATGTATTTTGGTGGATGAAAGAAGTGAAGATAATTTGAACTCATTTGTTTGTAAAACGTACACAGTTTCGGTTCAATATATACATAAACACAGACGGATGGTCGTTATTTTTAAATATATACGTACTTGAATGTCTTTTTTGTGGATGTGTGAATGAGGCCAATTTGACCTTAAATCTTCATAAAACAGACAAAATTATTTGCATAAACACAGTTGGATTGTCGTTATTTCTAAATATATAAGCAATTAAAGGTATTTTTTTTTGTGAATCAATAAAGTAAGTACGATTTGACATCATTTAATTACAAAATGAATATGATTGTTTGCTCATTATATGAAGAAATGATGTCGGATTGGTCTTATATTATGTTTTGCTTTGATTTTTGTATATGAGGAAAAAGATGAAGATTTGGTATTATTTATTCACAAAATTGACGTGAAACACAGATAGGTGCGGTGACATTTTTGTATTTACGGAAAGTGCTCTATTAGCAAGAGTATCTCTATACTTTCAGCTTTATTTAATATAAAAATGCTCAATTCTTTAAGACCACTAAAAAATAGCTTAACTTTTTAAGACCATGCTTCTTTTTGCTTATTTGTGTAATTGTCTCATATTTTTAAAAAGTGACTGCATTTAAAATGCTGATGGTAAGTAGGCAACCCCCATAAAATTTCGTAAAAGTTAAGCCTCGCAGCCACTTTATAGTGCGTTGAATGAGCACCAACTAGCATTTGAAAAGTTTTAGAAGAATAGAAATATTTAAGAAACACAAAAAGTCTATGAAATATTCTTGAGACTAAGAACTAAAATTTTCAATATCTCAGGAAAGTTCTTGGAAGTGCAAATATGAAATCCCAAGAAATTTTCTTGTGACTTAAAACTAAAATTTATGATGTCCCAGATAAATTTTCTGGAACCTTGAACCAAATTTCTGGGAAAAAGTTTCAGAATTTTTTCCTGTGGCTAGTCTTAAAAAAATGTGTGTTTTAAAATATGACTACTTTTTAAAAAGTTTTTAACTGTTAGCTATTTCACTTTGAGCGGCTTAAAACTGACTAGTTGCATCGATATCCCTCCATGTTTCTGTGCAAAATAGACAAATCTTGCACTGCAGCTACAGTTTTGACTCCAGAACAGTCTTACAATTTTAGCTTCCATAAGACAATTTTAGCCCCCCATAAGGAAAAGATCCTAGAGTGCCAGAGGAAAACTCGCGATATCCAGGTCCCGCTATTAGTAATATCTTGCGATCTCCAAGAGCTTTTCTTATGGACCAAATTATAAAGACTTTTTTATATGGGGGTAAAACTCTGTGTAAATTATTGGAAGAATTACACAAAAGTACAAATTGATGATTTTTTTTCTAAAATGAAATATAGAGAGATTTTGGTACAATTACACAATATAGATGAAAGAGGCACTACCACCACCACCACTACCACTGCCTCTAGCCTCCTTCTCTCATTTCACTTCCTCTCTCTTCCACCACCACCACTACCACTGCCGCCACCTTTTCCTCCGCCTCCACTGATGTAACTAACTCCATCACCGCGGTTTCAATTACCAACGAAGTATTTGCTCTAGTTCGACACAACTTTGAACGCAATTAGCTACGGTTCTAATCACTTTTCTTGCTGATGGCTCTCAAGACTTTGAATTACTTTTTGTTTGTCAACCTTGAAAAATCTGCAGATAACTGAATCGACTCGTTTTTTTTTTTTTTGAAATTTTGTCTTCGGAGGAGTAGCGGCGTGGTCTTCAAATCATACTAATTTGAAGTAGCTTACTAATAATTGTGAAGAACAGTTATACTCTGTTGTATAGTTGCAGATCCCAGATTTTCTGTTTATTTTTTATTGATATGTTGCAACATGTTAATAGAGCATATACTACTATAACTTTGATCTAGTCCTTAGATTCCTACTTGTTTCCTTCGCCGCAATTATCGAGATCTAGTGTTTTCCGTGATGATTTGGTTTTTCTGGTCACTTCAGGTGTGTTTAACATTGTGTCTGTAATGTATCTACATTGTTTCTATAGTGTAGCTAATATATCAAAGTCGTATCGATTGTATCATTTTATTTATTTCTTCTTATTTTTGTATATCTATGTTGTTTCTAGACAGTTTCTAATAGTGTATTAGTTAATTTATTTGCTTCTTATTACTATTATTTTAGTATAGTACTGTATTTTTGTATCTAGTATTTCATTTTATTAATTTTATTATTCTTTCTATTTTAATATATCTACACAGTTTCTATACTGTTTTTCCACACTATTTTTAGTATTTTTGCTGTTTCTACTTGTATCTAGACTCTTTCCTAATATTTTTGCACTTTTCACACTGTTTCAGTATTTTTTTCATAGTGTTTCTCTGTCGTTTCTCACTGTTTTTGAACTATTTCACCCTATTTTTGCGTTGTTTCACACTGTTTCAGATTGTTTTAGTGTTGTTTCATAGTGTTTCTGCAATTTTCTGGCGACTCTTCCAGCCGGCCGGCGGAAGTGGTGGTGGCATGCGGTAGTTAGCGAGTGGAGGGAGGGGGTAGCAGGAGGGAGGGATGTGAGGTGGATGCTAGGATTTCCCTTTTCTAGTTGTTTGTAGCAACTTATATATAAAAAATAATGCTATATTTTGTAATATCAATAATAGTGCTAAGGCTTCAAAATTGTATATAAGTGTAAATATATTGGAGATCAAGATGTGACTTAGCCTGTTAGGGATTAGCTTGGCTGTGTATAGAAGACAAAGTAGCATGTATTAATTATGGTTAACAGTTAGATAGCTGATTAGTTTATAGTTAGTTAGGTTAGTTAATCAACTCTAGCTAAGAGTCGGTTAGGACTCTATAAATATCAGTGTACAAGTCATGTTATTTCAGTTAGTGAAACAGTTTCTCTCTCCAAAACTTCCCCTTCTCTCTTAGCTTCTAAGCTAAGCTAAGATCCTTCACACCCAGAAACTAACATGGTATCAGAGCCAATGACTCCTTGAATAAGGAATCAAGCTAGCTTAAAGAAGAAGCATTCAGAGAAGTAGAGGAATTCATCAATGGCGACAATGAGTGGAACTCCGACGACTGGAGAAACTGGGACTGGGACTGGAACCACTGCACACGGTGGAAATGAAGTATTTGATCACAATCACATACTCTATCTACAACCTTCCGATACATCAGGTACAATTTTAATTCCAATTCAACACACTGGATCTGAGAATTATTCTGTTTGGAGTAGAGCTATATGGATTGCAATACTAGGAAGAAACAAGCTAGGGTTAATAGAAGGAACCTGTAGAAAAGAAGATTTTGGGCTGAATCATGTGAATTTGTGGGATATATGTAATGTTATTTTATTATCTTGAATTATGAACTGTGTTTCTAAAGAGTTGTTCAGTGAATAGTCTATGCCACAAATGAAAGTGTAGTTTGGCATGATTTGAAGGAACGATTTGATCAAATTCATGGATCTAGGGTTTTCTACTTGCACAAAGAAATAGCGACCATGAATCAGGGGACTCAGTCGATCTCAACATACTACTCTAAGCTAAGAATCTTTTGGGATGAGTTTGAGTGTTTAGTACCTACTCCAAGCTGTGATTGCACAAAGTCAAAGGATTTTGTTGCGCATCTGCAAATGCTGAAATTGATGCTGTTTCTAATGGGACTAAATGAAACATATGAGCAAGCACGTAGTCAGATTCTGATGACTAGACCACTACCTTCAGTAAACAAAGTTTATTCTATGATGATAGAAAGAGAAAGCCAAAGGGCCATATCCAATGGTCCAGGTGAAGGAAATGAAATGACTGCATTGATGAGTAACATGGGAGGAAATTATCAGAACAAACAGAATTCTGGAAGACAAAGAACTCAAGGCTACCAGAAGCAAGGATATCAAGAAAATCAAAGGAAAAAGAGAAACTACAATCTGTACTGTGATTACTGCAGAATCAGAGGCCACACAACAGAAGGATGCTACAAAGCTCCAAGAAATCAGAATCAGTAAGACTCAGTGTATAAAAAGAAAGCAGGAATGAATGAAGCACACAATGCCTTGATAGAAAATGTCAATGAGAAGAGATCTGAAGCTGGAAGTAGCAGCTACTCTGGAGGTGAGCCAGTCACACAGGGAAAGGGTGTTCAACCACAATTGACTCAGGATCAGTATGAGCAAATTGTCAGGATGCTGTACAAGGAACATTTCATTGAATCAGCCAATATGACAGGTAATATCTATTCATTTGCAGTAGATGAAGTGAATAGAGAATGGATTATGGATATTGGCGCTAGTAATCACATGGTGTCAGATTAGAGAATGCTGAGAAATATGACAGAAACAAAAGACTTAAAAGAAAAAAGGTTCATCTACCTAATGGGAAAATAACCAGTGTGACTCATGTAGGAACCTATGATTTTGGAAAGGGAGATACAATGAACAATGTGTTGTATGTACTAGATTTCAAATACAATCTCTTGTCAGTGTCAAAGGCAACAAGAGATATGAATTGTTCAGTTATATTCTACCCTGATTTCTGTGTCTTCCAGGACCTCTCAAATAGGAAGGTGAGGAGGATTGGTAAAGAGCACCATGGACTCTACTTGTTGAATCCTACATCTTCTGCTAGAGAGGGAAAATCCAAAGCAAAAGAAGATCACAGAATAACAGGATTGCATGCAGAAAAGGAGACAATTGATGTAAAGCTGTGGCATAGGAGATTTGGACATGCTTCTATTAGAAATGTACAAAGTATGTTAGGCATAAGGAATAGTTCTAGCAAAGGACTAGATGATTGTGATATACGTCCTCTTGCTAAGCAAATAAGACTGCCTTTTGGCACTAGTGAGAAGAGATCTATTGAGACTCTTGAATTGATTCATCTTGATGTTTGGGGACCATATAAAGTCCCTACTTATGATGGAAATAAATTTTTCTTGATTATGGTAGATGACTATTCTCGTATGACTTGGGTGTTTTTGCTTAAGTTCAAAAGTGATGTGATTGTTGTTTTAAGGAACTTTCTCAAGTTGATAGAAACACAATTCAACAAAAGAATAAAAGTTATAAGATATGAAAATGGTAGTGAGTTCATAACACAGAATGTAATCATCTTTTCACATCATATGGAATAGTACATCAAAGGACCTGTGTATATGCACTACAACAAAATGGTGTGGCTGAAAGAAAGCACAGATATATCCTAGAAGTTTCTAGAGCTATAAGGTTTCAGGCATCTATACCCCTCAGATTTTGGGGGCATTGTATTCTTGGTGCTGTATATCTTATCAAAAGGTTTCCTTCTACTGTGTTGCAAGGAAAATTATCTCATGAGTTGTTTCATAAAACAAAGGGAAGCTTGAGTCATCTTAAAGTGCTAGGTTGCTTATGTTATGCTAAGAAGTTGCCAATCACTGATAAATTTGATGCAAAAGCTATTGAGGCTGTACATATAGGGTATTCTACTGTTAGTAAGGGATACATATTATATGATTTGAACATTCAGCTTTAACATCTGGTCCAGCAGACACAGTTCCAAGTCAGACTATACATGATGATTTTATTGTGAATGATCCTGTTAATACTGCACCTCATATTGAAAACTCTGCAATTGCTGAAGACATGCCACTAGAAGTACCTGTTGCTGATGATTTAGGAGAAGTAGAACAAGATATGCTACACGACTTGATGGACTTGGAGGAACCTGATATGCAGGTACCACCTCCTTCTACCTCACAAGGACCCTTAAAGAGGTCTCTAAGAGAAAAGAAGGCTCCTGCTTGGCTAGATAATTTTGTTACAGCCAGAGTTACTACTGACAGATATTGTTATCCTATCTCAACATACATGTCTTATAATTCCATTAAACCTGCATCTGACCCCAAATGGATATATGCTATGCAAGAAGAAATCAAGGCATTAGAAGAAAACAAGACCTGGGAATTAGTCAAACTACCTGCACACAAAAGGCCCATTGGATGTAAATGAGTGTACAAAATTAAGCTGAAGGATGATGGGTCTGTTGAGAGATACAAAGCTAGGCTTGTTACTAAGGGGTACAATCAGAGAGAGGGCTTTGACTACCATGAAATATTTTCCCCAGTTGTCAAGATTGCTAGTGTGAGAGCAGTTTTATCCCTTGCAGCAGCTTCAGATTGGCACATTCATCAAATGGATGTGTCCAGTGTATTTTTGCAGGGGGATCTTTATGATGAGGTGTACATGACTCTGCCAGAAGGGTTTACTAGCCAGGGGAGAAAATAAGACTGGTTTGCAGGCTAGTTAAATCCTTATATGGCTTGAAGCAAGCGAGTCGACAGTGGAATGTGAAACTCACTCATGCTCTTGTGAGATCAGGATTCAGACAAAGCAGTCTTGATCATTCATTGTTCATTAAAAGATATGAAGGCAAGATAGTGATCATATTAGTGTATTAGATGATATGCTTATAGCAGGAAATGACCTTGAGCTTATCAATAGAACAAAAGAAGAATTGCATGCAGCATTCAAGATAAAAGATATGGGAAATCTTAAGTATTTTTTGGGGATAGAATTCAGTAGATCAAGAGATGGGATCCTTATGAACCAAAAAAAATATGCTTTGGAGCTCATAAGTGATGTAGGAATAAGTGGTGGAAAGATATCATGCATTCCACTGGATGTAAATGTGAAGTTGACATCTAAAGAATTGGACAGAATAAGTGGTGCAAAAAGAGACGCAGATTTAGAAGACAAGGGGAGTTATCAAAGGTTGATTGGAAGGTTGTTGTATCTGACATTGACTAGGCCGGATATTTATTTTGCTGTGCAGACTTTGAGTCAATTTATGCAACAATCCAAGAAGTCACACATGGAGGCAGCTATTAGAATAGTAAGGTACATCAAGAAAGAACCTGGTTTGGGAGTTCTATTGAGCAGAAAGAAGTCAAACAAACTCCATGCCTTCTGTGATGCTGATTGGGCTTTATGCCCAAACAAAAGGAGGTCAGTGACAAGGTTTTTAATAAAACATGGAGACACTTTGATATTATGGAAGTCAAAGAAGCAATCAACAGTCTCAAGAAGCTCAGCAGAGGCTGAGTATAAGAGTATGGCTGGTACAGTTTCAGAAATAGTGTGGATAGCAGGTTTATTCAGAGAGTTGGGTGAACCCTTGGAACTTCCAGTTGAGTTGTTTTGTGATAGCAAAGCAGCACTACAAATAGCTGCGAACCCTGTCTATCATGAAAGAACGAAACATATTGAAATAGACCGTGACTTCATTAGAGAAAGGATTCAGATGAGGTTAATTAGAGCACACTTCATAGGAACCAGAGATCAACAAGTAATCATGACCAAGGCCCTTGGAAGACATCAGCATGAGATTTTGCAATCCAAGCTGGGGATGTTCAACATTTTCACACCTGCCAGCTTGAGGGGGAGTATTGGAGATCAAGATGTGACTTAGTGTGTTAGGGATTAGCTTGGCTGTTTATAGAAGACAAAGTAGCATGCTTTAATTATATTAACAGTTAGATAGCTGATTAGTTGATAGTTAGTTAGGTTAGTTAATCAACTCTAGCTAAGAGTCGGTTAGGACTCTATAAATATCAGTGTACAGGTCATTTTATTTCAGTTAGTGAAACAGTTTCGCTCTCTAAAACTTCCCCTTCTCTCTTAGCTTCTAAGCTAAGCTAAGATCCTTCACACCTAGAAACTAACAAAACAATCCTAAGCTTTTTGTGTCATGGATTCTTTTTAAATTTAAATGATATCTATATATTATTAAAAGGAAGGTAGTAAGCCAATGAAAAGTAGCCAAGTGGTATGATAAGAAGTAGCTATGTGTTAGTTTTAAGACAAAGTAGTTTAATATTTGAATTATAGTTAGAAGGCAACCAATGTTTTAGTTATAATACAGATATACACATTCTGTCAAACAGATTGAGTTAGTATAGCAGTTTTATTCCACTTCCAATTCCACCACACCACTACTCCTAAAATATAGGACTGCATGAAAAGAGAAAAAATATATTATGAATTGACCAGTTTGAATCAGAAATTCGTGTATGCTTTGTTTCACTTCTTTGCCAAAACATGTCAATTAAAAAGAATCTTCCTCTTATAAATTTGAATTAAGATATAATTAAATGTTCTTTTAAATTTGAACTTTAAAAAGATATCTGTATATGAAAAGTGAAAAAAAAAGTTATGTTATCAATGGATTAGTTTTAATCCGAAATTCAATCGTGTAAGTTGAGGACCAGTTAAATCACCACCTTTTAACTATTGGATGGGATAGTTTTACCATGAGGTTAAATTAGAATCTAAGATAATTATTATTCTTTTTTATTTTTATAATTATCTAAAAGAAGTTACCCAATATAACCACTACCCACGTTCTTATCTATTATGGAAAAACTGTATATGAATTCAGTTTCAATTTTATAAACTAAACAGAATAACAAAACCATTTTACTCGCTTCTTCACGGCTGCCCCCCATTTAATGTGTTATCTTCAAAGACACATGCTGGTTGTTTTCTATGTTGATGAGTAATTATAGTAGTAAAATAGTTGTTGTTTAGATATATATTAATTTTGTTGTTGTGTATCTGCATAGGTTTGATATATCTATCAAATGGAGCATTTTCCAGCATTGCGGGAGGTTCCTGGTGGTGCATCTCGTGTAAGGATTTACTTCTCATTTGTATATGGTAACTCTTAATATAGTTTGCGGTTAGAATGGAGTCCTCCTGTCTGCTCTTCTTAAATCTAATGTCTATTTTCACATGGCAAAGAGTAGGAAATGATATCTATTTGTGTGATCCAATTTGATTTGACTGTTCGAGGATGCAAATGTATTTTGAGAAAATCACTAAGTCAGGTTTGAAAGTTGTACATAGACGCTTATATTGGTTGAAGTTTCCTAGCTACTTATTTCTCATGATAATGATACTGTTCTTTTCTCATTAAACGTATTACTTAAAATGTGATTTCGATAAATAGGATTTCTATAATGGTATCTTAGGTTTCATTTGAGCCACAATTTGGCAATTTTATGAGGTCTACTTCAAGTAAAAAATAATACCACAAATATTTTGGATGATGGTGACACATATTATGCTATAGTGATTTGCTTTGCTGTTCAGTTTGGTATAAAGATTCCAACTACCTACAAGCTTTATGGCCTGAAATATTTTGGCATAGTATTCAACTTCATGCAGAATAAAAAGGTTTGTCTTTTCTCATTGTGGATGGTTCCGGATGAAGAAGTCATACAATGCATTATTCGTTGAATAGCTTCTGAAGAATTAAAAGGTGGTGTATCATCCTTTCCAAATTTATATATAATATTCTTATATTTCTACACATAATCTATATGTAATGACTATGCGTAGAGTTGTTTCCTCGCCATTTTTCTTTTTCTAACTTATTATTAGAACAATGTCTTTTGTCAATTTGATTTGTTTATATCTGCTTGAAAAGTTAAGTTATTGGATGAGCTTGACGCATTTGATAATTTTTAGGTGTAATTATATATAAATGGGTGGGCAAGAAAATAATTGTAATTGAATCGTCCCAACTCTCTGAATCAAACACTTATAATTTTGTTTATCAGTTTATTGGATTTGTCTTTAATGTGTTATCTTCAAAGACACATGCTGGTTGTTTTCTATGTTGATGAGTAATTATAGTAGTAAAATAGTTGTTTAGATATATATTAATTTTGTTGTTGTGTATCTGCATAGGTTTGATATATCTATCAAATGGAGCATTTTCCAGCATTGCGGGAGGTTCCTGGTGGTGCATCTCGTGTAAGGATTTACTTCTCATTTGTATATGGTAACTCTTAATATAGTTTGTGGTTAGAATGGAGTCCTCCTGTCTGCTCTTCTTAAATCTAATGTCTATTTTCACATGGCAAAGAGTAGGAAATGATATCTATTTGTGTGATCCAATTTGATTTGACTGTTCGAGGATGCAAATGTATTTTGAGAAAATCACTAAGTCAGGTTTGAAAGTTGTACATAGACGCTTATATTGGTTGAAGTTTCCTAGCTACTTATTTCTCATGATAATGATACTGTTCTTTTCTCATTAAACGTATTACTTAAAATGTGATTTCGATAAATAGGATTCCTATAATGGTATCTTAGGTTTCATTTGAGCCACAATTTGGCAATTTTATCAGGTCTACTTCAAGTAAAAAATAATACCACAAATATTTTGGATGATGGTGACACATATTATGCTATAGTGATTTGCTTTGCTGTTCAGTTTGGTATAAAGATTCCAACTACCTACAAGCTTTATGGCCTGAAATATTTTGGCATAGTATTCAACTTCATGCAGAATAAAAAGGTTTGTCTTTTCTCATTGTGGATGGTTCCGGATGAAGAAGTCATACAATGCATTATTCGTTGAATAGCTTCTGAAGAATTAAAAGGTGGTGTATCATCCTTTCCAAATTTATATATAATATTCTTATATTTCTACACATAATCTATATGTAATGACTATGCGTAGAGTTGTTTCCTCGCCATTTTTCTTTTTCTAACTTATTATTAGAACAATGTCTTTTGTCAATTTGATTTGTTTATATCTGCTTGAAAAGTTAAGTTATTGGATGAGCTTGACGCATTTGATAATTTTTAGGTGTAATTATATATAAATGGGTGGGCAAGAAAATAATTGTAATTGAATCGTCCCAACTCTCTGAATCAAACACTTATAATTTTGTTTATCAGTTTATTGGATTTGTCTATCAGATTATAATTTCCAATTGATACTATAAATGTTTCCTTTTATTTCATAGCTTTTATTTTATAGAGTTTTTATTATATTAGCTATATTGTATTGAAAACAAGCTATCCGCTGGGAAAGACTCATCGCAAAGATGAAATAAACGTTGAAGGTTATCTGTGTTGTGCAATCTGATGATCCTATCCATCAATAAAAGTGTTGAAGTTCACTTCATTACTTGATCAAATAGCAAGTGAGCTAAATAAAGTTAATTCAAAACACGGGTCTCGCCTATGAACATTAATGCAGTTTGCTTAAGAGAGGTCAGGCTTTTGTTTTGCATCATACTGTTTTTCTTTGCATTAATGTTAAATTTTATCTTCTTAAAATGAAACTAAAAATAACACAAGTTTATGTTGGTACGTCTTAATTTATAATTGCAATTGACTTTATACTTTACATGAAGTAGAGATTATTATACGTTGATTCAATTGCTTATAAATGTTCTTTTTTTTTTTTTGAATCAGGTTTTAATTTTGGGTCGAATGTATGATTATTTCTTTTACTGTCATAAAGTTTTAAATATTGAGTATATTACATTGAGAAATTGGTAGTCTGTGGGAAATATATTTATTTTGTGAACTCATCCAAATCCTAATCTTATCATATATAGATAGTTTTTTTTTAAAAAAAAAATTAGCTTATCAACTGGAATGTTTTTTAAATTTGACAACTAACAAAAAACTGGTATGATTTTTTATTTGAATGCAAATAAAGTTTGAGTTGAATAAAGTTCCAACATCTTAGGCTCTAAACCTCTTATATATGCTCCTCGAATGGCACAAGTTAATGTTAGGTTTTCCTCTCCTCTTTTATTGTTGATTATTAGTTCATTCATTCTTATTTAGTTTGTAATGACGGAAGAGCTATTATTAGTTGTGGTGAATGAAGAATTTTTATTTTATTTTGCATCTATTATGTCAGGAGCATCTCAAGTAAAACTTTATTTGTTTGTTGATTCATTTTGTTAGCAATTTTATCTTCACTGTGATAATACTAGCTATTATGATTGTATGTTCATCTTTACCGTGATTATTATTTCATACAAGTATTTCTAGGCTAAATGATAATATTTGTTTTGACAGATTTGAATTGACATAGTCATGAAAATAAAAGGAGGTGGACTGGATGCAATTGATATCTATGTAATTTGTGGAATGAATCCAAGCCAGTTTAGGAGCAAATGTGCCTTGCAAATAGGAACATAATAATTTTCTTAAGGTGGTAAGTTTTGATGAAAAATCCTTAAAAATATGGGTTACGGGGATTATTATATAAACATAGTATTGAAACATTAAATTAAAAGCTAAGGAGCTGGACTGGATGCAATTGACAGCTATATGATTTTGTATATTTATTTCTTATTTCCTTATCATTAAGGCTGGCCCTTCTTCTCATTTATTATCATGTTTGCTACTATTATTTTTACGTTAAAAGAATCAAACCGTTTGGGTGAGCTTAAAAGTGGCTTATAAGCTACATTAGTAAATGTTTGTTAATTAAAAAATTCATGCTCTTATAAGACTTTATGTGCTTAAAAAAACCAAAAGTGAGAAGTTAGGAAAAATCCGAACTTTTCAAAAAATGGCTATTAAGTCACTTTTGGCTTATCAACTACTTAAAATAAGCTCACCCAAATGGGCTCTATAACATTTTTCTTGTGAAAATATGTCTCTTTAATCTTTTCAAGTTATGATTCATTTATGAAATGTTATTTTCATGCTTCTAGAAGTATTCTTTTAATTTTTTGCACAACTCACATGCACTATAAGATTTTTTATCACATTAATTAAATTAATCATAGTACTTTATTTTTTATAACGAATGATATACTTTAAATTTTTTGAAATTAAGGTTTGTATTGGGGTGAAGAGCTCACAACAATAGGATCGCACAAGCAAGTCAAGCAATGTAAATTTTGTACATGTATAGGTTTGTCGATTTGGACATGATGGAGGAAAATACAGACAATGGAGAAGTCGAGAGAATTAAATTGTACAAGTATGTCAATCTTAAACATAGAAGTTCCCTTGGTTATTCATATTTCAGAGGGTGTATTTACATAAGATAATAAATGACATTTTCTATAAAACAATGAAAGATAATCAATTACTTTTACGTCTGAAATTAATATTGTGATATCAACAGAAACTCCAAAGTTGTTATAACATTTAGCGTCAATTATGCATATGTTTTCCTAATACATAATATTTAATCGAATAAATGCAAAGGTTGCTGAAAAAATTGCTAAAATATTCTTAGTGGTTTCTGATAGAGTTGCAAATTGATAAAATTACTCTGCTTATGAATGTAAACTAGAATCTCGATTATTTTACATATTTAGAATTAATAAGTAGTTAGTGAATTGTTTGTTATGTCTACCTAAATTTGATAGTCTGGCGTATAATACAAAGACCATTTCACTATAAATAGGAGCATAAAGAGTAAGGCTCTTCTCAATTTCACTGCGAATAGTTGCGCTTTAAGATTGGAACAATGAAATTAAAACTTTACATATTACAATTTAATATATAAAAAAGTTTATATCTCTTTTTATTCTCCGCGCATCGCGCGGGTACTATACTAGTATTTATAAAGGTAACGGCTCACAACACTGGACTCTACCTCAAATGATATTCTATGAAATGAAGCGAATATTAAGTGATGAATTTGATGAAAGTGTGAAATTAACCTTAAATGAAGACCAGTGTTTTAAAATGTGTTGGGCTAAGTCGGGGCGTTTTACCTGATTGGAGGTGAGGCGTAAACCTCATGAGATTATCATAAAAGTATAACTCGATGCACGATCAAATGACTCAAGAGACATGTCAAATATATATATAGTACATATGTTTGCTACAGATTGATCCAATAATCGGTGTTCTGTTTGGCATTATGTACATCAAGAGACCCTTAAATCTTGTGAAGAATGACTTTAACTCCATGTTGCGGGCGAAGCATAAAAAGTTGAACAGGAGAGTGAACATAAGTTGGTGAAATTGTGAACATGTAATGCTGCAGAATCATGGAGAGCGTAACTTTTGCTTCAATCATGGCAAAGTTCAATCCTAAACAAGTTCGAGGTCCATAACCAAATGGCAAGAATGCTATAGGATTGTTGTTTGTAGCTTTGACTACCCCTTCCGCAAATCTTTCTGGTTTGAAAAGATGTACATCTTCTCCCCATATTTTAGGATCATGTTGAACTGCTAATGGTGAAATATAAAGTTGCATTTGAGGTGGTAAAGTTAAGTTCCGTAGCTGAACTTTCTTTTCAACCTTCCTTTTGATGAATGGCACTGGAGGGTACAATCTTAAAGATTCATCAAGAATCATGTTAATCTACATAGATAAAACACGAGATCAAAATTCTTAGAGCCACTTGAGAGTAGCTGATAAGCATCAATGACTAGAAAAATACTTTTAAATGCTAGAGCTAATTATATAAATAAATAATTTTGTGTTTGAATAGAAGTGTTAGAAATTGATACTATTAGTTGATGTGCATGAAATATTAATCCTCAATGCTTACAATTTTCAGTCTTGATAGGCCATCTGCAGTAGGAAGTTTTTGGCCAAATGATTGAATAACTTCTTTTCTTGCTTTTTCTTGCCAATTCTTGTTAGTAGCTAGCAGGAGGATGGTCCATCCAAGCAAAGAAGTTGTTGTCTCATGACCAGCGAAATAAAATGTCTTGCATTCATCAACTATATCTTCTACTGATATTGGCTTCTCATTGTAATCTTGATAAGCCTCCAAGAGTTTTCCAAGGAAATCACTGCCAAAGTTATGCCTTGCCCCAATCTTTTCCTGTTGTCTTTTCTTTATTATTCGAGTAATGCAATCATGTATGCCCTGCTCCAGTTTCTCTGACTCTATTTCATCACTGCCTTTCCAAATTTGACTACAGAAAATGTAACAAGTATGTTGATTAATGTGTTACTGTTCTTTGACCTATCATATCACCACGCATAGTTTGATAGTTTATGCTAAAAGCTTCCGTGTACAGATTAAGCCGTTTGGCGTAATTGATCAAAAGTCGCTTAGAAGCATTATGAAGTGATATAAACAAGTACTATCTAGTGTTGAAGTTGATATTATAGTAGTAAACAACTTACTGTTTAGATAAAAGTGTTAAAACTGACTAAACAGTGAATCAACACCTTTCACGTTAAAGTAATTGAAATGCTCGCTATTTAAATAAGAACAAATTTAAAAGCATCTACAAGAAAAAGGACGAACGACAAAAACAAAATTGAGGAGTTAGGAGTTTTGTATCAATAAAGGCATTTCAGGGATTACAAAAATGTCAGGGAATATATGAGTAAATGTTTTGATCAAACAAAATGCTTATAGCTTTACCATAAGTTGGTAGTGACCAACTTGCGACTTTTGACTGATTTGCTTATAAGTACTTTTGGTGTCTACAAAGAGCTTAGATAAGCCAAAAAACATTTATAAGCTGACTTTGATTCGAAGCATTTTATATTTCAGATTTGATTCTGAGATACAGGTAAGTCTATGTACATCTTGTTGAGGGACTTACCTGATGCCAGGAAATCTAATTTTGTTAGCATTTCTGGAAACTAGCAAAGCTAACTTCATCAACATCTGAAATATATTCTTTCCTTCTAAGTAACTACTTCCAAAAGCTGTCCTGGAAATGATTTCTGATGTTAATAGTCTAAACTCTTCAAACACTTCAATTTCTTTTTCTTCATACATTTTCCACCTTTCCAACATCGCGTCACAACTCGTGATCATCGCTGGAATCATACTCTGCATTCACAACATTATTAACACATTAGCACTATTGGAAACAGATAACTCTCTACAAAATGTGCACAAGAATTTTACCTTAAGGCTTTCTCCATGAAATATATGGTTGGCTAATTTTCGCATTTTTGCCCACTTTTCGCCTTTCGATGATGAAACCCCATCTCCTAATAGCTTTTTGGAAAAGCCTTCAAGATCAATTTTGGGATAATTATTGTTTCTGTTACTCAGTATTTCTTTGAGTAGTTCTGGTTCAGTAACTATGAGTTCAGGTTGTAGTCCATACCAGTAGAGAATATTTGCCCCTATTAGGAGACGAGAAAATTGTAAATCACGTAAGACGACAAATTAAATAGGGGAAAAGAAACTTTTGTGAAATTTTACCATAAAGCTTCTTCCAAGAAAATACATGTGGTAGAATTCTTGGAAATATGTCGTGTGATAAGTGATCCATTGGTTGTCTTATGGAGTCTATTTTCATTTCCACAATATCTGTAGTACTTCCATGTAGGAACTTGTAAGGTGGACCTTGAATTCCTTGTGATCTCATAAAAAATTGTTTTCGAATAGGAGTCCACCATAGCTTCTTAAAGATCAAGACAAGGATCATTAACAAAGAAATGAAAAGAAAACTCTCAATGATTATCATCATCATATGAATTATGTGGTTCATGAATGAATTGCAGGCAAATCCATATAGCGATTCTGATTTTCTAATGTATTTCCTCTTTCACTGTGTGACTATTGAGAATATCAACTTGAATTAGAAGACAAATAAATTCAGATTCTGGCTTTGGCTTCATCATTAGAATTTAAAAAACATGAATCTTTAGCTATTACACTATTTAAAGTCAAGCCTTTTGTTTTGCTCGACACAGATTATATAAATGGATAGTGTGGTCCATGAAAGTTTAAGTGTCAGCAATGACTAAGAAGGATTATTGATGCCAAATTGAAGTACAATAATGCAATGAAAAAACAAGGATTGAAAGTAAGATGTCTAAAGATTAACGGGTTTACACATTTCAGGAAACTATTTTTCATATGAATCATATGATATATATAGTATCTTCAATATAATTTCACAACTAATTGTATCCTTATTCTAGCCATTATCTACAATAGTTTTGCAGGCATTTGGTAAAATCCTACGCGAAGCCACTTATGAAATTGGATGAATTGATTAAAAGGATGGTTCTGGAGAGTTTGGGACTAAAAAGTTACATTGATGCAAACTTTTTCCGTTTACAATTTACGCGTTTCGAGGCAGTTAAAGGTGAAAATGGGAGTAAACTTGGATTGGTTGGCCACACAGATTCTGACTTCTTGACAATAAGAGTCAGTTTGCTTGGCTTTTATGCCATGGGTAAGGCTACTGTCCGTCCCATATTTGGTTATAAGAACTTGCGCCCATGGCTGGGTGCAATCTTTCTTAATTCTCCAAGCAAGACTGGAAAGTAAGGCTTCATTTTTTAACTTTGCTTGAAGACCCAAGCCTCCTTTAGCTTTCTGAGTTGTCACTAGGTTCCAATTGGCATGGTAAATTCTTTTTTTTTTCAGGGGTAGAACCCCATAGAAAATTCTTCTGAGCACGGTCGATGTTGTTGTTTATTTTTGCTGGCAGGAAGTTTATATGCATAGAGTAAGTAGGAATAGAAGATAACACTTAATTGATAAGAGTAGCACGTCCCGCAATACTTATACAGTTAGTTTTCCAGCCTTGTAATTTAGCATTTATTTTATCAAGGATAGATTGATAGTCTGTGCTCTTAGGGTGATGGTTAGTAATAGAGAAACTTAAGTATTTACCAATTCAAATTTTAGTAACTATATTAAGGATAGACGAAATTTCATTACAAAGACTTTCACAGATATTACAAAGAAAGTGGCACTTTTGTAACTTTGACAGTGACATTATTATATATGAATACATTCCTTAGCCCCCCTCCCCCCCCCCCCCCCCGCCCAAAAAAAAAAAAAAAAGAACGATGTCTGAAAAATCTTTGCCAATTAACAAAGATATGTGTCAAGTGGCTCTTCCCAATTTTGTCACGCTCTAAAAGTGAATGAGTGTGTAACTGATCGGTTAACCATTTGAGAATTTCTACTCCATCTGTTCCAATTTATGTGGCACTTTTCGCTTTCCGAAATCCAAACTGCATGACTTTGACCAACATTTCAAGACGTATTTTTTCACCAAAATAATATAAGAAAGTTGCAACTTAAAGTACTTTTCGAGTAGTTTTCAAATATATAAATTTTAATATAAAAATATTGAGTTAATCTAATCTATTTTACCTTCAAAGTAGTCAAATCGACTGTCGAAAAGCGAAAAGTGCCACATAAATTGGGACGAATGGAATACTTAATTGATAATAGCACTTATACTATAGTACGACATGGAAGCTTATATATAGCTCGAAAGGCATAATATATGGATTAGAGGCCTTATAATATTTGAAATTATTACATAATGAGAAATAATGTCAATATAGGAAACATTTACATGTTCATACTACCCATAGTGTATATGCCCATGGTGTTACCTTCTAGATCCAGTGGTTTAGAGTTGGCACGAGTTTGACAAGGATTGGGCATGTTGTCCTTTAACGTTGGCCTAAGTAGGGGTGAAAACAACATGACTTTGTAGCTAACTTTGAGAGTTGGGCATTTGTGTGACAAAGTTGTGGCCTTGGCGTATGGTGTGGCAGTGGTGTCATAGGGAGATTTGATGGCAAGAGTTGAGTCTTGACATATGGTTGGCACAATATAATTGTCCAACTGATTTATGTATATTCCTGAGACTTGAGTTTTTTCTTTTAAGGCATATATAAGGGGCTAGAGGTGGTGAAAGGCCAAGGGGCCAATGTGTGAGCCCATCCAAGGTCGATTGTCATGAATGGAAAAGGGTGTGCTGGTGGGCCTTTGACACTACCTTTGTGGGCAACAACTATGGCACAGTGACAGGCGTTGGCACCTTGAGGCTGGCAAGGTGACAATATGTGGACACAACTATGGCACGATGTAGGCTAAGTTGGGCATGTCATGGCAGGGTGTGGGCATGATATGTGCACCACATGATGGCCATGTCAAGTGTGTTGGCAAGGGCAAAGACAGCTATTGTGGGCAAGACATGGCCTAAACAGGGGGTCAAGGTTAGGTTGTGTGGGCATGTGTGTGGATGAGTGTCATGATAGTATCTTGACAAGGACATTGACATGTGAGCCAGAGGCAGACCTAGTTTATACTAAGGGGTATCAATTCGCCGAAAAATTATACTATATAGGTAGGAATTTTTTTTTACATGTATATATATTATCTGTTGAGTCCTCTTGATATTTTAGTGTGTTTAATTAATCATATTTTGATACTCTTTGGTGAAAATCTTCGGTGCGCCATTGATTTATTGTGAGCAATGTTGATGCTATCCGGATGAGTACTCGAAGCCATGGAGGATTCACGCTCAACATCCGTAGCTTGGAATGCTTCAAAAGGACTTGGAAGCCAAGAATCAAGCCAAGGGACTGGCAAAACAAGCAAATGAGAGCTCACTAGAATCTATGTCTGCGCGATCACAAGGCAACAGGTACGACCGCGCAGAAGGCGTGACCGCGCAGAAGAAATCCACTCCAGTGCTTGATCGCGAGACACTCCACGTGATCGCGAAGAAGCTTCAGCTCACAAGGCGCGATCGCGACACCCAAGGCGCGATCGCAATAAAGGACGTCTGGGCAGCTTGGCAGAATCAACAATTAGGGGCTTTTTAGTCCATTCCTTCATTGTATTTAGTAACTACTATAAATAGGCTAATTGAGGGGTTTATTCATTAGTTAGACTTTGATGAATATGATTGTGAGTAAACAATGGCTAAGCATGTTGCTTGAGCACTTTCTTTCCTATGTTTGCAATTGAATGTTAATTCAATTGAGGACTAATTAGTATAGGTTCTTTTTGGTTGTTGTCTTAAGGGGGTGATTAGGACACTTTTCCCTAATCCACTTCCTTAATTCCAAATCAATTCAAATTGGGTCTTGCTTTTATCATTTTATTTTCTTGTTATTTTCTTAATCCTAGTTAGGATCATATCAAATGTTGGCACAACAAGGTAGTGGCATGGCGCACTGTTAGCTTGGATACGCTTGGAGTTTTGACTGATGATTAAGGAACGGATTCAAAGGACCTGTTCCTTTGAATCACTGCAGCTAAATAGATAATTCATGCAAAATCATTTAAACTGAGATATTGTTAATTATCCGTAGACTAATGTTTATCTTGATAATTATGTAGGTCTACACGTGATATGAAAAGATTGCATAAATAAAGGATAAAGGATAGAAGATCCGGATGCTAAAGAGAAGAATCCAATTAGGACTCAAACTCATGGGAGCTTTAGAGTTCTAATCGCTCAAGACTTCTTGGCTGCTGAAGCTATAAAACGTGGAGCATATCAGCCATTGAAGTATGCACAAATACATAGAGAATCGAGCAAAGCTTAAAAGTGTCATTGTCTTATTTGTGTAATCAGTTAGCTACAGTGGAACTAAGTTAGAACATGTTCCTTAGATTGAGTCTTGTAAAAGTTCAGTCTTAGTTCAACTGTAGTAAGCATAATCGAGTTGTATCTTTCTGGTTCAAGTCGTGGACTTGACACAGCTTCACTGATCGTGAAAAAGGTCACTAAAGGATTAGAGTTAGTCCTAGGTTAGTAAGAAGGTAGTGTTGTAACCAAGTGAGTCTTTTTACATAGTGAAGTTGAAATCCTACTTGAGAAGTAGGTCGTGGTTTTTTGATCCCGAGTCAAGGGGTTTTTCCACGCGAATATTTGGTGTTCATTTACTTACAGTTTGAATTCCGCACATAACATAGTAAAGGAACACATCTTAGGGAACTGGTCCTCAAAACAGTAAAGTGGTGTATATCGGGAAATATCAATTGGTATCAGAGCGGGTTATCCTTGAAAAGGCTAACACCTAGGATTAGATGAGTACATCACGAGAGAACAGTGAGGGTCAGTCAATGGTTAGAGCACCCTTGTTCAATAGAAAGTATTATTCATAGTGGAAGGAAAGGATGCGTGATCATCTCCAAGCTGAGGACTATGAATTATGGGACATAGTGACTGAGGGTCCCATGATTCCAATGAAGAAGGATGCTGAGGAAAATGATGTTCTCAAAACCAGGAAAGAATGCAATGCTGAAGACATAAGGCAATGGGAAAAGAATGCAAAAACTAGGAAGTGGCTTGTTGGTGGACTCAGTCCTAACGAGTGCACTAGAATCAGAGGGTATACCACTGCAAAGGAGATTTGGGATGGTCTACAAGTTGCACATGAAGGAACAAGTCAGGTAAAAAGGTCTAGAGGTACACTTCTTTATGCTAAATATGAAAGTTTTAAAATGAAAGAAGAAGAGTCGATCTCTGAAATGTATACTAGATTTAATGCCATTGCTTCTGAACTTATTTCTTTGGGAAGGGTTTTAACTGTGGAAGATAGAGTAGAAAAGATCCTAACTATGGTTCTTCCAGATTCTTGGGAGATCAAAGCATGTGCTATCATAGAAAGCAAGGATCTAACCACTTTATCCTTAGATGAGCTTATAGGTAATTTAAAGACTTATGAACTAAGGAAAAATATTAAAAACATAGGAGTACCAGTTAAAACTGAACCTAATCTAGCCTTGACTGCTGCTGATAAGATTATTGACGATAAGGAACTGGTCCTTATCGCTAAAAGTGTTCAGAAATATTTGATTAAGAAAAAGGGGATTAGTGGACAGGGTAGGTCTTCTAACATGAAACAGGCTGGAGAATGCCACAAATGTGGAAGCACGGAGCACTACATTAGCAAATGTCCAATCATGGAAGGAGAATGGAGGAAGAGATTTATTGAGGAAAGGAAAAAGGCTAGGGAACAGGTCCGTAAGAAAAGTGGAAATCCCAAAGCAATGGTTGCAGGATGGCAAGACAGTAAAGATGAAGTAACTGATGATGATCTGGATGAGGATCTTGCTCTAATGGCTCTTGAAGACTCAGAAAATGAAGAAGATGCTGAGGTATTTGTTTCTAAACTTAGACAAGATGTGAAAAGCATGTCTAGAGAGAAATTGGTTAAAGTATTTCATACTGTGCTAAATGAATTTAAATCTCTAAGGGATGGAAATCATCAACTGCATGATGAAATTGATAGTTTAGAAGCAGAATGCAAAGAGGCAGTAATTAAAAATGACTTTCCGAAAAGAAAGATTAGCATGCTTGAGGAACAGGTCCTCACACTTGAATCAACTGTTCAGGAATTAGAAAATGTTAAAACAGTTGAAAAGGGTAAAGGTATTGCTAATTCTCATTAGATCATTGCTGAAGAGAAACTGAAAGTCACAGTTGATGAATTGTGCAAAAAAGATGAGAAGATAAGATCCTTGGAAGAAGACTTGGTTAAAATAAAAATGGAGCTAGGAAAAACTGTAAAATGGAACAAGTCTTCTGAAGCTCTAGAATGGCTACAGGAAAATCATAGTAGTAACAGGAAGGGTATTGGATTCATGAAAGCACAGTTTTCATCCAAATGGGATCCAAAGAGTAAGTACTTATCACTTCCTGAAAACTGGCTATGCACTCATTGTGGGAACACTGGTCACCGGAAAGAAAATTGCCAATCTTTAAAAATGACTGCACAGAGGAACAGGTCCTATAAGCCTGTTCAAAATTCTGTAAGAAAGAAAATTGTTCACACAAAGAAACCATTACCATTCTAGGCTAGGAGAGATTTGATTCATCATTTTTCTAAAGGAAAGGAACCCAAACTAGTTTGGGTTCTTAAAATTAACCCCTAGTTTTCTTTTGCAGGCTAGAGTGAAGGAGAGGAACCACAAATGGTACATGGACAGTGGTTGCTCAACGCACATGACATGACATAAGGAACTGTTCCTTTCACTCTCAGCCTTCCAAGGAGGAAGTGTTTCCTTCGGTAATGGTAAGAAAGGGGGAAATCATTGGCATTGGAAAGGTAGGTAGGTCTGATTCACATAGTATAGACAATATGTTTCTAGTAGATGGGCTGAAGCATTGCTTATTGAGTATATCTCAATTGTGTGACAAAGGTAATAATGTTAATTTCTCATCAACTGGATGCACTGTGACTAACCAAACTTCTGGAGAGATTATTTTGTAGGGAAATAGGCATGGAAACATCTACAAGGTAGACTTGCTGACACTATCTGATGGAAGCTTGAGTTGCTTAAGTGTGGTGCAAAATGATCCCCTCCTATGGCACAAAAGACTAGGACATGCTAGTCTTTCACAATTGAACAAACTTGTGTCCAAGGATTTGGTGATAGGTCTTCCTAACATCAAGTTTAAGGATGAAAAAGTATGTGAAGCATTTAAACCAAAGAAACTGGTAAGTGCCACTAAACCTTTGGAACTGGTCCATATGGATTTATGTGGACCAATGAGAATAATGAGTCGTGGATGTAAGAAGTATGTTATGGTATTGGCGGATGATTACTCCAGATTTACATGGACTATATTTCTTGCATCTAAAGAAGAAGCATTTAATGCATTTTCAATTTTTGCTAAGAAAGCTCAAAGAACTCTAGATAGTCATATTGTTGCCATTAGGTCAGATCATGGAACTGAATTTGAAAATCATATGTTTTTCAATTTTTGTAATGAAAATGGTATTAATCACAATTTTTCTTCACCTAGAACTCCACAACAAAATGGAGTAGTGGAAAGGAAAAATAGGACTCTAGAGGAAATGGCAAGGACTATGCTAATATCTGAAAATCTTCCATAAAACTTTTGGGCTGAGGCTATTAATACTGCATGCTACATAATAAATAGATGTATGATAAGGCCAGGTTAGTTATTCAGGGGTATAGTCAAGAGGAGGGCATCGACTATGATGAGACTTTTGCTCCAGTTGCAAGATTGGAAGTAATAAGACTTCTTATAGCCTTTGCTACATACATGGAATTTACTCTACATCAAATGGATGTTAAGAGTGCATTTCTGAATGGTTACTTGAAAGAAGAAGTGTATGTCAAGCAACCTCCAGGCTTTGAAAATGAACAGTTCCCTGAACATGTGTACAAGTTAGACAAGGCTTTGTATGGACTCAAGCAGGCACCAAGAGCATGGTATTAAATGCTATCAAAATTTCTACTCCAGCATGGATACAAGAGAGGTAAAATTGATAGCACATTGTTTTTGAAAGAAAAAAGTAAGCATCTCTTAATTGTTCAAATTTATGTAGATGATATAATCTTTGGTGCTACTTGTGAAAATTTAAGTAAGGAATTTGCAAACTTGATGGGGAGTGAGTTTGAGATGAGCATGATGGGTGAACTCAATTTCTTTTTGGGTTTACAAATTAAGCAAACCTCAAATGGAACTATGATCCATCAACAAAAGTAGGTTAAGAAATTACTTAAAAGATTTGATATGGATAATGCTAAAGAAATTGACACACCTATTGCCACTGCCACAAAACTGGATCTTGATGAACATGGAATATCAGTTTATCAAAAATTGTATAGAGGTATGATTGGTTCTCTACTTTATCTAACTGCTAGTAGACCTGATATTGTGTTCAGTGTTGGTTTGTGTGCTAGGTTTCAATCAGATCCTAAGGAATCTCATTTGAAAGCTGTTAAGAGAATATTGAGGTATCTGAAGGGAACAGGTCCATTAGGACTTTGGTATCCAAAAGGTGGTAGTTTTAATCTTGTTGGATATACTGATGCTGACTATGCAGGTTTCCTTGTTGATAGAAAAAGTACCTCAGGTATGGCACATTTTCTTGGTGAGTGTTTGGTTTCCTGGGGAACCAAGAAATAAAATTCAGTGGCACTTTCCACTGCTGAGGCTGAATATGTGGCAGCAGCTTCATGTTGTTCACAGCTGTTATGGATCAAACAACAATTACAGGATTTTGGTGTTGATGTAGGAACTGTTCCTATCTTTTGTGATAACACTAGTGCTATTAACATGACAAAAAATCCAGTGCATCACAAAAGAACTAAACACATTGATATAAGACATCATTTCCTGAGAGCTAACTATAAAAAAGGTTTGATCACCATAGCATTTTGTCCTATTGAAAAGCAAATTGCTGACATCTTTACAAAAGCTTTAGGTAGAGATGATTTTGAAAGAAATAGGTTGGAATTAGGGATGATTAAATTCACATAAATTCATCAATCCTTTACTTCAAAATTGGCTAGAAAATTGCACCTAAAATGAATTTTATTCAAGTCAATATGAATTATTCAGTCCAGCTCAATACTTAAGTGTATACTCTTATGTCATAATTCTTATTTAGAGTTGCTAAAATTGAATGATGTTACCCTTATGCTCTTAGAATTTCAGATTGATCAAAAGTGTTCAAATTGGAAGGACACTGATTTTTCGTGTTAAAATCAGGTATGTACTCTTTATTATTCATTTATCTTAGAGGTTTAAGGCTGTAGGTAACTTGCAATTAGGATAAATTCCACTATGTATCCTAACTATATCCAAACTGCAAAAGAGTCCCATCGAAGAAACAGTTCCCATTCTGAAAAGGAGACTTAACAGCCTAACGGCTCTATTTCTCCGGGAGACTCCCAAGAGTCCATAACGGTTGCATGTCTTGCTGAGGTAATAGTGATTGTTTCACACCCTATCTCTACTACCTAATTCATTCTATAAATACATTCATTCTTCCTCATTATTCTTTCACTTTGTTTATCAATTGAATTCTCAAAATTTCAGAAAGAATAATCACATATCTCTTAAGACGAATTGCAAGAATGTCTCTTTCTCCTGAAAACTCTTCAGCTGCACCCACTACTGAATAACAACAAAATCCCAACCCTCCTTCACCCATGGATACCACTGACCTAAACCCTGAAATTCCTGAAATAATCCCAGAAACACCTGAACCAGAAATTCATGGGGAAGGACCAGTTCCCACGGCTGAATCAATTATTGAACAGGTTGAGGATTTGTCACGAGCTATGGTTCTGTATCAGTATCAGGTAAATTTTGCTTATCCCTTAAATGTTGTGGTAGATGAGGAGGAAAAGGGAGAGGGGTCTGAGGCTGTTCCTGAAGGAGAAGGAGAAACTGTTAAAAGGCTGGAAGCACCCATGCATGGGTCATCGGGGTCTCCAGAGGTTGCCTTTAGAGCACCCATGGAGGATGTTATAGATGTTGATGATGCTATAAGTGACAGTGATAGGCCTCTTGTTGATTTGATCAATATTAGGAGCTTAAGAAGAAAACTTGCTAGGAAGGGACCTATAAATGATAAGATGACTGCTGAAATTCCTGCTAAGTTAAAGAAAATTGGGGATAGTTATAAGCCAGGAATTAAGAAGAAAGGAGAAAGTTCCTCCAAGGCAAAAGGACCTGTTCTTTCTGTCTCAACTCCTGTTTCTGGGGTTAGGAGGACAAGAAGTGCTGTTAAAGCTGCTGATGAAAACTTGGCTGCTGCTTTAGAAAGAAGCAGAAAAGGGAAAGGAAAACAGGCTGTTGATCCTATTGAAGAGGAAGAAGTGGAGGATATAGAAACTGATGGTGTTGGTGATGAAGATGATGAGATGGCAGATGCTGAGGAGGTTGTGCCTCAGTCAAAGAAAAGAAAAGTTGCACAGAGACGTGTGACAAGAAGTTCTGTGAAAGCTGCAGAAAAGTCTACTAAGAGGACCAGGTCCTCCAAAAGGACTTTGGTGGATGAAAGTTCTGCTGATAGTGACAGTGATGAGTCCTTTGCTGGTGATGATAGTGAGAGTGAGGCTGAGGGAGAAGATGTTGTACACTGTGTTCATGATGATATATTGACTAGGAAAGTGTTGAAGGGGAGAGTGCTATCTGATGTAGGAGAAGAAGGAATGTTATGGTTGCTGCAAAAATTGCATGCTCAGGGCTGGAAGGACATGGTCCTTCAGATCTCTGGAAGGTGTGCAAAGGGGATGGTGCAGGAGTTCTACAAGAACTGCTCTATCAAGGATGACAGAATTACTACCTCTATTTATGATAATGTGATTACTTTTGACACCAGGGAACTTGGTGAGCTGTTGGGAATTCCTTTTGCTGGGTATGACAGTTATGTCAAGAAAGTATGGCCTGACTTGACAAACTTGCCTACTGGATTGGAGATAACAAGGAAGTTCGCTGAGAATGAAGGGGAAGAAAAACCCAGAGCTGTGCAGAAAAGTGAGATGCACCCACAACACCAAGTGTTATTTGAGTTTGTGAACAAGATTGTGATGCCAAGGCAAGAAAAAAGAGGAATTGCCAGTTTCATGGACCTGGTCCTTATGGAACTGGTGGACACTGAAAAGCAGATCAACTGGCCCAGGTTTATGATCCACCTGATCAAAAGGGTGATAGCTGGGAAGAGGAAGCATTCTTTACCTTTTGGTTTTATCTTGACTGATGTGTTTGCAAAGTTGAAGATTCCTTTGGAAGGGGTAGTAAAGGCTACTAAAAAGGAGAAGTTTGGCTGTGCTACATTGATTAGCTGTGACTTACCTGTTCAGGCTGATCCTCCACAGGCTGGTGTTGGGAGGCAGCCTTTGAACAACAAGGTAAGGGCACTGAGGCAACAAGTTGCTATCCAGGCTGCTGAAATTGTAAGGTTGGAAGAGGAGAAAAACTACTGGAAGGCAGAGGCAACAAGGGCAAAGGAGACCAATGAGGGAATGCTCAAGCAGATGTTTGAGTTGCTTAACAAGTCTCAGGGACCTGGTCCTTCCATATTATGACCACCTTAGCCATAAGCCATCTTTTGACCAGTGGGATTTAGCCTAGTCTAGTGCCTTAGTCTTTTTCTTCTCTAGTCTTTGAATAATTCTGTAGTACTTGCGTGTATCCCCTGGTTTAACATTTTGATTAATGATGAATTGTCTTTGATGGCTAATATCATTGTTTTGCAGTTGCTTTAATCTGATTTATGTTTGCATTTTGAGTTGCCTCAATGGCCGCCATGTGCTGATTATTCTAACACTTGAGTTATATTTTTTATGCAACCTTTTCAATGATGCCAAAAGGGGGAAGAGTAAGTCTGATTTTGCGTGAACTTATACCTAATTGAAAATCTGGTCCTTAATGATGAATAAGTCTCTACTCACTGTTTTTGAGCTTTAAGTTGTACTTCAGGACATTAAGGATATGCAGATGTACTTATGAGTTTGTCATCATCAAAAAGGGGGAAAATGTTAGCTTGGATACGGTTGGAGTTTTGACTGATGATTAAGAAACGGATTCAAAGGACCTGTTCCTTTGAATCACTGCAGCTAAATAGATAATTCATGCAAAGTCATTTAAACTGAGATATTGTTAATTATCTGTAGACTAATGTTTATCTTGATAATTATGCAGGTCTACACGTGATATGAAAAGATTGCATAAATAAAGGATAAAGGATAGAAGATCCGGATGCTAAAGAGAAGAATCCAATAAGGACTCAAACTCATGGGAGCTTTAGAGTTCTAATTGCTCAAGACTTCTTGGCTGCTGAAGCTATAAAACGTGGAGCATATCAGCTATTGAAGTATGCACAAATACATAGAGAATCGAGCAAAGCTTAAAAGTGTCATTGTCTTATTTGTGTAATCAGTTAGCTACAGTGGAACTAAGTTAGAACCTGTTCCTTAGATTGAGTCTTGTAAAAGTTCAGTCTTAGTTCAACTGTAGTAAGCATAATCGAGTTGTATCTTTCTGGTTCAAGTCGTGGACTTGACACAGCTTCACTGATCGTGAAAAAGGTCACTAAAGGATTAGAGTTAGTCCTAGGTTAGTAAGAAGGTAGTGTTGTAACCAAGTGAGTCTTTTTACATAGTGAAGTTGAAATCCTACTTGAGAAGTAGGTCGTGGTTTTCTGATCCCGAGTCAAGGGGTTTTTCCACGCGAATATTTGGTGTTCATTTATAGTTTGAATTCCGCACATAACATAGTAAAGGAACACATCTTAGGGAACTGGTCCTCAAAACAGTAAAGTGGTGTATATTGAAAAATATCACGCACACTTGGCAAAGGCAAACGCGCATAAGTGTCAAATGTAAGCGCACAAGCGGTGTCAGCCGTGGGCGTTGGAACATCCGCGCGCGGGCAGGCGTGCGACACAACAGACATGTGAACGAGCATACAGTTGGGCATTGAGTTTGGGGCACGGATATTACACTAAATGTGGGCTAAAGTAGACAGCCGTGGATAGATTTGGGAAAAACATGGCTTAGACTTGTCTAGTGGCCCTGACATGTGCCAGACACGCCTCAATCCCTTTGTAACGGCCCAAGGCAGTCCCTTTTTCTATAAATAGGCATTGTTGCTTCAGTGTAGCCTCAGACACAAAATTGTGAGTTCTTCCAAAGAGGAAAAATTGTAAGGGCATCCAATTGATCGTTGAGGATCATAGTGTGTGGCTGATTGAGTAGGATCCACGTGTGTGTGCAGGTGTAGGCAGTGTGAATCTTTTCTAATATATTAATGTTGAGAATAAATATAAAGGTTGGGAAAGATATTCCGTGTATGTTGTGTTGCCTTATGTTCTTTATTATTGTGTTTGTATGTTTTACCTTTCTGCATTGTTGCCTACGTTTATAAACTTTCAAGACGACCCTAAAATAAATTAAAGTATTGAAAGGGCTGAGCCAAGCACGTGACTTTACTGCTACTCAGGTGGCGTATATTTTCATTGTTAAAAACTACCCCGTGATACATGGTGTGTTCTGGTTAGAATCAACTTGTTAGGTTTCTAAAAATTAATTTCTATCATTGTTCACCCCCTCTCCCCTCAGCCCTCTCCCGTTAAACATCATCAATATTCCTCACCAAAAAATCCAAACTGCCCATGTGTAGAGGCGTCCTCATAACCTTCAGTACTAATTTCATTCAGAGATTCCATATTAGCTCATCAGTTTACATTTTTCGAACCTTCAATATTAGTTTAATATAAGATTCTAGTATTGGCTAATCAGCTCACATTATGTTGAACTTTCATTATTAAACTACTACAACAACATACGACATATTTAGTATTATCGTACAAGTGGAGTCGAGGAAAGGTAAGATATACACAGACCTTATTCCATAAAGATGGATAGGGTGTTTCCGGTAGGCCCTCGGCCAAAAAAACCTTCATTATTAAACTAAAATAAAGAGTTCAATATTAGCTAATGACCTCACATTATTTTAATATTATTAGCAATAAGCTCACATATGTTGAACCGCGTCAACAATTTTGTTTAATATAAAAAATCAATATATATTAGCTAATCAGCTTATTGCAGTTATAGGGATTTTGCTTTATGTGAGACAATTAAAAAGAGTAGGCCTTTGAATCTATGGGTGCATAAATAATATTCTAGAGTAGTTAAGAGGCATTACTACACGTGTTTTACATTGCTTTCAGCTTGCAAACGTTTACTATGTCATACTATCTTAAGAAAATATAGTACTTAGGAAACTTCCTAAGTATATTTTGGTCCAAACCAGTTATAATTTCCACAGACCAAATAAATTAGTTCAAAATTAGTCTAAGCTCACTCGGGGACTTTTCCATAAACCAGATACATGCCATTCCTCTCTTTACCAATCATCTTCACCTTCCCATTGCAGAGATCCTGGAATACACAGAAATGTAGAAAGAAAGTAACTGAGCACCCTAGATCTTTAGTTATCTGAGATACAGACATTAAGTTGTACTTGAACTGAGGCAAATGAAACACATTTGTTAAGGTGCTGTTCTCTACAATAGTACTAGTTCCAGTGTGTGTAACATAGGCAACAACTCCATTAGGTAAGAAAACTGACTAGGATTAACTACTTGTTCTGATCCTTTGTCAACCAAATTAACATCTGAGACCATATGATTTGTAGCCCCAGTGTCAATGATCCAATCTTGATTAAAGCCTGATACTAGAAATGCAGTGCTAGTACCTGCTATGTTTGCAGCTGCAGATGGAGCATTGTTGTTTTGATTTCCAAGAAGCTGCAGTATCTGTTCATATTGTTCTAGTGTGAAGCTGATTTGTTGTCCAATTTGTTGACTGCAACCACTCTCATTCTGTACATAGTAAGCAGATGGTCCAGTTCTTCTTCTCTTCTTTTCAGGATGCAATTTCCAACAGTCTTCTTTGTTGTGATTGGTGAGCTTACAGAAGTCACAATAGAGGTTTCTTGACTGTTTCTTATAATTCTGGGTGTAATTCTGAGCATTCCTGGTCTTAGAGTACATAGTCACTTGATCCAGTCCACCAACTGCTGGTGCAGCCCTAAGAACTCCAGTATTGTTAACTCCTTTTTTACTTTCATCACCAATGATCAGAGCATAGGCCTGATTGATTGTGGGAGTGAGAGTCATCAACAGAATTTGACTCCTAGCTTGTAAATAGGAATCATTCAGCCCCATCAAGAGTTGGTACAGTTTCTGTCTTTGTAGATACAGCTTAAACTCCTTTGATTTCTCACAATCACAGCCAGGTGTGGGAACCAAGGCTTCAAACTCATCCCACAGATCCTTCAGTTTAGTAAAATACACAGACACAGAATTTGTTCCTTGAACTAAAGTACTAATTTTTTTGTGCAGTTGAAAAGTTCTTGAATCATTTGTTTTGTCAAACCTTTCTTTCAGATCCTCCCATACCAGTTGTGCATTAGAGGCATAAACTACTCCACCCAGCAAACTACTAGACACAGAGTTCATCAACCAAGAGAGTACAATAGCATTGCACCTCTCCCATTGGGTCCATAGGCCTTCTGAATATTGTTTTTTCTTGCAAGAACCATCAACTAAACCAAATTTGTTTCTTCCTAAAAGTGCAATTCGCATGGACCTACTCCAAAGGGAGTAATTTTCACTACCAGTCAACTGAAATGACACTAAGGAAATGCCAATGTTTCACCTTCTTTTGGCTTGGCAAGCAACGGTGCGTTAGCCAAATATCGTTTCAAGTCTTTCAACGCTTGTTTGCACTCCGGTGTCCATTCGAAGTGAGTGTTTTTCCTCAAAACGGAGAAGAATTTGTGGCATCGCTCCGAGGACCTTGAGATGAAACGACTCAAGGCAGTGACTCGGCCAGTCAAGCATTGAACTTCTTTCACCCCGGTAAGCTCCTCGGGGATCTCTTCAATAGCTCTGATTTTGTCAGGATTAGCCTCGATGCCCCGTTCGGAGACAATGAATCCCAAGAATTTGCCAGACCCAACGCCGAAGGCGCACTTCTCAGGATTCAACTTCATGCCATATTGTCTTAACACAGCAAAGGCTTCCCTCAGATGATTTAAGTGATCCTCCGTTCGGATCGACTTGATGAGCATGTCGTCTATGTAGACCTCCATAGACTTTCCAATGTATCCTTTAAACATGCGACATACCAGCCTTTGGTATGTCGCCCCGGCATTCTTTAGACCGAAGGGCATGACTCTGTAACAGAAAGTACCTCGGTCAGTGATGAACGAGGTCTTCTCTTCGTCCTCGGGGTCCATGAGAATTTGATTGTAGCCCGAATATGCGTCCAAGAAGGTTAATAGTTTGTGTCCAGCCGTGGAGTCTATTAACCTATCTATTTGCGGCAACGGATAAGAATCTTTGGGGCAAGCTTTGTTTAAATCAGTATAATCAACACACATTCTCCACTTGCCATTCTTCTTTGGTACAACTACCACATTTGCCAGCCATTCGGGATACTTCACCTCCCTGATAAATCCATTTTCTTGCAGCTTCGTGGTCTCATCTTCAATCGCCTTCTTTTTCACCCCGGCGTGAGGTCTCTTCTTCTGTTTCACCGGGGTAAACTTTGGATCTACATTCAGCTTGTGAGTCATGATCTCCGGATCGATACCCGTCATGTCTGAATGAGCCCAAGCAAAGCAGTCATGGTTGGACCTTAAAACTTCCATGATCGCCTCCTTTGACTTCGGATCCAACTCCGAGCCGAGGTGTACTTTCCTTTCTGGGAACTCTTTCATAAGAGTGAAAGAGTCCAGCTCCTCGATGCTAATCTTTTCAAAAAAATGTTTGTAAGAGTCAAATTATGAATAAGAACATGTCTTCACTTTATAGTTAATGTTATTTAACTAGATTTTTTAGTACAAGATAAATAGTTTTAAATATTTGTTACTGTTTTAGGGTTTAATAAAAAAATCAACTTAATTTAATTATAAAATGTAAAATTGAAAAGCGCATTAAAATTTTAATCACTATAAATATAATTATGTATTATTCAAATACGCCGGTTTGCATACTCTTTTTGGTGAATATAATTTTAATCATCATAGCTCTACGTGTTGGACATTACACAGTGTAAAATACTGTCAAAATAAGTTCTAAAAATGAAACTCTTCAAATTACATGCAGGCATGGACAAATGGTCGATTGCATTCTCCTGTTCATAGGATTAAAATGATCGGAGATAATGATAGGTTCTCCATTCAGTTATTTTCATCAACTAAATCAAGTTATACCATAGAAGCTCCAAAAGAACTTGTCGATGAACATCACCCTTTACTGTTCAAACCCTTTAACAGTGGTATGTTGGGTGAGTATTATACATGTGAAGCTTGGGCTAAAGCTGGAAGTGACAAGGCTTTCAAAGTCTTTGTGGTATTTGAGTTCTTGCAATTTGATGTTGGGTACCTCATATGCTTGTTTCCTGTTTTATTTTTTATTTTTTATTTTTTGTATTTTTAATGAATTTCAATTTGTATTTTATGTTTTTACTATTGTTACACTTTGCTTGTTGATTTGTTGTCCAAATGGAGAATAATTAAAAATTCCTTTCTGGAAAGTCTTGGTTGATTTCCCTTCTTTTAACTACGAAGATGTTTCAGTTCATTAAGTTTGAAAGTGCAGATAAAATCTCTATCCGATAAACAAATATAAGGGCCACTTGTTTTTTTGGAAATTTTTAAAAATTAGCTAGTTCGAACTACGAAATTATGTCAAACGGCTCAAATTCTAATATTACATGCATCTTTATAGTATATTGCATTCTTTTAAAAAAAATCTCTTTTCGTATACAAATCCTAAGCGTCGCTGCTTCCCCATCCCACTGTAATTGCTTTGAGGGTCAAGCTCTCTCATCATCGGCTGTCGGACGCCGAAAAATTGCCCAATTTTTACGAGACGTTTTTTCTTTCACCAGAATTTTTTTTATCCTTCGTCTAGTTTTTTTTCTTCACCGGATTTTTCTATCATGACTACCACAACTATACACACACACACACACACACACACACAAAATGCAAAGCCAGTGAAGATAGTACAAATAACAAATACAAATCTAAAAATTTATACATACAACACACACTCAAAGTTGTATAAATATGTGTAATAGTGTATAAAACATGTGTAATATTAGTATTTGTTGTAGTCCTCCGTCGATCTAAATAGAAAATGGCAGATATACATATTCTTTTAAAGAAAAATACCATACTTATACAAATCTCTAAAGAAAAATATCCATATCATAAGAAATAGATCTAACAATATACTAGTAGATTTACTAAGTGCTACCCAATTTAAGACTGTTAGATAAAAAAAAGATGAAGCAGCAGCAGCAGAGGGACGGGCAAGCAGTTTGATCAGCGGTTCTAGAAGGGCTGAAAAATAATAGATATAGTTGTGGCTTTGGTTGTATTTAGCAGCAGTTTATGTAAATAATTTTCACTAGCAGCGGTTTATTGTAATATAGCAGCGGTTAATGAGATTTAGCAATGATTTTTTTACTAAAAACGGAAAAGGAAGGAAAAAGAATACTAAAATTTAACATCATTAACCTAATTGCAATCCTTACAAGATCACCATCCATATTCCATTATGCAAAGAGATAGTTGCAGTTTGTTTCCTTATTCTAAGCACAAGATTGCCTATTCCACGATTTACGGACGCATAACTCCTCCATTTCAATTGACTCTCTTGCCCCTGTTGTGAGCACCTCTCCCACATTGATAAAAAAGAGAGATGCTAATGAGTATATAGACTAAATGGACTCTCCCACCTACTAGACTAGTCTTTTGGGTTGGGCTCTCCTATTTGGTCTATAACATTGGTGCTTTCATTGAGAGTTCACGCTTGGGAGCCGCAACTCGGAGTGGTGGCCTACGCCAGGAGTGGTGGCCTGGACCCAAGGGGGTGCCAGCCGTGACCAACGGGATACTGCACCTCTCCCACATTGATAAAAAAGAGAGGTGCTAATGAGTATATAGACTAAATGGGCTCTCCCACCTACTAGACTAGTCTTTTGGGTTGGGCTCTCCTATTTGGTCTATAACATCCTACTAGACTAGTCTTTTGGGTTGGGCTCTCCTATTTGGTCTATAACATCGGGAAATTTTGATAACTAGCCATTTTTGGACGCGTTCATTGGGAACTATCCACCGTTTCAAAATTCACTGAAGAATAGCCAAAAATTTCCGCGCACACTTAAGCTCTATTAGCGTTGGAAAAACACCCAAGACTAGTTCCATAACAAAATACTGGGGCTTTGAACAACCCAAATATTTTGTTATGGGACTGAAGCTTGTTCAAAGGTCCATAATAAAATAATCCCATAACAAAATAATGGGACCTTGAACTAACATGTTCAAAGGTCCCATCAAAGGGATAAATCCCATTATTTTGTTATGGGACTTTATATATAAAGCTTCAGTCCCATAACAAAATGCTGGGGCTGACTGAAGCTTTATACAAAGTCCCATAACAAAATGCTGGGGCTTTGAACAATCAAAGCCCCAGTATTTATACTGGGGCTAGTTTACTGAAGCTTCCCCCAGTATAAATACTGGGGGTTTGAACAAAACTTGTTCAAAGCCCCAGTATTTATACTGGGATTTGTCCGGATGTGGCTATTTCTCAGCGAATTTATTTTTGACGACTACAAATCAATTAACGCGCGCCAAACAGGCCCCTACACAAAATTTTTACTATAACATCCCCATTCCATCCATCACACTCTCTAGGGGCTCCACTCTCTATATATTCAGACACACATGTATATCCTAAAAATTGGTTTCATGTATTACAATTAAATTTATATTTAGTTGAGCCTTAACAAACGCTTATATCGTGATTCGATTGGTTGATAAGCAATTTCACGTTAACGGTAACGGGTAAGGTCGGTTTGTGGATATTTAACCGGTGTTAGTATGCAGACTACCAATTCGATGATACAAACGAAGATAAAATTGGTTGATAAGCAATTTCACGTTAACAGTAACGGGTAAGGTCGGTTTGTGGATATTTAACTGGTGTTAGTATGCAGACTACCAATTCGATGATACAAACGAAGATAAATCAAACAACTAACAAAATAACAAATTTAATTTGAAGGCAGTGGTATAATCGAACGAACGAAAGCAAGTGACAAATTATGTTATCGACTACGATGATACACGTGATCGATTGCGGGTGATTAATCGAACAATTGCACAGATGCCGATGACACTATTTAATAAATCGATGGCTTCGCGAGATATGCTTGAATGAATACGACAACAATGAATGCAAATGAACAAAATAATATGAATCAAAAATTTATTAGCGATTTCGTTTAAGCGATGTTAATATTAGGATGTTTAATAGCAGTTAACGAGATTACCGATAATGAACGTATGAAATAAGTAATCGAACAAGCAAACAATGATTAAGCAGTTAATGAACAAATAAACGAAATGCGATAAAGCTTATTGTATTGATTGATTGATTGAAGGCTCGTGCTCCGTTGAAAGAGAAGAATCCTCCTTTCAAAGCTGAAACAAGCAACGATTGCACAAGTACACTGTGATTACAACGATGATGGTTACAAGTACACTGTGATTACAACGATGACCGTATAACGGTGGTGGAAGCGACAGTAATGGTGGTAAAGTTATAGTAGCAGTGGCGATATTATAGCAGTAAAATAAAGAGGGATGGTTTGTTCGGCAGAATGTAAGCTTACAAGTGAGGGGAGAGAAAACTATTTATAGGTGAGAAACATTAAGTGTCCAACCCTAGCAGAATTCCGCTGTCATACGTTTCTCCATGAGTGAAGTAGATGCCTACGTCTAACAACCTCCGCCGATCATGGTCCGACAAAAGCGGGATAAGATCAATCATATTTATCTGTTGTGCCATGTGTCTTCGAAATCTTCTGACCACGATTCAGTTGAATCGATCAGCTGTCATCGATCAACATTTTCTTCTTTCGACCTCATATTACGATGTCTCCGATATTTGCTCTTATCTTGCCATATCGCTGATTATGTATCACATGTGTGATCGGACAAAATCCGACCAATACAACACATTCAATTTTCTAGAAGGAAATTCCAACCTAAGTTGGATATCGAGTTTGTTAAACAATAAAATCACCATATATTTACCTAAGGAGGAGATGTATTTCTTGAACATTCAAGAACAATAACACATTCAACAATGGGATTGGGATTTACTGAATTAGCAAAACATATAAAGGAGTTGTGTGGTAGAGGGACTTTTTTTGGAAATTTCATTGATTTCTCAAAGTGTGAGCTCCACTTTGCGATAGTCAAGCCACTTTAACTCAAGAAAGTATGGAAGGTCAAGATACATTAGTCTTTGACATGGTTATATGAGAAAGTTAATTAAAAATGTAATTATGTATCTCATGTTTATGAAGTCAAAGAGTAGTTTGACGAATATATTTACTAAAATGAAGTTTGTGAAAAGAACTTCAAGTTTGATTTACCTAAAACTCCTAAAATAGGTCCACCAATAACGGCAACCCTATCCAACACTATGAAATGAGTAGTTTTGGATTCAAAGAGTAACAAGTTATTGATAAATGGATGTTTCAGCACTGTGACTACTTGACTGGGTAGTTGTGCAAAAGCTAGTTATATTTTCTTCAAATAACCGTGAAAGTGGCTACATTCAGCAATTTATGCAAGAAATGCCTTTATATTCAATTAGACCCTAAAGTATTTTGCAAAACTGATTATATTTTAAAAATGGTTGCTTTGTTTGTAGGGTGCAAAGAGTGGCTATATTTTCAACTCATTACCATAAAAGTGGCTTATCAATTAGACCATTATCCATACAAAATTTTGCTAAGGCATCAATTAAAGCACTAAAGGTGGCTACATAAGGTCGGCAAGCAGGTTCTGGATGTCCTGCTTTAGGCTGTTTTTATTAAGTAGACTAGATGAATTGTCCGTGCTCTGCACGGATCCTGGGTATTTCTCTTTCAGATGTTCAAATTACATTATGCTACATTAGTATTAAAATGAACATGAATAAAGTTTTCAAATGTCAGTTGAGAAATTACATTCATACTACATTCTGGCACAGTAATTAAATCAAGTACTTTTCTTGTTTGTTCTCAATCTAGTGTTGTCAAAGTTTTGAAGCGCCCTTTCTGAATTCCATGTTAACTTTCCAAACTCGCTGTTAATTAGCTGCATATATTCCTTTGATAATAGATTGATTCTTCATTTCTGATAATTCCATGAAAGTATCATGCAACTTGTCATTTGTCATTTGTCATTTGTCTGAGCTACTTGTCTTTCAAGATCAAGTTGCAACATGCCTATATTTTGTATCTGGTCCTTTTCTTTTTGAGCTCAACTTAAAGCACTGTCCTTTTTCCAACATAACTTGAGGATTGTTTTTCAAATTGCTGAACTTTCTTTTGCGACTTCCACAAGTCATTTTTCAGTTCAAACATCACCACGTCCCTCTCTGTATTTCTATTTCACTCAGGATCTCATTTGTTTTAATTTGCTCGAGCTTTTATGAAATGTATAAAACTACAATGAGATATTAACAAAGGAAAAAAAACAACATAAAAGTACCAAAAACATCAATGCAGAAAGTTCTACATTAGAAAATAAAGATTTTGAAGTATTCAACTATATAAATCAATCAGCAATTTTGAAGTATTCAACTATATAAATCAATCAATAATCATTTATGGCTCAATCTGATGCGTAGGCGCGTAGCTCCAAATTCTAATACACACAATTGAAGTGTCATTGCAAACAATGTTTCTAACATACAAAGCAGGCTAAAAAGCTTCCCTATTCTCTTAATCTTTTTTTTAAAAGTTTATTAGCACCTTAAATCCAATCTATCCGATTAAGTTTCAATTTTTTAGTCTCATTCTGTAAGTCAGCACTAGTACTGGTGATTACATTATAACCATAAAAAGACACACAAGTTGCAAGCAAAGTGCATACCTTTAGTTGCCTAACAGCCTCTGTGCCGTCATTCATCAACAACTCCGGAGAGATCAATTACCCTCTCTGCCTATGCTTTCATGGGCCATCATTTTTATACTCTTTGACCACTAAGAAAACAGGAAAAAACATCAGGATCGAAGGATGCTATGGAACTTGAAGTGCTAGCAGCTGCACAAATACGATAACCAATGAAAGAGTTAGAAGTCTAAGAATACATGAAGACTTCTAACATGCGATCTAGACATAAGTTAATTGTGAACTATAGGAACAAAAGGAAAAGTTCTCAAGGCTCTGTATCTTAATTTAGCAGTCTTGAAACAAAACATAAGGTCAAATTCACATCTCATGTTGCACCTTTTTCACCTTTGTAAGACAGTAGAGGGGGTTCAATAGTGATCTTACCCGATTTTTAAACTTAAAAACTTGCTCTTGACTTTGATCACTTAACTCACAAAAAATTAGGTTTTTTTGCAAGTTTCACCTATCTCTGAAACTTAAAGTAATTGCGGAATGTAAAGACATAGAGATTTTTACGTGGAAAAATCCTTGCTCAAGGGATCAAAAACCATGACCCAACACTCTTGGAATTTAAATTTTCCTCTCAAGTAAAACTGAGAAAGTTTTAGATTACAACGCAATGCAACCAAGGAACTAGTCCTCCTAACCTTCCAAGCTACACGTTAGCTTGTCAGGTTGAAACTATCTAACCAATGGTAAATTTTCAAAGAGTTGTGTCTTATTAGACATATAAAAGAAGCTATAATCTGATAGGAAAAGTGAGTTTTTCCAACACCTAGAAAGTTAGAAAAGAAACACGTTCTTTTTTCTCCTCCCTCACAAACAAAACAACTATCTTCTTCTCTTATGGTGAAGGACTATAAGATCACTTTGAAAACGGAAGCTCTCTTCTACGAATTATGGAACATCTTTCTGTAACATGCACGTCATAGACTGTGAACTTACGATGTAGTTCGTGTCAAACAACATGTAATTGTATTCCTGACTAGTGAAACAAATATGATTAGACTCTGGACGAATTGTGTTTTCTTGTGGATTGTGTAATCCTTCATTATTAGATAACCATACATTGACTTTTTATCATACAGATTTACCTATAGTTGAGTCATAATATAAGTGATATGGTAGTGTAAATATGTTTTAAATATACTTTTGCATATAAAAAAAAAACTGACAAACAAATACTAAAGCAAAACCAATATATATTAATCATGCAGGAAAATTTTTATTATATATATATATATATATATATATATATATATTAGCCATGCAGGAAATTAAATATGGGAAATTATAGAATATGTAAGGAGGTAATTAGAACATACTGAGCTTATCTCCAACATGGAATTCTTTGCTTTCAGGCCACGCTTTATAGTCAAAGTTGAGTTTCCAACCTTGATCATCACCAACCAAATGTGCAATTGCCATGGCTGGAGCAGAAATCAATGCAACAGCAGCTAGAACAATCAAGAAAGTTTTATCCGAGGCCATGTGGAACTTGTTATCGCTAAGTGTCTAATTGGAAACTTCTTAAATTTAGTAATTTTTGTCGTAGACTATATGTTTAAGAGTGATGGTGTTTTATGGGAATTTAATGTAGAGACATATATAGGGTGTTAAAATTGGGAGACCAGCCGGCTAGTGGCGGCATTATACTGAAATCTTTGACATTTGGCAGAGGCCATTTTGTGTAACAATTAAACAAAACAGAAAGCTGTCGTGTAATTTCAGTCCATAAAAATTCAGACGCTGTACAGCATGTTGAAACAGTTCCATCTAGTGTTCCTGCAACAAAGCTTGATCAGGTTGGAACAAGCTGTGACACTGTTTCAAGTGCTGCGGCTGTTGTAGTTAATGATGCCAATGCAATTATTCTTGCAAGTATTGTTGAAGCTGGAAGGGGAATTTGTGAAGAGCACAAGAAGGCTCAAAGTGTTCCTTCACATGCAATTACTCGGGGAATAACTTCATACCAACGGCTCAACTTGAACGATTGTGTAAGGGTAATTCTCCCACAATTGTTAAACCTTATTTGAATGTGGATGCTCCTATATTTGTGCCCAAGTCGTTATTACAGGTTATTCCTCATTTAAAGAAGCTACTCTCTAACAAGGAGTTGATTGAACAGTACCTTTTATTTAGTTTATAAATCTGTAAATTATTTATTGTGAGCATATAATTTGGTAGTAGAAAAAATTAACCTTCTTTGAACACAATGCTCCATGTTTGGTGGCTCGACTAGGGGATTAAGTAAAGGACCATCACTAGGAAAAATGGATTGTTGGACAGAGTGAAGAGATGGTAGTGTCCAATTTGGATGGCGAGTAATGTTAGCCCAATCATTAAAAAGATTGCTGGCATTGCACCCATCTCCAATCTTGTGTGATATGGACATACTAATAGCTACTCCTCCACATTTAAAGGAACTAAGTTGTGCGATAACTAATCCACGATCATCAGTAGAAGAATTAGCCCAAGGTGCTACCCCTTGAGGAAATATAAAATTTTCTATAACAGGATTGTGATATTCAATGGCAAAAGAGATGGGGCAATTGATTTCAGCTTGATAAAAGTCCGCACCCATATCATTACAATCAACCATTGTAATATATCTTTGAGCCTTCCTGCATATGGGTAGTACGAGGACAAGTTTTTTATAATGAATCCTCAAGAAGTGAATATAATTGATCACTAATTGGGTTTTCTGATGAGAAAACATTATCTAGTTGCTCTTTGGAAAAAGAAAAGGAAAAAAATGAAAAGAAACGGTACAACAACATACCCAGTGTAATCCTACAAGTGGGGATTGGAGAAGTTAGGATGTACGCAGACCTTACCCCACCAAGGTGGAAAGGCTGTTTCCTATAGACCCTCGGCTCAAGAAGAAATATTTCAAAATATGTTACCAAAAAATAAGATTAAACCACCCATACTAGAGAAACTAATGACAAGGAAACTAACGATAGCTAAGATAAACAGACAGCAGTAGACACAAATATAGTATACCCTTGACTTTCTAATTAACAAGTTGGAACTAGAGTCGCAAATTCAAGAAGTTCAGCACTACGTTCAAAGATTGACATGTCCCTTTCACTCAATGTTAAAAGTGCATCCACGCCTCCGCTTTGGTTACCGACAAGAAAGAAAAACTTATCGCATAGGCCATCTAGCATGCTCACCTTCACAGGCTTCCCCCATCCAAAATCGATTTCATGAAGTGGAAATTTTAGTAAACTACTAAAACTATATATATTATACTCTTGACCTTCAGGGAATAATATTTTTCCGGATGCCAGTTGATGTATAAGTTCAACATGAAAGCTATTTTTAATATTATCTCTGTTCTTGGTTTGTTCTTTTCCCTCTCTTAATGCACGTACTATGTTTGGTAATGTCAAGTTTTCTTCCTTAGGAATTGATACTGGAGTAGTACTAGTGCAAAGATTTCCAACACAATTGGGCGACAAACTCACCATTCCTCTAAGATCAATAGCATAAGTGAATGAGGTAGATTGTAGGTTTTTGGACATAGCTAGTCCACATTTAAAGAGAAGTGCAGAGACAACTTCTGTGCGTGTTGGATTTTGGACAACATCAGCTACTAAGGCCTTGAGAGCATCTAATTTGGTAGTAGAAAAAATTAACCTTCTTTGAACACAATGCTCCATGTTTGGTGGCTTGATTACGGGATTAAGTAAAGGACCATCACAAGGAAAAATGGATTGTTGGACATAGTGAAGAGATGGTAGTGGCAAATTTGGATGGCGAGTAATGTTAGCCCAATCATTGAAAAGATTGCTAGCATTGCACCCATCTCCAATCTTGTGTGATATGGACATACTAATAGCTACTCCTCCACATTTAAAGGAACTAAGTTGTGCGATAACTAATCCACGATCATCAGTAGAAGAATTAGCCCAAGGTGCTACCCCTTGAGGAAATATAAAATTTTCAATAACAGGATTGTGATATTCAATGGCAAAAGAGATGGGGCAATTGATTTCAGCTTGATAAAAGTCCGCACCCATATCATTACAATCAACCATTGTATTATCTTTGAGCCTTCCTGCATATGGGTAGTACGAGGACAAGATTTTAGATAATGAATCCTCAAGAAGTGAAGATAATTGATCACTAATTGGGTTTTCTGATGAGAAAACAGTATCGAGTTGTTCTTTGGTATAGAAAAGGGCAATGGGAATGTAAGAGTTGCGTAAGGCTTGATCAGTAAGAGAAAGGTTGTGCCACCTTTGAGTAGGAGGAGTAGGAGAGGAGGGTTTGATGAGTTTGTGACATATTATTGTTTTGGTGATCTTTTCTGGAATTGATTGAGCTGAAAATGTGGTAGAACACATCTTTATTTAGCTGTGTATACTTGTGCATGTCTCTTTGCCATGGTCATTTATATAGATAGCCTTCAGAAAAGTCTTGTACATGGAATGAAATATCAATATGGAGAAATAAATTTTTGAAGGGACGAGATATATAATGTGGGGGCTGACATTGCTGCTTAGTCTTCCAACTTCCTTTACTAGATTATAGTAGTACATTCTTTTAGGCTTTAACTAGTTGTGCTATAATAATAATAATAATAATAATAATAATAATAATAATAATAATAATAATAATAATCTATAACAGTTTAATTACTACTTGTAATATCAAACATGACAAACAAACATGCGTATCACTAAGTTCTACAATTACTACACTGTGCTATTACCCTAATGATTACTCTCTTCGTCCCATTTAAAGCGTAGTTTAAGAGTTTACTAATTATGCTTATTTCTTGACTAATAAAATATTACTATCGAAAAATATTTGAAGATGAGAGGGGGCCCCATTTCCTAATATTTATCGTAATACTACAGCTGCTCGTACTAGATAAGGCAGATGCCAAAGAGTAGAAGATTTGTAGAGAAGGTGAAGAAAATGAAGTAACAGGCCCCATTTCCTAATGTCTACCTTAATAATAGATGTAAAAAGCTACCTTTTTTCTTTTAAAAATACTAGAGTACTAATTACTATGAGGCAGAGAGTAGAAGACACACAGAAAATGTGGGGAAAAAAAAATGGTAACGGAAATAACTCCTTTTTTCCTTACCCTTACTCCAAATAAGCTATTATTATTTTGTTAAAACAAAGGTCCAACGTGTTTTGAATCCATTTAACATTAAGTTATTAAGTTCTAAAATTATAATCTATTGTTCTAATTTTTTAGTCTTTTCCAATAAAACTTCTTACTAGAAAATACGAATTAGGTTACTTCTTAACTAAGAAAAAGAAATTTGAAACTTCAATCTACTATGTTATAAATGGCGATAAGCACACAGGTTGTGGTTGACATGCTTACCGACCAACCATGGACAATTATGGAATTTCAAGTTATTCTTCTTTAACAAGGTTGTTGTTGAGAAGTGTAGGGACTAGAAGTGTAAATAGTGTGACAGTTGTAATTCAGTTAGTAGTAGCTTGTAGATTAAGCTAAGTTAAGCAAGTAGTTAGGGTAGTTATTAGTTAGGCTATAAATATCTAGTGTGTGGGTATTGTGTAAAGCTCTAAGCTCATTTTGTTTCCTCTTCCAGTAATGAGAGTCAATGACTTCTCCCAATTCTCTCTAGATATTTTCCTTTACTTCTTCAATCTCTGATCCAATCCAGGAATTAACATGGTATCAGAGCCTCTCTAATGGCGATCTAGAAGCTTCCTAGCTGAAACCTAATTCAGTACAATTACTCTTTCCAGTACAGTTACTTCTCCCTTTTCTCTTTACCTCCTTACTTGATTGGATCTGCAAGCTTAAAGCACTGCTTCAATGGCGATTAACACCGGAAGTGGAGAAGGAGCCGGAATTGATAATGCAGCTGAAAACTCAGGGATCGATCACAATCATGTTCTGTACTTGCATCCATCAGATACCTCAGGTATAACACTTGTCTCACTTCAACTCACCGGCTCAGAAAATTATGCCCTATGGAGTAGATCTATGAGAATTGGCCTGTTAGTTAAGAACAAACTAGGGTTCATAGATGGCACATGTAAGAGAGATCAATTTGAACCTGCTCTTCATAACCTATGGGATAGATGTAATGCAATTGTTATATCATGGATAATGAATACAGTGAGTAAGGATTTACTGAGTGGAATAGTCTATGCTTCAAATGCTAGTAAAGTATGGAGTGATTTGAAGGAAAGGTTTGACAAAGTTAACAGATCAAGGATCTATTTCTTGCTTAAGGAGATTGTGACTTTAAGTCAAGGTACATCCTCTGTTACATCATATTTTTCAAGGCTGAAGGACCTATGGGATGAATATGATGTGTTAGTCCCTGCTCCTTCCTGTGCCTGTGAAGAATCTAAGCCCTTTATTGAACACTTAGCAGATCAGCGTGTGTTCCAGTTTCTCATGGGTTTAAATGAGTCCTACTCACAGTCTAGGAGTCAGATTCTGTTGATGCCAACTGCTCCTACATTGAATCAAGCTTATGCAATGATATTGTCTGAGGAAAGTCAAAGGCCATTGGCGAGTGCTTCTCATGTTGCTGAAATCACTGAGGGAACAGCTCTTCTGAGCACTAGGAGAAATTCTGGTAATTCCAGCTCTAGACAAAGGAGATCCAATGTTGAATGTGACTACTGCTTACTAAAAGGACATGTTAGAGCAGACTGCTTCAAACTAAATGGTTACGCTGATGATTATAAGAACAAGAAGAAAGGAAATAGTAACAACAATGCAGGAGGAAGTTATGGTAACAGTGGAGGAAACTATGGCAACTATGGCAGTAACCTTGAAGGAAACTACAGAGGAGCACCTACAGCAAATAATTTCAGAGGAAATGGCAAGCTATAGGCCACAAGGGAACTACAGGCCTGCAGCTAATCTGGCAGGAGAACTCAGGCCAACTCCAATGTATGGTGGACCAGCTCAATCTGGAAGCTCAGGACAGGGTGCCAGCTATTCTTATGGTGGACCAGGAGCATATGATGGCTCATACTGTGCTGGTAGTTCAAACTATGCTATGAATATACCAACACCACATTTCACACCTGATGAATATCACCAGCTACTTCAGTTGATTAACAGAGGAAATGATGCTAAAGCAGCAGGTATCTCTATGACTAACAAGAGCTGGATCATAGATACTGGTGCATCTAGTCACATGGTTAATAACTTGAATATGCTAGATGCAGTTAAGCCACTTATTGATAGTAAAGAAGGGAAAGTACACTTACCCACAGGAGGCTGCACTAAAGTTACCCACCTAGGTTCCACCCATATCTTTCAGGGTCATAAGATCTCAGATGTCCTCTATGTACCTGAATTCAAATTCAATCTGTTGTCAGTCCCTAAACTAACAAGAGAACTGAGGTGCTCAGTGGCATTTTATCCTGACTTCTGCACCTTTCAGGACCTTTACAGTGGGAAACTGATGGGGATTGGCAAGCTTAAAGGTGGCCTGTATGTCTTAGAAACTGCAGCTGGATCAACTTTGAAGAGAGAAGGAGCAAGACTGGTTGAAAGTAACACTCTAGCAAACTCAAGTGTGAATGTAAATAGAATAAGTGAATGCAACAATAATGCTACTGCTACTCTGTGGCATAGAAGGCTAGGTCATGCACCTGTAACTACTTTGAAGAAATTGTCCTGTTTCAAAGATGCACACTTTGATGATAAATGCAGATATTCAGATTCCTATACTGTCTGTCCTCTAGCCAAGCAGGCTAGGCTATCCTTCCCCTCTAGTGAGAGTACTTCATCTGCATGCTTCCAGGTACTACATGGTGATGTATGGGGACCCTATAGAGTACCAACCTATGATGGCAAGAGGTATTTTCTGACTCTTGTAGATGATTACTCTAAGTACACTTGGGTAATTTTATTACATTCCAAAGCTGAGGTTATAGTAGTGCTAAGAGACTTCCTTAAGATGGTGGAAAATTACTTCTCCACATCAGTAAAAGTCTTCAGAACAGATAATGGGTGTGAGTTTTTCAATTCACAAATGGATGACCTCCTAAGATCTCTAGGCATTATTCATCAAAGCTCCTGTGTATACACCCCACAACAGAATGGGGTAGCTGAAAGGAAACACAGGTATATACTTGACACTGCCAGAGCACTGAGATTTCAAGCAAGTGTTCCTTTAAAATTTTGGGGTGAGTGTGTCTCCACTGCTGTGTATGTCATCAATAGGTTGCCTACACCCACTCTGCAAGGCAAAACTCCAGTAGAGCTATTGTTCAAACATCCTGTATCCTTAGATCACATGAGAGTCTTTGGGTGTTTGGCTTATGCAACCAATGTTAAGAAATCTGATAAGTTTGCAGCAAGAGCATTACCAGCTGTATTTCTAGGGTACTCGGCTACTCAAAAGGGCTATAAGCTGTATGATCTACATGCTAAGTGCTTCTTCATTAGCAGAGATGTAGTCTTCAAGGAAGACATCTTTCCTTTTAGAGACACCAAGACCTCTACTTCACCCTTGTTCCCTGTATTACAGTTCACTGCAGATCACTCTCCTGTAGAGGAAAATCCTCCTGATCTGTACCAATCACCCTAACTTGGAGTTGCTTTCACAGCCTTCTCTTCCAGTTCAGGGGGCACCTGCTCCAAATGTACAGCCAGAAGCACCTGTACCAGTTGTTGAGTCTCCAGTGGAACCAAGCTCAACCAGCTAGCACCTCTGCAGTTCCTGCTTCAAGACCCCTCAGAACTCAGAAACCACCAGTGTGGCTCAGAGACTTTGTTGTCCCAGCTAAAAAGAGTGCACATTCCTGTCTTTACCCCATTTCTGACTATGTGAACTACAGTAACCTCTCCTCAACCTATGAAGCTGCCTTGACTACCTATTCTGCTACTCTTGAGCCAAAGACATTCAATGAAGCCAAGACTGATCCCAGGTGGGTTGAAGCCATGAAGGCTGAAATTGCAGGCCTTAGAGGACAACAACACTTGGAGCATTGTATCACTTCCACCTGGGAAGAACACTGTGGGCTGCAAGTGGGTGTTTAAGATCAAATACAAGGCATCTGGTGAGGTTGAGAGGTACAAAGCTCGCTTGGTGGCCAAAGGTTACAGTCAAAGAGAAGGGCTTGACTACAAGGAGACCTTTTCTCCTGTAGCCAAGATGGTTACAGTCAGGTCCCTAGTGGCTCTTGCAGCCTCTAAAGCCTGGCCTATCTTTCAAATGGATGTTCATAATGCCTTTCTTCAAGGCGACTTACTTGAAGAGGTCTACATGGACATTCCTCCAGGGTTTTGCAGACAGGGGGAGACTTCCAAGGTCTGCAAACTACATAAGTCCCTATATGGACTGAAGCAGGCTCCCAGACAATGGAACCTGAAACTGACACAAGCCTTACTGCAACTTGGCTTCAGACAGAGTCTGTATGACTATTCCTTGTTCATCAGAAAGACAGGCTCAGATATCACTATCATTCTCATTTATGTAGATGATCTACTGGTCACTGGAAGCAATGCTGCCCTTGTTCTAAAGGCCAGAAATGATTTACAGTTGAAGTTCAAGATGAAAGATCTAGGAGAGTTAAAATTCTTTCTGGGGATTGAGTTTGCTAGGTCCAAAGAAGGAATCCACATGTGCCAGAGAAAATATGCTCTTGAATTAATATCTGAGATGGGGTTGAGTGGAGCTAAACCTGTAAATGCACCTAGTGAAGCAAATCAGAAGCTAACATCCTATGAGTTTGACCAATTCATGAAGAGAATGAAGAAAGGCTCAGAGACAGGGGTAGACAGACTCTTAGAGAACCCAGCTTCATACCAGAGACTGATAGGGAGACTACTGTATCTGACCATGACAAGATTGGACATAGCATATGTGGTGCAAACACTAAGTCAATTCATGCATGCCCCTAAACAATCTCACATGGAAGCAGCTTTGAGGGTTGTGAAGTACATAAAGAATGCTCCAGGTCTTGGCTTGCTTATGCCAGCAACAAGTTCTAGAAGTCTAGCAGGTTACAGTGACTCAGATTGGGGTGCATGCCTGCAAACCAGAAGGTCTGTTACTGGCTACTTAGTGAAGTTTGGTGAGGCACTAATCTCTTGGAAATCAAAGAAACAAGAAACTGTTGCAAGAAGTTCAGCTGAAGCAGAATTTAGGAGCATGGCCTCAGTAACAGCTGAAATCTCTTGGTTAATAGGCTTGTTCAGAGAAATGGGAATGTATGTTCAGCTTCCTGTGGATCTATACTGTGACAATAAAGCTGCAATCCAAATTGCAGCCAATCCTATTTTTCACGAGAGAACAAAACATATAGACATTGACTGCTACTTTGTAAGGGAAAGGATTCTGCAAGGATGGATCAGAACTCATCATGTGTCTACCAGTGAACAACCAGCTGATCTACTTACAAAGGGTCTCCCAAGAAGCCAACATGAATATCTGATGTCCAAACTGAGGTTGAAGAACATCTTCCAACCATCAGCTTGAGGGGAAGTGTTGAGAAGTGTAGGGACTAGAAGTGTAAATAGTGTGACAGTTGTAATTCAGTTAGTAGTAGCTTGTAGATTAAGCTAAGTTAAGCAAGTAGTTAGGGTAGTTATTAGTTAGGCTATAAATATCTAGTGTGTGGGTATTGTGTAAAGCTCTAAGCTCATTTTGTTTCCTCTTCCAGTAATGAGAGTCAATGACTTCTCCCAATTCTCTCTAGATATTTTCCTTTACTTCTTCAATCTCTGATCCAATCCAGGAATTAATAGTTGTACTTTGAGGGAGCAGTTCGTGTACTATTCTTCTCTTGGACGAAAAAGCCAGCTTATTTTATGTAATTCCCCGCGTGTCCCTGAACCAGCTGTCAGCGACCGCAATTTTTAGCTAGCCTTTGGACATAGATTTGGTTGAAACTTGGGAATTTGAGTTTTTGGAGTTGAGTTGGAAAATAATTTTTGGAACTTGAAGTTGTGTTTGGACATAGAATTTACTTGAAAAAATAGTTGTTTTGTGAGTAGTTTTTCAAATTTTCCAAAAACTGCCCAAAACATGTCTTTGAGCACTTTTTGAGTTTTTGAGACTTTTTTAGAGAAGTTTTGATGAAATAGTATAAACAAACAGTTTTTCTTCCAAAAACTCCTAAAAGATATCCCCAAAAACTATAAACAAACGGGGCTCTAAATAACCCCACAAAAATTATGCTGCCAAGGTGAGCGCATATTATGGCGAATTTTTCAGAAAAAATTGCAGCAAAATCCAACAAGAAGTTTGAGAAATAACTTTTGTGGGTCCCGCAGTTCTACCTAACCCTATCTCTTTATTACTCAAGACAAGATGGCTTCGGTAAATTTTCAGAAAAAATTGTAGCAAAATCCAACAAGTTGTTTGAGAAATAACTTTTGTGGGTCCCGCAGTTCTACCTAACCCTATCTCTTTATTACTCAAGACAAGATGGCCTCGGTATGTTTGTAATGTAGTGAACCTTGAGAGTCTTTTAGCTTTTCCACAAAGTAGCAATTGGCTAATGTCATCTTTGCGGTACAAAACCAGCTTTTCTTGTTCACTGTGTTCTAATTTTGGGTTACGACAGTAGGAGTATCTCTTTAGGGAAAAGTTGTTTCCAACTAATGCCAATAATTTCACGTGGTAGAACAGCACATAAAGGTGGCTAGCTGTGTCACCTTTTATCTCTCCCAAGGAGTTCTTATAATGAAGTGTTTCCAATTTGCTCATCTTTTTCCTCTGCAAATTTTAAGAGTGTTCTACATTAAAACTAAATACATAATCAGTAAGCAAATTTACAAAACACAAACAACGCAAATGGTCAAATGGGATAGTCTCTCCAAATACATGATTGACTGGATAAACTTCACATAAACTTGAAAGTGTTTGCAGATAGATATATGTGTGTGAGAATTTACAAGTATGTAATTGTCTTAACTCTTACAAACAAGCCTTCTCAAACCTTAACAAGACAGACTAATCATTTTGATATCCTCAACCATTACTACATGCCTTCTCAAACCAAGACGTTTGACTCTTCCTCACTTAATCATTAAGCCATTCTCATATAAATATTTTGCTATGATTAATTTGCATTTTCTACTCTTTATTAGATTCTTTACAAAGATCTTTAGAAAAAATGTTTCATTTCCGCGACACATGCAAATACACCGTATATGGGGTTTTCTTTAGCTGGTGAAATTTTTTTTTGGGTTACTTTACTTTTTCACTTTTAGGAAAACAAATAAAAAAAATGTCCAATTATAAAACTAAAATTGAAATCAGTAGCCGACCACCAAATTATTCATAGTTTCTCACAAATTAGAATAAAGAAATACAAGAATGAAATATCTTATACTGTAAAACGACCTACTTCAAGCAAACGTTGAAAAAAGAAGTCGAAATTTTCAGCACACTAGACCTACATTTATTCGTTCCGCTATGATAAACTGAACTTGATATATTACTACAGTAAAATGAATCTCTGTTAATTTTTTAAGTGAAAGTTACCTTAGTTTTGAAAGATTGGAAACAAAGAAAAATAGGGAAAATATGGAAACATGAATATGCAAATTAAAAGAAGTGGTCAAAACGAAATTAAAAAAAATAACCTAGGAAGATTGGGCGTGATAAATTATTACAGCAGTAAAATGAACTTCTATTAATGATCTAATTAAAAGTTATGTTGCTTTCGAATTATAATTTATCTTTTCAGAGTAATGTTTTGTGAAAAGGTGTCAGGCGGTGGTCGAAGTTGAACAACATATATTTTAAAGAATTTGTTATCAATAAATCGAAATAAAAGAATTAAGTATAATACTGTAGTAGAAAGAAAAAGGGGAAATAAGGAAATACATGCATGTGCAAATTCAAAGAAAGTGGTCAAAACGAAATTGAAAAAAAAAATAATAACCTAAAAAGATTTCCCCTGATATATTGCTACAGTAAATTGAACCTCCATTAATTATCTAATTGAAGTTATAAATTAGCTTTTTAGAGGATATTCTTTTTGCGAAGGTGGTCGGGCATAAGTAGTTGAATACGACATATTTTAAAGGAAGTTTTCCAAATAAATTAAACCAAAAGAGTTAAGTGTAATATTATAAACTACAAATAAGGTCAGTATTGGGAAGCTAAATTCAATGGAAGGCCTTCAAAATTATCCATTTGATTAATGTAGAAAGAAAGAAAAATAAGGAAACATGATAGTGAAAATTAAAACAAATGGTCAAAAGGAAATGAAAAAAAAAAAAGAAAAGAATAAGCTAAAAATTTTAGGCTTGTGCTTAGCACAGTGATGCAACTCGGCTCGTGAGTAAACCATTTACAAAAAAAAGTACGGGAGTTGCAACAGTTTCAAGCCACATTCTTAAAATTGGAACTACTGGGGCAGATTTTGGAGGCTTCAGGACCTGTATTCAAACTCACTGCCTCTGAGCCAGAATCTACTCAACACGATCGCGCAAGGGCCTGGAAGTGTGCAGCGCGATCGCGTGGAGCTGAAGAGGATTGAGGAGTTTGCTCTTCGCGACCGCGCGCTCTCTACCGCGATCATATAGTTCTGGTTACTCATGACACGCGATCGCGCGTATGCTGGCGCGATAGCGCCGTGACGATAACAAGAATCCTATCTTAAGTTTAATGACTTTATCTCAGCCCACTTTAGGAGCAATTAAGGCATTTATGCCAATTTTAGAAACTACTATATAAGTTCCTTAGCCTCATTTACTAGGGTTAGCTTTTGATGACATTGATAATTGTAAGGTTATTGGCTAAGCTTGTTTGCTTAGCACTTTTGTCCTTGATTTACAATTGAAATCATTCAATTGAGGATCAAATAGTTATTGTTTTAAGGGGGTGATTAGGCCTCACCTCCTAATTTGCTTTTTTAATCCCAAATTAATCAAAGTTGGTCTTACTTTAATTATCTTCTTAATTTTCTTGTTATTTTTCTATCTTTGTTGTTTGATCATATCATTTGGTATCAGAACTCGGATTGATGTTTGCTCTTACAAACACTATCTAAGTTTTGTTCATCAAATCACAAAATATATATATATACACATACATTCAAAATCCCAAAAATTGAGTCATAGATATAGGTTTCTTTTGTATTAAATTTTTGTTACCAATTAAAGGTTGATGATCTTAGAAGTTGTTTCTTGAAGGGATTGAGCAACAAACAACATTTGAGTTGCCAATTTGAAGAATCAAAAATTAGGGTTCTTCAACAAGGAATTGGGGTTTTTCAATTTGGGTGTTGTTTTTGAAGAATCAATCATTGCGGTTTGTTAGGGAACTAACAAGGAGTATATATCTAAAATTTGGAGCAAAAACAAGTTGATTTGTAAAGATTCAAGTGAAGAAGATTGCTGGAAAAACGGGTTCTGCATAATCTCTAGGAACTCACGGGATCGCACGCCAGCCTGAGCGCACCTTTTTGTTCTACGCGGTCGCTTTCTATCTCACGCGATCGCGCGTTACTGAGAGCTCTTTCATCGCGATCGCGACCCAACTCACGCAATTTGGGACGGAGAGGAGTACAACAATTTAGTGATTACACATGGCTTAATAATACAACACACCCTTAATGTGATTACATATAAACTAGAAGGAAAGAGTGAAGAATACGTCTTTCAGCCTGTTTGATATATCTAAGGAGTTTGGTTAAAACCATATTAACGAGTTTATCAATGGCGCGCAATGATGTGAAGATTCCCACCATAGATTTCTGCAATAGCAAGACTTTAAACCAGGTACTACACACTGGGACTCAACAAAAGCTCAAGTTTTCCAAGCTTTGCAAGAGTGGCTGCTTTGAAGCAATATATGACAATGTTCCAAGTGAAATTCGAGAAGCCATGTTTGGTACTACCACTACTAGAAATTAATGTTTTAGCGAGGGAGGATGGAGAGGGACTTCCCTCTCCAAACGCGTGATGGAGAGGGAAGTCCCTAGCAAGTGGTCCCTCGGAATAAGGCTCGTCGCAGAGCATTTTTGGCGAGGGACTTCCTTCTCCAGCTGTTGTGTCAGTCCAAGTTTGGCATTGTGTCAGATAATGTATAGCTAAGGAATTCCCTCTCCAAATGTAGGAGAGAGAAAAATATTTTCTCCAACAAATGTGAAATATATTGTTTATTCAGTTTTTGGCTAGGGAATTGGAGAGGGAATTCCCTCTCCAAGTGTAAAAATTAAATATTTTTATTTCATTTGGAGAGGGAATTCCCTAGCAAAGTGAAATATATTTGTTTATTCAGTTTTGGCTAGGGAATTGGAGAGGGAATTCCCTCTCCAAGTGTAACAATTAAATATTTTTATTTCACTTGGCGAGGGAATTCCTTCTCCAAGTGTAAAATATATTCGTTTATTTAGTTTTTGGCTAGGGAATTGGAGAGGGAATTCCCTCTCCAAGTGTAAAAATTAAATATTTTTATTTCATTTGGAGAGGGAATTCCCTAGCAAAGTGAAATATATTTGTTTATTCAGTTTTGGCTAGGGAATTGGAGAGGGAATTCCCTCTCCAAGTGTAACAATTAAATATTTTTATTTCACTTGGCGAGGGAATTCCTTCTCCAAGTGTAAAATATATTCGTTTATTTAGTTTTGGCTAGGGAATTGGAGAGGGAATTCCCTCTCTAAGTGTAAAAATTAAATATTTTTATTTCACATTGCTAGGGAATTCCCTCTCCAATTTCGTTAAAAATATTTTTAAAATGGCAATTGGAGAGGGAATTCCCTCTCCAAATATAGTGTCCCTGCAACACAAATATCAGTAACCATACAAAAGCAGCACAGCAACAATAGCAAAAACAATAGAAGCAGCACAGCAACAATAGCAAAAACAACATTTATGCAGCAGCACAATTCCAGCACAGCATCACAAAAGCAACACAGAAGCAGCACAACAACAATAGCAAATACAACATATATGCAGAAGCACAGCAACACAGAAGCAGTAGCAAAAACAACATATATATGCATATATACCTCCGCATTCAAATCACCAAAGCACTCAAAACATTCTAAATACCACAATCAATCTAATCCGAACAATTAAACAAGTGTACGCACATGTTTTATACCAACTAACACAAACAAATAAAACGCTAAAGTACTTAACAATCCTAAACACGTCCAACTTTCAAGTTTAATTAGATATGGAAAACAACAAACTAACCAGAAGAAGAGGAAGAAGATGCGTAAGCATTAATAATACCTATTCTTGACGGCTTCTTGTATTCCGGGAGCAATTTAGCTTTAGAAATAAAGCGCTCAACCCCATCTACGAATGATTTCCGCAAACCCATACTTTCATAAAATCTATTATACATCCAACTACGATTTTCACCGGATTCCATCTACACAAATGGTATAAATAAATATATTTAGAAAAAGCCAATAAAGTATATCACTTTTACACTAGTTGTTTTTAAATTTTATTACTTTTGCTAATTAAATCTTCTCTCGATCACTAATCAACCACTATTATGCACAATTGAATTTTTCAATTACAACTATTTTCATATCATTCAAATTTGAGGGATAGTAATACTAAAAATTATTTAATAATTTTCTAAGACTTTATATTTCCAAATTATTTTTCTAAGGTTAAACTAAGGCTAAATAAGTATTTCTAAATTTGTTTAAATAAGGCTAAACAAGTAATTCAAGTACATAATCTTGTGTATATATTTTTTTTATGTATATATTTTTTTGTTACGACTACAATAACTTCCTAATTATATTTTTTTCTCAAATCACAATAATGCTAACAATTCCCAAGCATTCATCCACAATATTATTTCACGAATTTGTGTGATAAACTAATTCATTATAGGGTTTCATAATAATAACATTCATAGAAGCATAAAAAAGTGTAATAAAAATATTTACCTTAATGGGGATGGGCTTGCAATGGGTTGAACGGCAAAAAAATTAAAATCGCCGGGGAGAGGGGAGAGGGCCGAGTTGGAGACGACAACAATGGGGAAAGGGAGTTTGTTTGGGGGAGAAGAGAGTGCGTATGTTTGGGGGGAGAAATAAGAGAGTTGTGCGTGCTGTGTTGTGGCAAGGAAAGAAGTGATTTTATTTATCACATGGAGAGGCGAGTCCCTCGCCAATTACTTGGCAGATCTGAATATTTTTATTGGAGAGGGAATTCCCTCTCCAATCAGGAAAGAGAAAATTGTAATTCTCTTTCCTGATTGGAGAGGGAATTCCCTCTCTAATAAAAATAGTGAAAATTATAATTTTCTCTCTCCTGATTGGAGAGGGAATTCCCTCTCCAATCAGGAGAGAGAAAATTATAATTTTCACTATTTTTATTGGAGAGGGAATGGAGAGGGAATTCAGGAAAGGGAAAATTTTTATCTTTCTTGATTGGAGAGGGAATTCCCTCTCCAATAAAATAGTGAAAATTGTAATTTTCTCTTTCCTGATTGGAGAGGGAATTCCCTCTCCAACCAGGAGAGAGAAAATTTTGTTCTGTAGTTTGGCGAGGGAATTCCCAAGCCGGTTTCAACTTTTTTATTTTATTCGTTTTGGCGAGTGAAAGTTTATGTTTGGAGAGGGAATTCCTTCTCCAATTTTTGGAGAAGGAATTCCCTCTCCAATCAGTCCCTCGGAATATCAACGATTTCTAGTAGTGTACAAATGAAATTATTTGATTTTCCTTTAGATACCAAACTGAAAAACTTTTCAGAGAAACCAAGGGAAGGCTACCAAAAACAGGTTCCACAACTACCATTGTATGAGTGTCTGTGCATTGCTCACCTGCTCAAACATGGATGTGTTGAAACCGTTGCTTATATTTTCTGACTTTTGGTAAGGGCGCTTATTCTTTTACTAAGCTAGCATTTGGACATAGATTTGGTCGAAACTTGAAAAAATGAATTTTTGAGGTTGACTCTACAAATAAATTTTGGAAGTTTGAAGTTATATTTGGACATATATTTTATTTGAAAAATAGTTGAAATTTTGTTGGTTAAAAGTTTTATTTTTTGAAAAAAATTAAAAAAAAAAAGTGAAACCACTTTCTGGGATTTGAAAACTCATTTACAAAAATCCACCAAAACCCCCCGAAAAAATATGTCCAAACAAGATTTGCCTAAGTGTTTAAAATTATCAAAATTATTTTTAAGAAACTAATATCCATGAGAGTTTGATATTCTGATTTCTCGTTACAAGAAAATGCTTACCTGATCACTAATGGACAGGGTGACCAAAGTTATTTTCCTTACAAGTATCTTGATTTTTAATACGGTATAGCTTTTTCAACCGAACATGTAGACATTATTATTAAATCTTTTGTTATAATCTTCATCAATTTAAAACAGTACTATCCTACTTATTTATCACTCACCAGATTGGTAAGGGTATTTATACTTTTACTAAGCTAGCGTTTGGAGATAGATTTGATCAAAACTTGAAAAAATAAATTTTTGAAATTGACTTGAAATAATTTTTGGTAGTTGAAATTGTGTTTGGACATATATTTTATTTGAAAAATAGTTTGATGTTTTGTGGGTTAAAAGTATTATTTTTTGAAAAAATTCCAAAAAGTGAGATTTGAAAACTCATTTCCAAAAATTTCCAAAACTTCTCACCGGGTGCTCTTCATAAGCATTGATTTTGCAAGTTTTCCCTTGTTTAGCAATATTTTAGAAAAATACCTTTATGTTAGCACGAGGGCAAGATTTCAAAGCACAAATTTATAAATGTGACTTTAACGCAAGAGGTTAAGGGCAAGTGTTGTCTTGCCAACACTTCAAGTTATACGGGGAGAATGCTGGAAGAGATTGGAAGGGGCAAGTGGTGCCTTTTGCCAACACTTACGACCAAGTGCTGACAAGTGTTGTCTTTTGCCAACACTTCAAGGGGCAAGTGTTGGCAAATAGAGAGGGGTCAAAGGGAAGTATTGGCCCGTGCCAAGAGATTGACAGGGTGTTTCCGTCCAAAAATTTTTCATTAAACTTAAAGGGGACATTTTTGCAAAACTCTATTAAGTGCGGGCAAAAAGACAAACTATTGCTTATGGTGTCATATTTCTGCAAAAAAATCATACTTTTAATCGTCACTTTTATCAAATCATGACCAATTTAACGATGCTTTTTCAATTTTATGCTTATCGTTAATGATCATTTCTCAATCATAGTTAAATTTAAACTTCCACAGCATAATTAGTAATGGTAAATTAGTATTGTAATCACCTAATTTTGGCAAAGAAAAGTTAATTATTGTTAATTTCGTGTGATTTTAATTGGTTAGCATAAATGTTAGTCAATTGGTTTGTAAGTACTTGATTTTGTGTTTAGTGTGTAAATAATACATTGGCTAGAGTCCATTTCAGCAAAAAGAAAAGGGAACAAGTCAACCCATATTCTGACCTGCTACCCAGCCCATTAACCCCGCCCACGACCCAATTTAACTCCACCTATATAAGGCTAAAACCCTCAAGTTTCCCTCATTTAACCTCTAGCCGCCTAGGCTGGCACCATGCTGTGCAAATGATACCTCACCGCCGGAAATCGCCCCCGCCGCTTCACCACCGCAGAACCGTCGCCGGCTGCCGCCAACCACCACCGGAAATTAATAAACCGTACCTTCCCGGAACCTCTACGGCCTCCTCTTTCTATTTCCACCAATATTTTCACGAAATCATAGCTGTTTAGAGAAGATATGAGCCAGAAGTTTCTGAACCATCAAGATCCGGCGACTATTCACCTTTTTCGGTAACTTTTTACATGTTCCACCTTCTCTCACCCCTCCTCTACCTCGTCCTAACCTTTGAATGACCTTGAATTCGTCGTGATCTCGACAGGCAGTGGCTAGGATTCTGTTTCTTCCTTCTTTGTCGATGTGGACACAAGGCTTTGAGTCACCCCACACAAGTTGTTGGCTTCAGCCATAAACCGTCTTGGTGTGTCTCAAAACTTTAGCTCGACGGTGATGGTACCATTCTGAGGTTGATCGGGCAGCAGTTGTGGTGACAGTGATGCTGAAATGGAGTGTTAGCGATGGTGCAGTAGCAATGCTATTGGCTACGGGTTAGGCGAAACTGTGATCCCTCTTCTCGCTTTAATTTTCCTTTTTTCTCGTTTAGTTTATGTTTTAGTTAACTATAGATATTATTAGTGTTTGAATGTCAAATTGACGTATGAAAGTCTGTTGTATATTTTGTTTTGAGGTGTTGAATTGGCTTCACGTTTGAACTGTTTCATATATGTGCAGTGTGCTAAATAAAATTCTAGTTGGTATTAATTATGTGTGTGTTCTCTGTTTTCAATCTAGCGAAAGTATATAAGTTTGTGTGGGGGAATCTGTATGCAAGTCAATTTGAGCATGAAATGTGTATCTGTGTGTGTACATAAGTAATGTGAGTGCATAGAAAATCATATGTATGTTGTGTGGGGTGCATAAACTGATCTTAGTTATTATTTAGCTTGGGATTTGACTGATTCAGGTGTTGTAATTTGGTTTGAAGACTCAGTTCGACCTCTGCTAGCGTCTTAGTTTTAAAAATTGGTATAGGCTATTTGTTAAGCTGTATGTGCCATTGAAAGGTGCTGCCCTAGAAAATTTTATGGTCAGTTAGTTGTCTCTTCAAGTGTTGCTCCTGAAGTTTGTTTCAGTATGAAGATGTGTGTTTTTCAGTTGTGAATAAAATAACTCGAAGCACATTATCAACATGAATTCTTGACGTCAATGGTAGTCTGTAGTTTAGTATGCTTGTCCATGTGACTGAGGAACTTCCTGAACATGGTATAGTTAGTTGTTGTAAAGATCAGTGTTCCCTGTTTAGTCAAGTGTCAAGCTACAATCACATGTGTAAGTACAGTTCACTGTAATATCATGTTCTATGTCAGTATGAGAATTGTTAGAAAACCTGTGACAATTTATCTGAAATCATGAGGTGAGGGAGCGAATGACGTGGAGATTTTACCGGTCGTTATAGTACATAAGTTCTATAGGTTAAGTTTAGTGTGGCTTAGCTCAGTAGTTTAATATAGATTGAGCTGGATCTGTTCTAGTCAGAGTTTCACAGGTCCAGTGGTCATTTGGACCATTTTAAGTTAACTGGGATTTGGATTTAGGCCTCGGCCGAAAGCCAAATGGCCAATACTTGGTTTAAGGGGTCTGTTGTGTTTTTGGACCCAAGTCCACTTTGTGGTGGGTGGGGTTTGGCAAGCTTAATGGGTCAGCATATGTTAGAAAGAGTTAGGCTTCTGTCTTGACTAGGTCCATATGGGCCAAAAATGGTCTTTCCAAGTTAGGGACAAAAGGGCGGAACACAGAGTATTTAATAGCCCAAACTTTTGAAAATAGCACTCAAGTGAGTTGTCGATCAGTCACTTGTGACTGCAGCTGCTGCCTCATTTACTTTTTTTTTTTTACCTCAAGTAGTTAGATAGAATTGAATTTCTAGCCAACTACTTCTTGTTTTCTATCTATAAAAGGAAATAGAGACCTACCATTTTGAGTGGAGGACGACCAAGAACAATCTGCTGACTATAGATGAGAGAAAAACTCACAACAACAATCTGAAAATACTCTCCATCTACCAAATTTGAGGGTAAAAATTTAGAGAATTAAGAGAAAAAAAATAGAGAGATAGAAGGAGTTTGTAATATAAATTCCAGAGTCTTGAGTTTTAAGTTTGAGGTTGGAGTTTGGGATTTAAAAGTTTGTTGCTGGTTGCTTGCTGTTGCTGGTTGGTACTAGGATCCACCTTGCAACATAGGTACTTATTTCTCTTTTGTTTCTTTAAACATCATATATGGGTTGCTCCAAATCTTCACTTTCTAGGTGTTTGGTTGATGGATCTTGGCTCCCAAGATTGGAAAATTTGCCAAAAGATATGTCCTAGGTCGTGCAAAGGGCTATTTATATGTTCCTAATTCAGCTGATGTGAAATTCCAAAACTGTCCAGCGCAGTCCAGACATGCTATTGCGCGACCGCGTGATAAATAGCGCGAAAGCACGGAATCTCTTTTCTGTTCTACGCGATCGCGTCTCTTTGGCGCTTTCGCGCTAGTATCTCAAGTCTCCTCTGCGCGATCGCGTGTGACCCTGCGCGATTGCGATGAGCAGATTTCAGTCTAGGATCAGTAACTTTGCAATTCAGCTTGTTTTGACTTGTTTTCCATCTACTCATCACCACAGCGTCAATATCCTGTAATATGCAACTAAAACATGATATGTGCGCGTATTTAATCAATAATACACAACAAAAGCTCATGTAAATAAAAGGTAATGTGTGGCATTTTGCCAACACATCACTGTGAAAGATGAAAAATAGATAAAAACTATGCAACAAGAGTTTCAGGCCTTGGAAGATAACAAAACTTGGGGCATCGGTTACTTACCACCCGGGAAGAAAGCACTTAGATGTCGTTGGGTGTATAAGATCAAATACAATTTTGATGGATCAGTGGAACGATAGAAGACCTGTTTGTTTATTTTCAGAAATCATCAGGTCGAAGGTATTGGTTACACGGAGACATTTGCCCTGGTCGCTAAAATTGTGACCGTGAAGATATTTCTAGCGGTTGTTGCAGCTAAAAATTGGAAGTTGCTTCAAATGGATATTCATAATGCATTTTTTGCACGGTGATCTTCATAAAGAAGTCTAAATGAAGCTGCATCCGGGGTATCAGAATAACGGCTACGGTAATGTTTGCCGCCTTCGAAAGTTATTGGATGGTTTGAAACAGGCCCCTAAATGTTTGTTTGCAAAGTTATCGGACGCTTTGAAGACCTATGATTTTTGACAATCTTATTCATAGTATTTCCTTTTTAAGCTTTGTAAAAGGACAGTCACCTTAAGTGTGCTGGTGTATGTGGATGATTTGATTATTGCAGGAAATGATTTAGAAGTTATTCGTTTCTTTAAGTTGTATCTCTCCATTTGCTTTCATATGAGAGATTTAGGTTTCCTCAAAATATTTTCTAGGTATAGAAGTGGCTAGAGGTCCTAAAGGCATATTTCTATGTCAACGAAAATATACCTTGGATATAATTAATGAGGTCAGGCTACTGGGTGCACGTCTGATCGGTACTCCTATTGAGCACAATCATCGTTTGGCTCTTGCCACCGGACGGTATATTAGTGACCCCAAACAATATGGACGACTAGTTGGTCGTCTGATCTACTTATGTTTTACGCATCCAGATTTATCTTATAGTATAAATGTGTTTCCTCAGTTTATTTAACGACCACGGATTGAGTATTAGGATGCAGCCGTCCGGGTAGTGCGCTATTTGAAAGGGTGTCTGGGACAAGGTATTGCGATGAGTTCCCAATGTGATATCCGGTTATATGGATGGTGTGATTCTAATTGGGCGGGGTGCTCATTAACTTGCAGATCTTTCACCGGTTGGTATATTTCTCTCGGAGACTCGCTTATTTCATAGCGGACACAGAAACAACATGTGTCTCGGTCGTCTGCTGAAGCTGAATATAGGTCTATGGCCATGACCGTTTGTGAATTGAAATGGTTAAAAGGGCTATTATGGAGTCTTAGAATATCTCATCAGTGTCCGGCTCAATTGAATTGTGACAGTCAAGCAGCTTTGCACATTGCTTGAAACCTCGTATTTCATGAACGGATCAAGCACATTGAGGTAGATTGTCATTTTGTCCGTAACGAAATTATCGGAGGCACCATACGACCGGGTCATGTCCCAATGGCCACATAGTTGGCCAAAATGTTTACATAGGCACTGGGGCGAGCACATCTTTGCTATTTTTTGCGCAAGTTGGGCATTTGAAACCCTCATGCTCCAACTTTGGGGGGAGGGGGGTAATGAGGGATATTAATGTAACTAGGATTATTTATGTAAATTGTATGACATTTTGGGTCTTGTAGGTAAAATTGTAAAAATTTAGTCACATAGCCTGTTTTGACCGCGTTAAATGAATACTAGCCAGCGTTGCAAAACTGTTTGAAGACTAGCCACTTTCGGACAAATCACAGTATAAATACTGGGAAGCTTCAGTAAACTAACCCCAGTATAAAATACTGGGGCTTTGAACAAGTTTTGTTCAACGCCCCATTATTTTGTTATGGGACATGGTATAAAGCTTCAGTCCCATAACAAAACTTTGTTCAAAGCTCCAGTATTTTGTTATGGGACTAGTCTGGAGTGTTTTTCCAACGCTAATGGAGCTTAAGTATGCGCGCAAATTTATGGCTATTCTTCAATGAATTTTGAAACGGTGGATAGTCCCCAATGAGCGCGTCCAAAAATGGCTACTGATTAAACTTTCACGGTAAAATTTTATATTTGGGCCAAGCCCATTTGAATTTCTTAGGGACCAAGTTAGGTTTTCAACTTTTTACTTGTATATATAGGGTTATTCATTAATGGAAAATGTGATATTTCACCCCTACAAATACCTTCCTCCTTTCTTGTTTTAGCACTATGCTTTCAAATGTCATTCGCAACTTAGGGCCTAATTCAAGATCATACTCTTGCATGCTCTACATTTTGCATATCATTTACTCCCCGAGAACGCGCTTTAGTTTCTATCTCAAATGATTCACCACTCCTGTATCTGTTCCTTCATTAACCTTTAACAAACTATCTTCACCAGACATCCATTTTATATGTTTGCCTCAGAAAAATGGAGTTATTATCTCCTTCGCCTTCCATTTTTATGACTACAAATCTGGACTTGTTTGGGAGTTGAAATAGTTCTAAGTACATATGTTTGATTTGTAGGGATAAGCTTCATAAAATGATGTACATAATAAATCCGGACTTCTGTAATTTTATAAAAATTGTTTGGAGGTAAGGTTCGTTCAAATCAACGAGTAATGATTATCATCAAGCACGCCTAGTTTAGCACATTGATCCATGTTATGTTAGTTGCAATAAATACATAATTGGAGGCAAGAGTTTAGCTTTGGAGTGAAATGCTTCGAGGGGGAAGTTGTCCTTGAGCTCGCCTAAATGAACCTAGAGGAACTATTGTCTTTTTGGATGAAATTTGGTCGAATTTTTTGGGAGAGACGATTTTTCATTTATGGAAAAAAATTGTACTCCAACTGTCCTAATTAGTGGATACTTTTCGCTTTTTGAGACAGGAATAACATAAATCTTTGACGACGATTCCTTCATATACTCTTTAGATATTTTAAATTATTAATTATTGTGATTTACAATATCTTTTATGTAGTTTTTAAATGTAAATTATTTTTCGAAAAACTTAAAGATTGTATATTTGAATTCACGATCAAAATAAAGTAGTTTCTCAAAATCCGAACTATATCACGACGAAGGGAATATTAGTTTGAGGGGAACTATAAGGATGTTTGGCTAAGATTATAAGCACTTTTGGTTTATCTACGTGTTTGGTAAATATTAAAAGTACTTATAAGCTAAGTGCTTGTCGCACCCCCCTTTTTACCTAACTTGGAGTGAGTCAAGGCTCGGGTTTGACTAGGTAACTCGGTTGAGATGAATTTGGAGTCGCCACCTAATATGGTCTTCTAAGGTGTATTAGATTACCTAAATGTCTAAAGATCAAGATTTAATTCCGGAAAGTTGTATTTTCAGAGATTCTACGGATTAGAAGTCCAAATGACTTGGGGAAGAAGGTGTTAGGCACTTCCCCAAGGCACTTCCCCAAGTCCCACGAAAGGTGGTTCCCGCCCGAGTTTTCACTTTTGGGATGTTAGGAAATAATAATGCGACAAACAATTAATTTTTAATTCTAAAAGTCATGCTTCAAGCTAAAATCGCAATCAATCAGATAGAAGAGTACATTTGTGCAAAAATAATTGAACAGGTAGTGATGTTCAAGTTTTGGGCTTTCGTAATTTGCAGAAATGGCCTATGCCCTGTGCCTAATCGCGCTTTTGGCCCCTAATTTTACGAGCAGGAGTTGAGCAGGCTAAAATCACATGAACAGTTGTAAAATGGTTTATTTGTGCAAATTCAGTATTTGGATCAGTTTGCAGAAATAGGCAGGTTTTCAATAATAGCTTTAGCTTTGACACAAAACCAAATTGTGGTTGATTTGTCAGAGAAATGTTAGCCATTCCAGGTCGGCGTGATTTAACATTAATTGTCAAACCCTAACCTTAATGGCTATTTACTTTTTGGGACAAATTCTAATATATATATATATATATATCTGTGTGTGTGTGTGTGTGTGTGTGTGTGTGTATGTAAGTAGTAGGCTGTTTTCAAAAAGGAGGTTCACAAAGCATACAAATGCACACAAAGGCCATCGCACATAAGTATAGACATATATAAGCATGCAATACATGATTAAGTGATAATAGGCTTTGGAAAATATGAATTGATATGTATAGTCGACCCCAAATTTATACTCCCCTAAACACTATTAGATTAGTGTATAGGAGGTTAAAGCTTGTCAAAAAATCAGTTTAAAACACAAAGGGCCAAGTTTTAAAATAAGGTTTTGGGCCCGTATAACTAGTGCAAAACAGGGGCCGTCTAGTTTTACAAAAAAAGTCCAGTTTTAGGCAGTCATCACGCATATAGCCCCTGTTCTATAATTTTCAGATTTTCCTATGAAAAGCTTCGGATAAACACTGTAAGGTTGAGTTTAAATCATAATATACTAGCAGCATCCTTATTCAAACGCCTAACTATCATTTAAAACTTAATTTCACGTAGTCACTTGTTTTAATTAGGCATGATGCACACACGAAAGGAGGAAGGGTAAGGAGGATGCCCCTGGGTAGCTAATGTACATGGCTCACTACCATATACCCAAATCAAAGCCTGTTTTGGTGTACTTTTAGGTACAAATAAGGGACCCTAACAAATACAACATATAAGGGTCTAGCAAAGTAAAAGAAGAACAAAGTAAGTGTCATGTGAACACTTAGTATAGGCCTGCAATACCCATACTTATATTGATAGGAACTATAGTTAAACGATCATAAAACACCAGCATGTTAGAAAACTAGTATAGCCTAAGAGGCTATCCAAAAGTAGGCTGCAACAAAAGGTTAGTAGGAGAGGCCTAGGAAGGCTTAAAACAAACATATACACAGTTTACACGGAGAGGAACATCATGCTTCAAAGAGGAAAAAGAGATAAATGTACTACCTTAAGATCTTTCTGAACAAGTGCACAAAATGAGATAGTAAGCAGCTATGAATGCAACAAGGAAACTATCACCAGTGAGGGTGAAGGTTTCTTACTTTTTAGTAAGCAGTGAGTGATCATAGAGAGGGGAGAAGGTGATTTGTGTATTTTTAATGTGAATGTTGTGTGTCTAAAGTGAAGAATGGACTCATTTATATATGTAACGGGTGAGGGGGCTTTAGTTCAAATAGGTAAAGCTAGAAAAGGTAAGAGAATATTGTCTTCCAGAATCAAAAGGGATTCAATTAGATACTCTTTCCAAATATAGGTTAATCGGACCCAAATTTTAAGGTAAACAAGATCCTAAAATAAGTCATTCCTTTTGACAATAACATATCTAGGTTCAAGCATTATCATACAAACAAGTCTTAGGATGTTTTAGGTTTGAAATTATGGCCTGCTCTAACGGATTTCAGTTAGAATCCTCTAATTGATACCATATCAATCACCAAAATAGTTTTCCATTCTAACTATCAATCAAAGATTTCAACTTGAACATATTATGATCCCTCTAATAATGCTAAATCGAATCTTTACCTCAATTTCCAGCATATGATCACGAAACTCATGTATTTTGATAAAATAGGAGGCTACGTACATTGTAGCAAACAAGAATGAACACAACCAATTCAAAACTGCCATGGACTTTAAATTTGCTGATTAACAGAGGTGGTCTAGAGCACGAACTACGATTTTAACTTAACCATTGAACTAAGCAAAGACTAGTGATCATATGATTTTCATCTTAATTGATCAATCAAGTAACAAACAAACATATTAATTTACAGAAAAACTAGGCAATTTAGGCATGATATCATGTAGGTTCGAGAATCAACAGAAATAGGGTTAGGGGTTACCCGTTTTAAAAGTTGTAATTGGATTAATCTTGACCCGTCTTTTAATCGCGGGTGTACGAGGGTTTTTTCCTCTGCTGGATAGTGGCGCTTTAGGTCTTGTACAGATATAGCCAGAGTTCTTTTTTCCGGCGACAAGGACGAGGATCAACGAGAGGTTGGATTTTGACCTTCGTCAAATGGGAAAATTGGCATGGGGGTTTTGTTGCGGAGATCATGAGGAGCATGAGGTTGTATTTTGTTTGGGGTTTCACCGGCGGAAATGGCCGGAAAATGGCGTGACAGTGGTGGCTAGGGTTTTGGACGTGAGAGAGAGCTGAGGGAAGAGGGCGACTGAGTGTGTTTGTGGAAATGAGAATAGGGATTAGGGTTTGAGGGTGTAGATATAATTAAAAAATAAAATAAGGATTTCAGCTGTTGGATCAAGCTTTGGACGGTCTTGATGAGGCCACGTGGGCGTGACATGGCGCTGATGTGTATATGTGGGGGGGGGGGGGGTGAGGTGTATAAATATTGTGGTGTATATATATGTGTATAAAAGTGCATAAAATGTGTATAAAATATGTATAAACGTATAAAATTCATATAAAATTATAAAAATATTATAAAAAAATAATTTTAAATGCTAAAATTACTAAGGAAATGTATAAAGAATATTATTTTGAAATTTAAAATAATTTGAGCAATTTTGTCGAAAATAAGAGTAATTGCAAAATTTATTATTGGACGTGCACATTTTGTAAAATAGTAGTAATTTATGATGGTACTTTCAAAAATAGCCAAATGGGCGTGCTTGTATGAAATAAGGATTTTGTATGAAGATAATTGCATGATTATCGGTGTAATTTTATCTGAAAATAGCAATTGAAACGGGAGGGGCAAAATTGGGTGTCAACAGTGCTTATAAGCCAAAATCAGTCATAAGCCATAAGTTGGTCATTCCCAACTTATTGTTTTCCAGCTTATAAGCATCTTTGGTTCGGCCAAGTATTTTACTATTTTATCCCTAAAATATTGTGTAATCCATGAAATATCATTTCTAAAATAAAATTTTCAACCTCCTCCTCATCCTATACTCGTCAGTTGTCATTTTTAATGTAAATTTAGTTTTAAATTTATTTTTTTGATAAATAACTTAAAGGACATTTTAGTCATTTTAATAAAAATTGTACTTATCAGCATCTTTTTACCAAACACACAACTGCTTATTACTAGTTTCAACACTTTTATCCAAACATGTAACTGTTTATTTATAAAATCAGTTTCTGCAGTTAAAAGTGCTTTTCAGCACTTGATGCTTATCATCCACTTTAAATCAGCTAATCCAAACGGGTTCTATATGTATTTTTCCTTTTTATTATTGGAAGGTTAGAAATATATGTTGGTGTCTTCCCTCCATTATTTTTTCCAATTTTTCTTGTGGAGCCTTATGGTTGGTGGAATATCAAATTAGAAAAGAACACGAAAAAGCTGTGCAAAACGAAAAAATAAAAAGATTATTGTGGTCAGTTAAATTAAGTGATTATGTCATCTAAAAGTTGAAGTTGTTAGAAAAAGCATAATTTATTTTACTTTTTTACGTCTCACCTCTTCCCGGGCGAACTTGATTTTTCTTTTTCCAAAATCAATCACTTGAAAATTCTTTTAATAATGGTGACGATAATATTCAAATCCAAAACCTTTGATTGATCAATTACCATGTTAGAATATCGATTATCTCATTTAAAAGCTTATTTTGAGCAACCAAGAAATGGCTTACTTCAAAGTGTCTCCCAAATTATCAATGATTTATCAATTATTTTCGGAAAGATGTAACTCTGACAAATGCGACAAAGCAACTTGCAGGACTACTATTGTATGTCTGTCTCGATTAGGACTGTGATTCTACATTGATCGAAAGGATATCGTGTTTGTTTTTCTTTTTTATCATTAAGAAGCATGTGATATATTTCGGACATTTTACATTAAATTATTTCTGAGTGGGTATAGCCCACATTCTCTTACTAAAACAATAGTAGTATTTTATGATTCATCAAACTTCGGATAAAGTTATCATATAGGACTGTCAGACAATGATATGTCAGTTTTATCTAGCGGGTAGAAAGTACTTCTTCTGTCCCAACTTATGTAGTACTACTATTTTTTATTTTTTGCTTATTTAGAGTTAAGTAGTTTTTTTTTCCATCATGATCTTTTATATAGTTTTTAAATATATAATTTTTTTTATTAAAATAAAGATTTTATATCGAAATTTACGCTCAAAACGACTCTTAATATCCAAACTACTTCAATAGGAAGGAGTAACTTTTAACATATTTCATCTGTTTCACTTTGTCTGTCATAGTGTGATTTGGAATAAAATATAACAAAGAGATTATAATTTTTAAAACTTGTGTTCTTAAATATGCTATAACATTTATGTGCTAATAAAACTATTCTTGTGGTTTTAAATATATTATATTATTTGTGTGGCATATAAATTTCCCTTTAAGAAAAATAAAAATATATTATCTTTTTTGAAATAAGTTAATAGGAAATATTGTCGAATAAAGTGGAGTGGAGGAGAGGGGAGGCCAGTAAAGCATGGGCTTTGCCTTTAAGTCCCATATTTGAGGGGGGCCCCATTTCCCAATATTTACCTAATAAACTGCAGCTACTCATACTAGATAAGGCAGATGCCAAAGAGTAGAAGATTTGCAAAGAAGGTGAAGAAAATTAAGTAACAAGCCCCATTTCCTAATATCTACCTTAATAATAGATGTATAAAGCTACCTTTTTTCTTTTAAAATTACCAATTGCTATGAGGAAGAGAATATAAGACATACAGAAAATGTGAAAAAAAGGGTAACGGGAATAACTCATTTACCCTTACTCCAAATAAGCTATTATTATTTTGTTAAAACAAAGTTCTGACGTGTACTGAATCCATTTAAATTAAGTTATTAAGTTCTAAAATAAAAATCCATTGTTCTGATTTTTTATTGTCATTTCCAATAAAACTTTTTACTAGAAAATACGAATTAGGTTACTCTTAACTAAGAAAAAGAAATTTTGAAACTTTAAAAAAAATCTAAAAAGGTGATGTTGATTGCAAACAATAAAAAACGCTTAAACTTCAAATGATTGCCAACCAACTGTTAAATATACACATGCACAAGTCAGGAGTTCTGATTTTTTATTGTCATTTCCAATAAAACTTTTTACTAGAAAATACGAATTAGGTTACTCTTAACTAAGAAAAAGAAATTTTGAAACTTTTAATATAATCTAAAAAGGTGATGTTGATTGCAAACAATAAAAAATCTTCATGGAACGGCTGGCTTTGTTGTGTTCTCCTGAAAGCATGCCTTTTTGATAGAATAGCCAACCAACTGTTAAATATACACATGCACGCGTCAGGATGAATTATAAGTGTCCCCTGTATTATTGCTGGTAGGCTGAGCTCACAAAGTCGACGAAGTGCCTAATGAGCACATTAGAACAGATGAGCTCCATCCCTATATGATTCACGGGAGTATAATTTGTTGAATATATATGTTCGACAAAATCCCATTTAGTTTAGATATTTTATGTGTAGGTCAGAAATTACTTACTAAATATATACATACATTAAGCTAGCGTTTGGACATAGATTCCCAAATATTTTTTGAGAAACATCTTTTGGGTGAAGTTTGATATAAAAATGAAAAAGTGTTTGGACACACTTTTTGGGAACAAATTTTTTGGCTCAAAAGAGCCTTTGAGCTCTTATGAAAATAAAATTTGATGTGTAACTGTTAGTTTTTGGCCCAAAAACAGCTTGAGACCAGTTTTTGAGTTTTTGGGACAAGTTTTGCTCAAAAAGCATAAACAAACACTTTTTGGCCCAAAAACAACCAAAAAATCTCTCCAAAAACTATGTCCGAACGGGAGCTACTCAATTACCAGTATTTGAAGTAGTTGTCGTAGAATTAAAAACGCATAAACATCAAATGATTGAATCCACCTCTAAGTTATTGAAACAGTTATGAAACTTGTGTCATTTAACTCTCTTGTATATGTAAGTATAAACTTGGCCGACGCCCTTAAGTTTGATTGGGTGCTTAGTTTTTTAATAATGGAGCTTTTTAAAATTTGTAATCTTAAACAAGTCATAACTTTTTTGTGGCTATAAAAGCTTTTCGCAAATTAAAGGGCAAAAGGAAACATCAAGATTAGAAATTTCCAAATTTAGAATGTGTTTTTTTTTTATCACATAAGGATAATATCTTTTATCCAATGACAACAATTATTACTATATATTATCTTTTCTGTTCTACGTGATCGCGTCTCTTGGGGCAAGTGGTGCCTTTTGCCAACACTTACGACCAAGTGCTGGCAAGTGTTGCCTTTTGCCAACACTTCAAGGGGCAAGTGTTGGCAAATAGAGAGGGGTCAATGGCAAGTATTGGCCCGTGCCAAGAGATTGACAGGGGTGTTTCCGTCCAAAATTTTTTCATTAAACTTAAGGGGGGCATTTTTACAAAACTCTGTTAAGCGCAGGCAAAAAGACAAACTATTGCTTATGGTGTCATATTTCTGCAAAAAACCCCAAAAAATCATACTTTTAATCGTCACTATTATCAAATCATGACCATTTTAACGATGCTTTTTCAATTTTATGCTTATCGTTAATGATCATTTCTCAATCATAGTTAAATTTAAACTTCCACAGCATAATTAGTAATGGTAAATTAGTATGGTACTCACCTAATTTTGGCAAAGGAAAGTTAACTATTGTTAATTTCATGTGATTTTAATTGGTTAGCATAAATGTTAGTCAATTGGTTTGTAAGTACTTGATTTTGCGTTTAGTGTGTAAATAATACATTGGCTAGAATCCATTTCAGCAAAAAGAAAAGGGAACAAGTCAACCCATATTCTGACCCGCTACCCGCCCATTAACCCGGCCCACGACCCAATTTAACTCCACCTATATAAGGCTAAAACCCTCACGTTTCCCTCATTTAACCTCTAGCCGCCTAGGCTGGCACCATGCCGTGCAAATGATACCTCACCGCCGAAAAATCGCCCCCGCCGCAGAACCGCTGCCGACTGCCGCCGACCACCACCGAAAATTAACAAACCGTACCTTCCCGGAACCTGTACGACCTCCTTTTTCTATTTCCACCAATATTTTCACGAAATCATAGCCGTTTAGAGAAGATATGAGCCAGAAGTTTCTGAACCATCAAGATCCGACAAATATTCACCTTTTTCGGTAACTTTTTACATGTTCCACCTCCTCACACCCTCCTCTACCTCGTCCTAACCTTTGAATGACCTTGAATTCGTCGTGATCTCGACATGCAGTGGCTAGGGGTCTGTTTCTTCCTTCTTTGTCGATGTGGACACAAGGCTTTGAGTCACCCCACACAAGTTGTTGGCTTCAGCCATAAAACCGTTTCGGTGTGTCCCAAAACTTTAGGTCGACGGTGATGGTACTATTCTGAGGTTGATCGGGCAGCAGTTGTGGTGACAGTGATGCTGAAATGGAGTGTTAGCGATAGTGCAGTAGCGATGCTATTGGCTACGGGTTAGGCAAAACTCTGATCCCTCTTCTCGCTTTAATTTTCCTTTTTTCTCGTTTAGTTTATGTTTTAGTTAACTATAGATATTTTTAGTGTTTGAATGTCAAATTGACGTATGAAAGTCTGTTGTATATTTTGTTTTGAGGTGTTGAATTGGCTTCACATTTGAACTGTTTCATATATGTGTAGTGTGCTAAATAAAATTCTAGTTGGTATTAATAATGTGTGTGTTCTCTGTTTTCAATCTAGCGAAAGTATATAAGTGTGTGTGTGGGAATCTGTATGCAAGTCAATTTGAACATGAAATGTGTATCTGTGTGTGTACATAAGTAATGTGAGTGCATAGAAAATCATATGTATGTTGTGTGGGGTGCATAAACTGATCTTAGTTATTATTTAGCTTGGGATTTGACTTATTCAAGTGTTGTAATTTGGTTTGAAGACTCAGTTCGACCTCTGCTTGCGTCTTAGTTTTAAAAATTGGTATAGGCTATTTGTTAAGCTGTATGTGCCATTGAAAGGTGCTGCCCTAGAAAGTTTTATGGTCAGTTAGTTGTCTCTTCAAGTGTTGCTCCTGAAGTTTGTTTCAGTATGAAGATGTGTGTTTTTCAGTTGTGAATAAAATAACTCGAAGCACATTATCAACGTGAATTCTTGACGTCAATGGAGTATGCTTGTCCATGTGACTGAGGAACTTCCTGAACATGGTATAGTTAGTTGTTGTAAAGATCTGTGTTCCCTGTTTAGTCAAGTGTCAAGCTACAGTCACATGTGTAAGTACAGTTCACTGTAATATCATGTTCTATGTCAGTATGAGAATTGTTAGAAAACCTGTGACAATTTATCTGAAATCATGAGGTGAGGGAGCGAATAACGTGGAGATTTTACCGGTCGTTATACTACATAAGTTCTATATGTTAAGTTTAGTGTGGCTTAGCTTAGTAGTTTAATATAGATTGAGCTGGACCTGTTCTAGTCAGAGTTTCACAGGTCCAGTGGTCATTTGGACCATTTTAAGTTAACTGGGATTTGGATTTAGGCCTCGGTCGAAAGCCAAACGACCAATACTTGGTTTAAGGGGTCTGTTGTTTTTTTGGACCCAAGTCCACTTTGTGGTGGGTGGGGTTTGGCAAGCTTAATGGGTCAGCATATGTTAGAAAGAGTTAGGCTTGTGTCTTGACTAGGTCCATATAGGCCAAAAATAGTCTTTCCAAGTTAGGGACAAATGGGCCGAACATAGAGTATTTAATAGCCCAAACTTTTGAAAATGGCACTCAAGTGAGTTGTCGATCAGTCACTTGTGACTGCAGCAGCTGCCTCATTTACTTTTTTTAACCTCAAGTAGTTGGATAGAATTGAATTTCTAGCCAACTACTTCTTGTTTTTATCTATAAAAGGAAATAGAGACCTACCATTTTGAGAGGACGACCAAGAACAATCTGCTGACTATAGATGAGAGAAAAACTCACAACAACAATCTGAAAATACTCTCCATCTACCAAAGTTGAGGGTAAAAGTTTAGAGAGTTAAGAGAAAAAAAAATAGAGAGATAAAAGGAGTTTGTAATATAAATTCCAGAGTCTTGAGTTTTAAGTTTGAGGTTGGAGTTTGGGATTTAAAAGTTCGTTGCTGGTTGCTTTCTGTTGCTGGTTGGTACTAGGATCCACCTTGCAACATAGGTACTTATTTCTCTTTTGTTTCTTTAAACATCATATATGGGTTGCTCCAAATCTTCACTTTCTAGGTGTTTGGTTGATGGATCTTGGCTCCCAAGATTGGAAAATTGGCCAAAAGATATGTCCTAGGTCGTGCAAAGGGCTATTTATATGTTCCTAATTCAGCTGATGTAAAATTCCAAAACTGTCCAGCGCAGTCCAGACGCGCTCTTGCGCGACCGCGTGATAAATAGCGCTTTCGCGCCGAATCTCTTTTCTATTCTACGTGATCGCGTCTCTTGGGCGCTTTCACGCTAGCGTCTAAAGTCTCCTCTGCACGATCGCGTGTGACCCTGCGCGATTGCGATGAGCAGATTTCAGTCCAGGATCAGTAACTTTGCAATTCAGCATGTTTTGACTTGTTTTCCATCTACTTATCATCACAGCGTCAATATACTGTAATATTCAACTAAAACATGATATGTGCGCGTATTTAATCAATAATACACAACAAAAGCTCATGTAAATAGAAGGTAATGTGTGGCATTTTACCCACACATCACTGTGAAAGATGAAAAATGGAGAAAAACTATGCAACAAGAGTTTCAGGCCTTGGAAGATAACAAAACTTGGGGCGTCGGTTACTTACCACCCGGGAAGAAAGCACTTAGATGTCGTTGGGTGTATAAGATCAAATACAATTTAGATGGATCAGTGGAACGATACAAGGCCCGTTTGGTTTATTTTTGGAAATCATCAGGTCGAAGGTATTGATTACACGGAGACATTTGCCCTGGTCGCTAAAATGGTGACCATGAGGATATTTCTAGCGGTTGTTGCAGCTAAGAATTGGAAGTTGCTTCAAATGGATATTCATAATGCATTTTTACACGGTGATCTTCATAAAGAAGTCTATATGAAGCTGCATCCGGGATATCAGAATAACGGTTACGGTAATGTTTGCCGCCTTCGAAAGTCATTGTATGGTTTGAAACAGGCCCCTAAATGTTTGTTTGCAAAGTTATCGGACGCTTTGAAGACCTATGATTTTCGACAATCTTATTCTGATTATTTCCTTTTTAAGCTTTGTAAAAGGACAGACACCTTAAGTGTGCTGGTGTATGTGGATGATTTGATTATTACGAGAAATGATTTAGAAGTTATTCGTTTCTTTAAGTTTTATCTCTCCACTTGCTTTCATATGAGAGATTTAGGTTTCCTCAAAATATTTCCTAGGTGTAGAAGTGGCTAGAGGTCCTAAAAGTATATTTCTATGTCAACGAAAATATGCCTTGGATATAATTTCTGAGGTCAGGCTACTGGGAGCACGTCTGATCGGTACTCCTATTGAGCACAATCATCGTTTGGCTCTGTCCACCGGACGGTATATTAGTGACCCCAAACAATATTGACGACTAGTTGGTCGTCTGATCTACTTATGTTTTACGCATCCGGATTTATCTTATAGTGTGAATGTGTTGCCTCAGTTTATTCAACGACCACGGATTGAGCATTAGGATGCAGCTGTCCAGGTAGTGCACTATTTGAAAGGGTGTCTGGGACAAGGCATTGCGATGAGTTCCCAATGTGATCTCCGGTTATATGGATTGTGTGATTCTAATTGGGCGGGGTGCTCGTTAACTTGCAGATCTCTCACCGGTTGGTATATTTCTCTCGGAGACTCGCTTATTTCATAGCGGACACAGAAACAACGTGTGTCTCGGTTGTCCGCTGAAGCTGAATATAGGTCTATGGCCATGACCGTTTGTGAATTGAAATGGTTAAAAGGGCTATTATGGAGTCTTAGAATATCTCATCAATGTCCGGCTCAATTGAATTGTGACAGTCAAGCAGCTTTGCACATTGCTTGAAACCTCGTGTTTCATGAACGGACCAAGCACATTGGGGTAGATTGTCATTTTGTCCGTAACGAAATTATCGAGGGCACCATACGACCGGGTCATGTCTCAATGGCCACATAGTTGGCAAAAATGTTTACAAAGGCACTGGGGCGAGCACATCTTAACTATTTTTTGCGCAAGTTGGGCATTTGAAATCCTCATGCTCCAACTTTGGGGGGAGGGGGGTAATGAGGGATATTAATGTAACTAGGATTATTTATATAAATTGTATATCACTTAAGGTAGTGTAGGTAAAATTTTATATTTGGGCCAAGCTCATTTGAATTTCTTAGGGACCAAGTTAGGTTTTCTACTTTTTACTTGTATATATAGGGTTATTCATTAATGGAAAATGTGATATTTTACCCCTACAAATACCTTCCTCCTTTCTTGTTTTAGCACTATGCTTTCAAATGTCATTCGCAACTTAGGGCCTAATTCAAGATCATACTCTTGCACGCTCTACATTTTGCATATCATTTACTCCACGAGAACGCGCTTTAGTTTCTATCTCAAATGATTCACCACTCCTGTATCTGTTCCTTCATTAACCTTTAACAAACTATCTTCACCAGACATCCATTTTGTATGTTTGCCTCAGAAAAATGGAGTTATTATCTCCTTCGCCTTCCATTTTTATGACTACAAATCTGGACTTGTTTGGGAGTTGAAATAGTTCTAAGTACATATGTTTGATTTGTAGGGATAAGCTTCATAAAATGATGTACATAATAAATCCGGACTTCTGTAATTTTATAAAAATTGTTTGGAGGTAAGGTTCGTTCAAATCAACGAGTAATGATTATCATCAAGCACGCCTAGTTTAGCACATTGATCCATGTTATGTTAGTTGCAATAAATACATAATTGGAGGCAAGAGTTTAGCTTTGGAGTGAAATGCTTCGAGGGGGAAGTTGTCCATGAGCTCGCCCAAATGAACCTAGAGGAATTATAGTCTTTTTGGATGAAATTTGGTCGAATTTTTTGGGAGAGACGATTTTTCATTTATGGAAAAAAAAATTGTACTCCAACTGTCCTAATTAGTGGATACTTTTTGCTTTTTGAGACAGGAATAACGTAAATCTTTGACGACGATTCCTTCATATACTCTTTAGATATTTTAAATTATTAATTATTGTGATTTACAATATCTTTTATGTAGTTTCTAAATGTAAATTATTTTTCAAAAAACTTAAAGATTGTATATTTGAATTCACGATCTAAATAAAGTAGTTTCTCAAAATCCGAACTATATCACGACGAAGGGAATATTAGTTTGAGGGGAACTATAAGGGTGTTTGACTAAGATTATAAGCACTTTTTGGTTTATCTACGTGTTTGGTAAATATTAAAAGTACTTATAAGCTAAGTGCTTGTCGCAGCCCCTTTTAACCTAACTTGGAGTGAGTCAAGGCTCGGGTTTGACTAGGTAACTCGGTTGAGTTAAATTTGGAGTCGCCACCTAATATGGTCTTCTAAGGTGTATTAAATTAGCTAAATGTCTAAAGGTCAAGATTTAACTCCGGGATGTTGTATTTTTAGAGATTCTACGGGTTAGAAGTCCAAATGACTCGGGGAAGAAGGTGTTAGGCACTTTCCCAAGTCCCACGAAAGGTGGTTCCCGCCCGAGTTTTCACTTTTGGGATGTTAAGAAATAATAATGCGACAAACAATTAATTTTTAATTCTAAAAGTCATGCTTCAAGCTAAAATCGCAATCAATCAGATAGAAGAGTACATTTGTGCAAAATAATTTAACAGGTAGTGATGTTCAAGTTTTGGGCTTTCGTAATTTGCAGAAATGGCCTAAGCCCTATGCCGAATCGCGCTTTTGACCCATGATTTTACAAGCATGGAGTTGAGCAGACTAAAATCACATGAACAGTTGTAAAATGGTTTATTTGTGCAAATTCAGTATTTGGATCGGTTTGCAGAAATAGGCAGGTTTTCAATAATAGCTTTAGCTTTGACACAAAATCAAATTGTGGTTGATTTGTCAGAGAAATGTTAGCCATTCCAGGTCGGCGTGATTTAACATTAATTGTCAAACCCTAACCTTAATGGCTATTTAAGATCTATCTATCTATATATATATATATATATATATATATATATATATATATATATATATATATATATATATATATATATATATAGATACACACACACACACACACACACATGTGTGTGTGCGCGCGCGCTGTTGAACCCCAAAAATTACCCTTTTTTTTAAGAAAAGATAGGTTTCGGGTATAATGTTCAACAAAATGGGACTCCAAAGGGCTTTCTTTGGAGTCGCCACCTAATTTAGGAGAATTAGGAACCAATTAATTAAATAGTGCGTGCAATTCCTCCGTTTTAAGGAAAATGGTCTGTTTCGGAGATTCTAAGTAAGAGGTTCAGTTATTTTCGAAAGAAGGTTTCGATTTGAAAGCACTTTCGAAAATCCGTAAAGCAACGGTTAATCCTTCGGTTTTCTCAAAATAACTCAAAATGTAACTTTCAATATGTTGATAAAATGGTTTTAAGATTAATATTAAAATCTAAGATTATAATAAATTACACCTTAAAAGAAATATGAATTTAAATAAACTTAGACTTGAAAAGGAAAGAAAGAAAGAAAGGAAAACAAATAAATAAATAAATAATTTTTGCTAAAATAGGAAAACCAATTAATTGGAAAGAAGTTGTACTTTCATGGATAAAAAAAAGTTACTTTTTATTAATTTCGAATTTTAATTGCACGCATTATTTAACTAAAAGATGCACAATTCGTAAATAAGATGGAGATTCTAAAGAAATAAAATATTCACAAAATAACTCAATAAATAACTAAACATTCGTTCATAATCAATCAAATAAATAATTATCTACGGGGAATTCCTATAGACATGCAATTTCTAAGGATGGGAAAAGAGGAGGTTTAGAAGAAGAATCCGGAAATTGATAAAACTCATGGGAGCCTTGAATTTATTTAATTTATACAATTATATGCCCATGAGCCTAAGTTAGAATAGGCGGCTCAACAAAGCATTTTAAATTTCTATAGATCTTCGCTTCTTGAATCTTGAGCCCCGACTCGACCCCAGTGCAAACTCCAAGCCAATGAGCCCCATTTGAGTTTAAACCAACTCGATCCCAAGAGTGTTTCCATGTCAAAGATACAAAGGGAGAAAAGGATTAGTGAATACTCACCAATAATTCATAGAAACAATTTACAAATTAAACAAAACAGTGAATTCTTACAAATAACTAAGTGAAAGAAAATGCCTATGGTCTGGCATACTTCTTCTCAAAAAGAAGGAACGAGCAAACTCATATATTGAAACACAGCCAAAGAAACGTCAAAAATTAAGCCTCTAACTACTAAATAAGTTTTACATGCCAAGAAAACAAGGGTAAAGGCAGGATTAGTAACTATCCTAATGAAAACATAACGAAAAAGAGTGTATTTTCTTTAGACAATAACAATAGATGAAAACTGATAGCATATATATATATATATTGACTGTGTATAAAATCATTCTCTTTTTGGGTTCGAGAGCTCAATCAACGGAAGGCCAAATAGCTAAATTGCACATGTAGTGAAAAGAACTCAGGGATCAATGTTTAAAGCTAGCTGTAAAAGGATGCATGAACAGTATAACCCCCTAAGATAGTGCATAGTCACTGTTTAATACCATCACTTCATCAACTGGCATATTCTCAAAAGCAGATCACTCAAAACATGGAATTTCACAAAAAAACTTAGTACATAATTAGCAAGGAGATGCTCTATGAACAAAATATATTCAAGTTCAAATGAAACACTTAACCGACCAGTGAACGGAACAATAGTTCAAGCCTAAGGTAATGGATCAATTTCAGAATTCCAGTAGAAGAACTTCAGTCAGACTGAATACAAAACTCAACACAAAATGCAATCAAAACCTTGAAACCAGCATTCTATTACATAGATTTCACACACTAACTGAGTTTCTAACTCCTGCTTAAAACCAATCAAGCTATGACATGAACAACTTACACAATGAAGCACTAAGATGCCCCTGAACTGACCCTGAATAACCTCAGATCCCCTGGACTAACTACAGCCACCTAGACCTCCCTTACTCCACCTGCAGGCTACCAGGAGACAATTCCCTCAACAACTAAAAGCACCAAACCAGCTTCCTAAACCTGCATCCTAAGAACTAACAGCCTGCAGACCTCCAAGAACTTTACCCAAACCCCTGCAAGCTCCTGAACAAACCATAATAGACCCACTGCTACATCTGCCTGGCCCCTCCAAACTACCAGAAATAACTCCATTAGACCCCTGCTATTCTCCTTTCAACAGAAACCAAGCATACACTCTACATCTCCCTCAGACTCCTACCTGAACTCCTTACACAAGCAGAAACAACCCCCTTTTATCATTCAGAACAAATAGAAACAGAACATAGGACACAATATAATACACCCTGAAGCCTCCAAACAACACCTGCAACAAACACCAGGAATATAAGCACACTGCACCTATCTACACCTGCCTGCAACCTACAAGCCAAACTATATCCTGAAACCTCTAGCATTCCATTAATACCCTGCTAGCATACCAGAACCAAACAACTACATACACACACACCAGAGCCACCAGAAACAAACAACAACACCAAGACTAATAACAGCATCCAGCCAGACATGGAACAGACAAAAATTAAGCCCTTTTGCTCGACAACAAAACTCCAGACCCCTCTGAACCTCTGCTAGCACCTGCCTAGTTTACCATAAACAGCCCACCCACTGGCTCCTATGCTATCTCCTCGCTAACAAGGAATAAGGCAAGAACAAGGCACCCACTTCAAAGGCCTACATTTACTTCTTTTACTCTTAAAAACCAGCAGGACTAATGGAGACAATAGAGCGCGACTATTTTGACAAACAACATATAATGATGAAGGTTAAAATTTTAGTTTAAGACTGATTTTCAACAAGAAAATGCATCACACCGCAACACATCAATTTCATATCACATATAAACACAATCATCAAGAAAGGATGCTTTGTAACATGTAAGAAAAAAAAATAAGAAAACTGACCTGTTGCAATGCAATGAACTGAGGCTCGACCCAAAGCGACACAGCTCGAAACAAAGACGACGACCCAAAGCGACACAGCTCGAAACAAAGACGACGACTCTAAGAGCGAAGCGACGACACGAAAGTAAAAGCTATGCTTGAACAGAAACTAAAAATGCTATATGTTTTTTTTGCCCTTTTCAAGATTTAAACTGCCAAATGCTTATAAGCTCGGCCTCTTTTGTTTTCTCCCCTCTCCAAAAAAAACTCGAACTCTTAAATAATGAGAAAGAGATCAATATATACCTCGAAACTTAGGGTTTGGTCTGTGCGATATATTCTTCAAATTTAGCCCTAAATCGGACATTTTACTTCAAAGATAGGGGTGAAAATCGTCAATCCCCTCAAGGATGTACGATTTTCCTCCTTATCCTTTTAGAAAATGCCCGTTGGAATGATCCACGGCTCGGATAGAACTCGCGTTTGAAATGGACGATAGGATGATTCGTTGCTTGTACTACCACCACAGCTGGATTGAAGTGGGGTCGCGGGGGACCAACGGTATGGATTCTTGGCGGATTGTGAAGATTTGGGATCGGGTTTTCGCGGGTTGAAATTGGGGAATCGGGTTGGGAAAACTGATTGAGAAGTGTTTATGCGTGTGTAGTTATGTTGGTATATAAGGGGTTTGCGTGGGTGGGTCACAATTGAGGCTGTGCATTTTGTTTTTAGCCCTTTCCATCAAAATTCAATTGTTTTTCTTTTTCGCTTTCAATTTTAGCCTTAATTACGACCCTTCCACAGTAAATTATTAATTTGAATAACTCCGGGACAAAATTGGGTGTCAACAGCTGCCCCTCTTTACCCGAAAAGGATGAAAGAGTTTTTAGGGTAAAGAAAGTTGACGAAAAGACAATTTTGTCCCGACAAAGCCAAGACTTTGATTCTAAGGACCGAAAGGCGAGGCTTATAAATATGGCCGAACTCCGGTTTCCGAGTTGCCTACATATCTCGGGCTGAAAGAGAATCAGGCCATATGTAGTTCAACGACACTTAGATACGAAGACTTGCACGAGTGATAGAAAAAGACGCACGAATAGGAAAGAATTCAAACTGACGTCCTAATCTGAAACAAAAGATTAGGATAGAATTTGCTTGTTCGAGTGCGATTCTTCAGATCCTTGTTGACGAGTCTAGCTCATATCAACGGTTGCCCCAGTTCACTGCTAAGAAAAAGTTCCACGTTATGCTCCAAATGCTGCTGCGGTGCTGCTAAAGTCCTGTAATAAACTCGACAAACGATAAGCGAGCAACTGCTAATAAAGCCTGATAATCAAAAGTAAAGAATGATCAAATATTGATGATACAAATTTGCAAGTGCGGGTTGCGATATCATTGATAAGTCGTCTTTCAATCAACTGGCAAAGCAATAAAGCAAGTGCGAAGGCATAATGCAAAGCATTTTCAACAATCTTGACAAATCAACTGGCAAGCCGGTCGAGCATGAAGCAAGGAGGGTCTTGGGGTTGATTGTCGAACAAATCAGCTGGCGAACCGGTCCGGCACAAAGCAAGGAGGGTCTCGGGACTGACTTGTTAACCTGAAAAGTAAAACAAGACGTAATACAAAGCAAATGCGAAGGCATAATTTAAAGCAAGTGCAAAGCAATTTGAACAATCTTGACAAATCAACTGGCAAGCCGGTCGGGCACGCAGCAAGGAGGGTCTTGGAGTTGATTGTCGAACAAATCAGCTGGCGAACCGGTCCGGCACAAAGCAAGGAGGGTCTCGGGACTGACCTGTTAACCTGAAAAGTAAAACAAGATGTAATATAAAGCAAATGCGAAGGCATAATTTAAAGCAAGTGCAAAGCAATTTGAACAATCTTGACAAATCAACTGGAAAGCCGGTCGGGCACGCAGCAAGGAGGGTCTTGGGGTTGATTGTCTACAAATCAGCTGGCAATCCGGTCCGGCACAAAGCAAGGAGGGTCTCGGGGCTGACCTGTTAACCTGTTAAACTAAAAGTAAAGCAAGTCATAATATAAAGCAAGTGCAAAGGCATAATCGAAAGCAAGTGCAAAGCAATTTGAGCATTTTGACAAATCAACTGGCAAGCCGGTCGGGCACGCAGCAAGGAGGGTCTTGGGGTTGATTGTCTACAAATCAGCTGGCAATCCGGTCCGGCACGAAGCAAGGAGGGTCTCGGGGCTGACCTGTTAACCTGTTAAACTAAAAGTAAAGCAAGTCATAATATAAAGCAAGTGCAAAGGCATAATCGAAAGCAAGTGCAAAGCAATTTGGCGTGAAATGTAAAGCAACGCAAAAGCGATTTAGCGAATCAATAGGCGTGAAAATCCAACAAGGGGAATCCTCGTAGCCAATGGTCAACCTGAAAAGTAAAGCAAGGCGTTAATTTTAAAGCAAGTGCGAAGACATAAATCAAAGTAAGTGCAAAGCAAAGTAATGTGGAAATGTTGTCAGTACGACAGCCATTGATAAATCAATTGGCGAGACAATCCGACACGGATGCCCTATTTGGCTTAGTTTCGAAAACACAAAACAAGCCTCGGCTTTGTCGCCTATTAGAAATGAAAGTCATAGGGGTAGAAATGCCGCCTGTTCGGCAATAACTCATGACAAAGCATAATGCTTTAAGTCATGAAAAGGGCAATGCGAGGTAATTTTCAAGGCAACTTTGGATGCGTGTTCAAATAACTGTTCATCCGTAGTGTGAATAATCTTTTCATTGCAAGCTTTCTCGTTCCCGCTCTCAAAGAAAAATTTGTTAGTTTTGGGTAGGGGCGTTTGATTTGTGCTGATTCATCTTGAACTTGCTGCCACTGCTCCCTCGTTCTTCTTCAGACTTGGGCTTGCAAATTATACTCAGAGACTTGATTTATGAACTCAATATTGTATAATATTTCAAGATAGAGGCAAAGTAAAGTAATTTGATAAAATATTAAACAAATAATCATTGATATGCAACCGAAAGTTATAATGCATTTAAAAATTTCTGCTTCAACTCAAACTCATGACATATCTTGAAACAAACTAAACGTCCTTTGTCTTTGCGACTTGTGCTAATGTTGAATACTTTAGAACTCTGCCATTTCATCCTTTGATAAGTAATACCAATTTTGCAAAAATCTGCCCCAGTTATAATCTTTATGCCTTCGAACTCTTTTTGCAAAATTTGCCCCAGTTTCTATCTTCCATATCTTCAATTCACCTTGCAAAATTTGCCCCAGTTGCTTGCTTTAGGGGAAACTAAAAATTTTAATATTATGGAGTCGAGCCCATTAAGAGCGCCTACGTATCCCTCCACGGGAATCAGACTGTGCGTAGTTCTGCTTACATGAAGATTTTTGGGGAAAATATGGCAATCTAAGTATGAAGCCGTATCCGAATTGGAAAAACATACACATCTGCCCAGATGCATAGTTTGGCATTACATCATAAGAGATAAACAAGCCTAAAGTATTACAATATTTTGACCGAATCCGATGGGGATTGCCTACTTATCCTGTTGCCATTCCAGGAATCAGGTCAGAAGTAGTTCAAAAGTACATAAAAGAGGAAATAGGGGATTCCTGTGCTAGTGCAACCGAACTCTATATGAGTTGCCTACGTATCCCAGCCCTGGGAATCAGATTACGCGTAGTTCGCATTACATCAAAGATTACATCCAAACCAATGCTAACTTACGGTTGCTTCAGACATAGTATCTCTTGACAAAATCTACGCTGATTATCGTAGGCCAAACTTGATCACGAATATCTGCCAGTATTAGTGTTCTTCCACATAATGACATTGCTAACTTGATGCAAATTTTCCTGTTGTTTCTTCTTAATTAGGAAAGAGCTTCTTCAACACCAATTGCCCCGGTTTGAAGTAAACTATTCAAATCTTCTCTTTGCGCATTCAACATCTTCCAACTTATCTTCTTGAATGGTTTCTCAAATAAAGGTCTTCCATTTGTATAGATAAAACGCTTCGGCTCCAATTGCCGGCAAATAAAGCTGCCCCAGTTTGAAGTTCTAATGGTAATGTAATATCCAAAGAGTGCAAAAAGTAACCTTCCAGTGCATCATCCTTAAATCGTTCAGCTGTTTCGTTATAGATCACAAGCGAAGTTCAAGCAGGTTTTGTTTTTAATTTGAAACAGTAGTAAGTATATTAATCAGAAGCAAATAATAAAGCACATAAATAGTTAAAGTATGACAAAATAATAAGGTAGGAATGCAGTGCATTTGTTTATTCAAAACCTAATTTAGGGAGGCATACAACATAAAAGTAAACATGCAGGATTTAAAAAAAGTTATTTGAAAGACGTAGACATAAACATAAAGCAAAACACAGTTCATGGCCTCAAGCTGACTGTGATGCCAAAACAAAAATAACGAGTTCATTCATCAAATCTCTTTTGGACCCCAAGTCCAATTAGCCATCACATCACTTGGTTCAGCATTCTGCACATGTAGCTCTTTCTCAAAATCCTCAATAGTTGCACTGCATTTCAATTCATCATTCAAGAATAGGCTGCCAACACCTTCAATCAACTTCTGCATGGCCATTTCTGGTGCTTGGACAAATGACTGGTTCAATGGCAAAAGAGGCTGTGGTAGGAAACTAGTCGGCTTCTTCTCAGACTCAACCTTTTCCATCTTTCCTTCAGCGGGGTTGCCCCCTAGGCCAAAAGTTCCCTCATTCTTTGGCAAAAGAGTTAGTGCTTGCTTAGGTACCTTAGAAGCAATATTATCAACCTTTACATCATAAATAGAGACTATGGTGCCCTTCAGATTTGGATCTTCCTCAAGAGAAATCATATTAACTGCATTGTTACCATGATTGGGAAGAGGATTATCATGCACATTTGGCTAAGTGCCGGTGAGTTGAATGGTGCCTGCTTTGATTAAACCCTCGACCTTGTCCTTGAAAGTATAACATCTCTCAATATCATGGCCGGCTGCCCCTGAGTGATAAGCACAGTGCTTATTTGCATCATACCATTTTGGAGGTGGGTTTCGAGTGTTATCAGGGATAGGCTGCACAACTCCCGCATTTCTTAATCTCTCAAAAAGCTGGCCATATGACTCGGCTATGGGAGTATAGGTTTTGGTTGCTCTCTTTTCGTAATTCTGATTAAACCCTTGCACATTGGGACGAACAGGAGGACGAGGCTGGTAATTCTGTGGTGCTTGAAAATTTGGCTGACGAGGGTATTGATTAGGTGCATGTGCTCTAGGTTGGTAGTAATTTGCTTGTGCATTGTAAACCGGATAAGGAACAGGTGGCATTTGGTAGTGAGTGGGGTAATTTGGGTAATATGGGCTTTGGTAGGTGGGAAAAGGAGGCGAATTGTCAAAATTCAACTTTACAGCCGGTCGACGCTCGATGTCCCCTACAACAGCTCCCACTTCCTCTTTCTTCTTTTTGTTAAAGCCATTACCAGACCCAGACTGGATTGTCTTACTTGCAGCTTGCAAAGCGGCCAAATTTGTAATCCTACCAGATTTCAAACCAGCTTCATACATCTCCCCCGTTTTCACTAGATTGGCAAAAGTAGAGTTAGTCATGGATGCCATTCGATCATAGTAAAATTCATCCAATGTCTCGATGAAATGTCCCACAAACTCTTCTTCACTCATGGGAGGCTTAACTTTGGTAGCTTCACTCCTCCAACGTACCGCGTATTCCCTAAAGGTCTCGGTCGACTTCTTCCTAAACCTTGCAATAGCCAACCGATCTAATGGTATTTCAGCGTGGAAACCAAAACGCTCCATGAAGTCGTGAGCCATACTCCTCCAGTTAATCCATTTTGAGGGATCCTGGTCGGAGTACCAGTCTAAAGCTTCGCCTTCAAGACTATGAATGAATAATTTCATACGGAGCTCTTCATTCTTCCCCACTCCCAAGGTTTCACAGTACCTTCTCAAATGGGCTCGGGGGTTGCCTTTGCCATCAAACTTAACAAACTTTGGTACTTTGTACCCTTCTGGGTATTCAATCCCGGGATGAACGCACAAGTCTTCATATTCTAGACTTTCCTTGTCCTTGCCTTTTGATGCTTTGCTAAGAGCACTCATCACCCAACCTTGTACCTTTTTCTCCAAATCTTCACCCTCATCGACTGCTTTTTCGGCTCTTCTAACACCATTTTGACACTTCACATAAGGAGGATTGGTGTAATCATCAATTTGCACAATAGGAATATCTTGCCCACCAGATACCGCCACTTGGACTAATGGTGCGGATGGATTTTCAGTATAAGCTTGCGGGATGGGTTCATTTTGGTAAGTGGAGGTTTGGTATGGATATGGAGTGTGTGTCTGATAATAAGTATTGGCAGGGTGCGGGGTGTATGATGGGTATTGTTGATGTGATGGGTAGATGGGTGGTCGGTTAATTGTTTGGCTAGATTGAGCGTTATTTGGAGGTGGAGCTTGGGCAAGTGACAAGTTGCTTTGGTGGACTGGTGCTTTTAGAGAATTGTGAGTGTTCAAAGGTGCGTTCATATTGGTGACCCCATCAATTGAGTTCAGAGATTGCCCCATTTGACCTAGAGAGTGGGATGCATCGGGCCCACGCAGCGGCGTGTTTTTAGGAGTTTGCCCTTTTACCACAGCCAGTTCATCTTTTAGCATCTGGAGTTCCTTAGCCATTTCAAGAATCATTTCGTCTTGAGCAATAATGACATTTCTTTTTGAGGATTCAGGAGTTGCAAGATTTTTCTCGGTATTGCGAGGTTCATCATCTATTCCCGTCATTGTCAGTTGTGGAAATGTGTACCAGTATGCAGATTGGTCTTTTGCCCTTGTATAATAGGAGTGATCAGCCAGCTTAAATCAGCACAAATCAAACCTCTGTTTGGGGGATAAACAAAACAAAAGAAAAAGTTCAAAAGTAAACATGTTAGTTTGCATGTCATTGGCAAAATTGCACACAAACCACGTAGCGCGCATCACGTAGCGCTTTGCATTTTAAACAAGTTGACATGTGGCAAACAAAAATAGTTGAGCGTAAATAAAAATGCAAGCGCATCCTACCCTGTACGGTGCCTCTTTGTGCCAGAGGTGGGCCTAAGACGCCAAATAGGTGATAATGAAAAGTAGTCCAAGCCGGTTTTGCAATAATCGAATTTAGAGTAAGTGACAATAACAGTAATAATAATTTCTTTTTCATTATAACTTGATTTTGAGTACATCATTATTAAAAAAAAAATAGAAAAGATCTGACATAATTTAAATACATCGTTTTGAGTACAATAAAAATAACTGCTATAACTATGCTGCATCAGGCTCGAGGAGGCAATGGAACTGAAGTGCGGGCCTGCTTCGATCAATCCTTGCTTGCATAATCGGTATAATTTCTCACATCTGGTCCCAAATGTCGTTCATATCCAAAAAACTTACTTGAATCAAACATCGATCAAATGGATCGAACATCTTATCGTCCTTTCGACATCTCTTGCCCCTAACTTGTTATCTTCTTGCAAGTATCTTCTCAATTTCAACCTGATGACTATTTGAATCCCTCTTGAATTCAAGCGTCTTCTAGTCTACAAAATTAATAAAAGTATTCTAAATTTAATTAATTGCAAAACTTGGCTTGGACTGGAAGTTCCGTTATCACATAAACACATAATATGCACTGTTGTTGGGTTTAAACCCGTCAACGAAAAAGGGCGGTTTTCCTAACTATGGAGGCGGTACCAAGGACCGGGTCCAATCTAAGGTTTATGCATGCATGTTCCTAAAAGAAACTCTAGAGTGGGTTTACTAAACACAAGGCTGTTTTGAGTGGCAAGCGGTCACGCGGTAGTAAAACTATCCGCTCACCCCGCAGGTACGCGCACTCTTTCTTAAAGGGTTTTTTATGAGTTGCGGGTGTATATGCATACACCTCGCGGGTATAAGTAACCATGAAGAAGCTCCCAGGAGTGGGGGAAATATGAACGGAATGCCAGTTTTATATGTGCACAAATAAAGTGTAGTGACATGCTTTCAGTGACAAACAATTGCAAATAATCAAATTAACTAAACATGCTATTTTGCAAATAATAAAATAATAAACAAATAAAGAGTTATCTTGTGAAAACCTTGCGGTTAGAACCTTAAGGTGTCCCCAGCGGAGTCGCCACGCTGTTGAACCCCAAAAATTACCCTTTTTTTTAAGAAAAGATAGGTTTCGGGTATAATGTTCAACAAAATGGGACTCCAAAGGGCTTTCTTTGGAGTCGCCACCTAATTTAGGAGAATTAGGAACCAATTAATTAAATAGTGCGTGCAATTCCTCCGTTTTAAGGAAAATGGTCTGTTTCAGAGATTCTAAGTAAGAGGTTCAGTTATTTTCGAAAGAAGGTTTCGATTTGAAAGCACTTTCGAAAATCCGTAAAGCAACGGTTAATCCTTCGGTTTTCACAAAATAACTCAAAATGTAACTTTCAATATGTTGATAAAATGGTTTTAAGATTAATATTAAAATCTAAGATTATAATAAATTACACCTTAAAAGAAATATGAATTTAATTAAACTTAGACTTGAAAAGGAAAGAAAGAAAGAAAGGAAAACAAATAAATAAATAAATAATTTTTGCTAAAATAGGAAAACCAATTAATTGGAAAGAAGTTGTACTTTCATGGATAAAAAAAGTTACTTTTTATTAATTTCGAATTTTAATTGCACGCATTATTTAACTAAAAGATGCACAATTCGTAAATAAGATGGAAATTCTAAAGAAATAAAATATTCACAAAATAACTCAATAAATAACTAAACATTCGTTCATAATCAATCAAATAAATAATTATCTACGGGGAATTCCTATAGACATGCAATTTCTAAGGATGGGAAAAGAGGAGGTTTAGAAGAAGAACCCGGAAATTGATAAAACTCATGGGAGCCTTGAATTTATTTAATTTATACAATTATATGCCCATGAGCCTAAGTTAGAATAGGCGGCTCAACAAAGCATTTTAAATTTCTATAGATCTTCGCTTCTTGAATCTTGAGCCCCGACTCGACCCCAGTGCAAACTCCAAGCCAATGAGCCCCATTTGAGTTTAAACCAACTCGATCCCAAGAGTGTTTCCATGTCAAAGATACAAAGGGAGAAAAGGATTAGTGAATACTCACCAATAATTCATAGAAACAATTTACAAATTAAACAAAACAGTGAATTCTTACAAATAACTAAGTGAAAGAAAATGCCTATGGTCTGGCATACTTCTTCTCAAAAAGAAGGAACGAGCAAACTCATATATTGAAACACAGCCAAGGAAACGTCAAAAATTAAGCCTCTAACTACTAAATAAGTTTTACATGCCAAGAAAACAAGGGTAAAGGCAGGATTAGTAACTATCCTAATGAAAACATAACGAAAAAGAGTGTATTTTCTTTAGACAATAACAATAGATGAAAACTGATAGCATATATATATATATATATATTGACTGTGTGTAAAATCATTCTCTTTTTGGGTTCGAGAGCTCAATCAACGGAAGGCCAAATAGCTAAATTGCACATGTAGTGAAAAGAACTCAGGGATCAATGTTTAAAGCTAGCTGTAAAAGGATGCATGAACAGTATAACCCCCTAAGATAGTGCATAGTCACTGTTTAATACCATCACTTCATCAACTGGCATATTCTCAAAAGCAGATCACTCAAAACATGGAATTTCACAAAAAAACTTAGTACATAATTAGCAAGGAGATGCTCTATGAACAAAATATATTCAAGTTCAAATGAAACACTTAACCGACCAGTGAACGGAACAATAGTTCAAGCCTAAGGTAATGGATCAATTTCAGAATTCCAGTAGAAGAACTTCAGTCAGACTGAATACAAAACTCAACACAAAATGCAATCAAAACCTTGAAACCAGCATTCTATTACATAGATTTCACACACTAACTGAGTTTCTAACTCCTGCTTAAAACCAATCAAGCTATGACATGAACAACTTACACAATGAAGCACTAAGATGCCCCTGAACTGACCCTGAATAACCTCAGATCCCCTGGACTAACTACAGCCACCTAGACCTCCCTTACTCCACCTGCAGGCTACCAGGAGACAATTCCCTCAACAACTAAAAGCACCAAACCAGCTTCCTAAACCTGCATCCTAAGAACTAACAGCCTGCAGACCTCCAAGAACTTTACCCAAACCCCTGCAAGCTCCTGAACAAACCATAATAGACCCACTGCTACATCTGCCTGGCCCCTCCAAACTACCAGAAATAACTCCATTAGACCCCTGCTATTCTCCTTTCAACAGAAACCAAGCATACACTCTACATCTCCCTCAGACTCCTACCTGAACTCCTTACACAAGCAGAAACAACCCCCTTTTATCATTCAGAACAAATAGAAACAGAACATAGGACACAATATAATACACCCTGAAGCCTCCAAACAACACCTGCAACAAACACCAGGAATATAAGCACACTGCACCTATCTACACCTGCCTGCAACCTACAAGCCAAACTATATCCTGAAACCTCTAGCATTCCATTAATACCCTGCTAGCATACCAGAACCAAACAACCACATACACACACACCAGAGCCACCAGAAACAAACAACAACACCAAGACTAATAACAGCATCCAGCCAGACATGGAACAGACAAAAATTAAGCCCTTTTGCTCGACAACAAAACTCCAGACCCCTCTGAACCTCTGCTAGCACCTGCCTAGTTTACCATAAACAGCCCACCCACTGGCTCCTATGCTATCTCCTCGCTAACAAGGAATAAGGCAAGAACAAGGCACCCACTTCAAAGGCCTACATTTACTTCTTTTACTCTTAAAAACCAGCAGGACTAATGGAGACAATAGAGCGCGACTATTTTGACAAACAACATATAATGATGAAGGTTAAAATTTTAGTTTAAGACTGATTTTCAACAAGAAAATGCATCACACCGCAACACATCAATTTCATATCACATATAAACACAATCATCAAGAAAGGATGCTTTGTAACATGTAAGAAAAAAAATAAGAAAACTGACCTGTTGCAATGCAATGAACTGAGGCTCGACCCAAAGCGACACAGCTCGAAACAAAGACGACGACCCAAAGCGACACAGCTCGAAACAAAGACGACGACTCTAAGAGCGAAGCGACGACACGAAAGTAAAAGCTATGCTTGAACAGAAACTAAAAATGCTATATGTTTTTTTTGCCCTTTTCAAGATTTAAACTGCCAAATGCTTATAAGCTCGGCCTCTTTTGTTTTCTCCCCTCTCCAAAAAAAACTCGAACTCTTAAATAATGAGAAAGAGATCAATATATACCTCGAAACTTAGGGTTTGGTCTGTGCGATATATTCTTCAAATTTAGCCCTAAATCGGACATTTTACTTCAAAGATAGGGGTGAAAATCGTCAATCCCCTCAAGGATGTACGATTTTCCTCCTTATCCTTTTAGAAAATGCCCGTTGGAATGATCCACGGCTCGGATAGAACTCGCGTTTGAAATGGACGATAGGATGATTCGTTGCTTGTACTACCACCACAGCTGGATTGAAGTGGGGTCGCGGGGGACCAACGGTATGGATTCTTGGCGGATTGTGAAGATTTGGGATCGTGTTTTCGCGGGTTGAAATTGGGGAATCGGGTTGGGAAAACTGATTGAGAAGTGTTTATGCGTGTGTAGTTATGTTGGTATATAAGGGGTTTGCATGGGTGGGTCACAATTGAGGCTGTGCATTTTGTTTTTAGCCCTTTTCCATCAAAATTCAATTGTTTTTCTTTTTCGCTTTCAATTTTAGCCTTAATTACAACCCTTCCACAGTAAATTATTAATTTGAATAACTCCGGGACAAAATTGGGTGTCAACACGCGCGCGCGTGTGTAAGTAGTAAGCTGTTTTCAATAAGGAGGTCCACAAAGAATACAAATACACACAAAGGCCATCACACATAAGTATAGATATATATAAGCATGCAATACATGATTAAGTGATAATAGGCTTTGAAAAATATGTATTGATTTGTATAGTCGACCCTAAACTTATACTCCCCTAAACACTATTAGATTATTGTATAGGAGGTTAAAGCTTGTCAAAAAATCAGTTTAAACACACAAAGGGCCAAGTTTTAAAATAAGGTTTTGGGCCTGTATAACTAGTGCAAAAAAGGGGCAGTCTGGTTTTACAAAAATAGTCTAGTTTTAGGCAGTCATCACGCATATAGTCCCTGTTCTATAATTTTCAGATTTTCCTATGAAAAGCTTCGGATAAACACTGTAAGGTTGAGTTTAAATCATAATATACTAGCAGCATGCTTATTCAAACGCCTAACTATCATTTAAAACTGAATTTCACGTAGTCACTTGTTTTAATTAGGCATGATGCACACACGAAAGGAGGAATGGTAAGGAGGAGGCCCCTGGGTAGCTAATGCACATGGCTCACTACCATATACCCAAATCAAAGCCTGCTTTGGTGTACTTTTAGGTACAAATAGGGGACCCTAACAAATACAACATATAAGAGTCTAGAAAAGTAAAAGAAGAACAAAGTAAGTGTCATGTGAACACTTAGTATAGGCCTGCAATACCCATACTTATATTGATAGGAACTATAGTTAAACGATCATAAAATAGCGGCATGTTAGAAAACTGGTATAGCTTAAGAGGCTATCAAAAAGTAGGCTGCAACAAGAGGTTAGTAAGAGAGGCCTAGGATGGCTTAAAACAAACATATACACAGTTTACATGGAGAGGAACATCATGCTTCAAAGAGGAAAAATAGATAAATGTACTACCTTAAGATCTTTCTGAACAAGTGCACAGGATGAGATAGTAAGCAGCTATGAATGCAGCAAAGAAACTATCACCAGTGAGGGTGAAGGTTTCTTACTTTTTAGTAAGCAGTGAGTGATCAGAGAGAGGGGAGAAGATGCTTTGTGTATTTTTAATGTGAATGTTGTGTGTCTAAAGTGAAGAATAGACTCATTTATACATGTAAGGGGTGAGGGGTTTTAGTTCAAACAGGTAAAGCCAGAAAAGGTAAGAGAATATTGTCTTCCAGAATCAAAAGGGATTCAATTAGATACTCTTTTCAAATATAGGTTAATCGGACCCAAATTTTAAGGTAAACAAGATCCTAAAATAAGTAGGAATCCATTCCTTTTGACAATAACACATCTAGGTTCTAGCATTATCATACAAACAAGTCTTAGGTTGTTTTAGGTTTTAAATTATGGCCTGCTCTAACGGATTTCAGTTAGAATCCTCTAATTAATACCATGTCAATCACCAAAATAGTTTTCCATTCTAACTATCAATCAAAGATTTCAACTTGAACATATTATGATCCCTCTAATAATGCTAAATCGAATCTTTACCTCAATTTCCGGCATATGATCATGAAACTCATGTATTTTGATAAAATAGGAGGCTACGTACATTGTAGCAAACAAGAATGAACACAACCAATTCAAAACTGCCATGGTCTTTAAATTTGCAGATTAACAGAGGTGGTCTAGAGCACGAACTACGATTTTAACTTAACTATTGAACTAAGCAAAGACTAGTGATCATATGATTTTCATTTTAACTAATCAATCAAGTAACAAACAAATATATTAATTTACAGAAAAATAGGAAATTTAGGCATGATATCATGTAGGTTCGAGAATCAACAGTAATAGGGTTGGGGGTTACCCGTTTTAAAAGTTGTAATTGGATTAATCTTGACCCGTTTTTTAATCGCGGGTGTACGAGGGTTTTTTCCTCTGCTGGATAGTGGAGCTTTAGGTCTTGTACAGATATAGCCGGAGTTCTTTTTTTCCGGCGACAGGGACGAGGATCGACGAGAGGTTGGATTTTGACCTTCGTCAAATGGGAAAATTGGCATGGAGGTTTTGTTGCGGAGATCATGAGGAGCATGAGGTTGTATTTTGTTTGGGGTTTCACCGATGGAAATGGCCGAAAAATGGCGTGACAGTGGTGGCTAGGGTTTTGGACGTGAGAGAGAGCTGAGGGAAGAGGGCGGCTCAGTGTGTTTGTGGAAATGAGAATAGGGGTTAGGGTTTGAGGGTGTAGATATAATTAAAAAATGAAATAAGGATTTCAGTTGTTGGATCAAGCTTTGGACGGTCTTGATGAGGCCACGTGGGCGTGACATGGCGCTGATGTGTATAAGTGGGGGTGTGAGGTGTATAAATATTGTGGTGTATATATATGTGTATAAAAGTGCATAAAATGTGTATAAAAGTGTATAAAATATGTATAAACGTATAAAATGCATATAAAATTATAGAAAATTATAAAAAAATAATTTTAAATGCTAAAATGACTAAGGAAATGTATAAAGAATATTATTTTGAAATTTAAAATAATTTGAGCAATTTTGTCGAAAAATAAGAGTAAGTGCAAAATTTATTATTGGACGTGCACATTTTGTAAAATAGTAGTAATTTATGATGGTACTTTCAAAAATAGCCAAATGGGCGTGCTTGTATGAAATAAGGATTTTGTATGAAGATAATTGCATGATTATCGGTGTAATTTTGTCTGAAAATAGCAATTGAAATAGGAGGGGCAAAATTGGGTGTCCACAGTGCTTATAAGCCAAAATCATTCATAAGCCATAAGTTGGTCATTCCCAACTTATTTTTTTCCAGCTTATAAGCATCTTTGGTTCGACCAAGTATTTTACTATTTTATCCCTAAAACATTTTGTAATCCATGAAATATCATTTCTAAAATAAAATTTTCAACCTCCTCCTCATCCTATATTCGTCAGTTGTCATTTTTAATGTAAATTTAGTTTTAAATTTATTTTTTTCATAAATAACTTAAAGGACATTTTAGTCATTTTAATAAAAATTGTACTTATCAGCATCTTTTTACCAAACACACAACTGCTTATTACTAGTTTCAATACTTTTATCCAAATATGTAACTGTTTATTTATAAAATCAGCTTCTGCAGTTAAAAGTACTTTTCAGCACTTGATGCTTATCATCCACTTTAAATCAGCTAATCCAAACGGGCTCTATATGTATTTTTCCTTTTTATTATTGGAAGGTTAGAAATATATGTTGGTGTCTTCCCTCCATTATTTTTTCCAAGTTTTCTGGTGGAGCCTTATGGTTGGTGGAATATCAAATTAGAAAAGAACACGAAAAAGCTGTGCAAAACGAAAAAAATAAAAAGATTATTGTGGTCAGTTGAATTAAGTGATTATGTCATCTATCGAAAGGGTATCGTGTTTGTTTTTCTTTTTTATCCTTAAGAAGCATGTGATATATTGCGGACAGTTTACATTAAATTATTTCTGAGTGGGTATAGCCCACATTCTCTTACTAAAATAATAAGTACTAATTTGTGATTCATCAAACTTCGGATAAAGTTATCATATAGGACTGTCAGACAATGATATGTCAGTTTTATCTAGCGGGTAGAAAGTACTTCTTTCGTCCCAACTTATGTACTCCCCTGTCCCATTTTGTTTGTCATAATTACTGTTTTGAGAGTCAAATTTTTTAAATTCGATCGTAGATTAGGATATAAAATTTTTAACTTTTTTTAAATAAGTTTTACATATTTGAAAACTACATGAAAAATATTAGAAGTCACAATAAATTATAACTCAAAATATTTAAAAGATATATATAAAGATTACGATAAAAAATAAACTTCTTTGACTCTTGAAATCCGAAGTACGACAAACAAAGTGGGACGGAGGGAGTAGTATTTTTTATTTTTTGTGAATTTAGAGTTAAGTAGTTTTTCTTTCCATCATGATTTTTTATATAGTTTTTAAATATGTAATTTTTTATTAAAATATTGATTTTATATCGAAATTTACGCTCAAAACGACTCTTAGCTCCCGTTTGGACATAGTTTTTGGAGGCATTTTTTGGGAGTTTTTGGGCCAAAAAGTGTTTGTTTATGCTTTTTGAGCAAAACTTGTCCCAAAAACTCAAAAACTGGCATTGAGCTGTTTTTGAACCAAAAACTAACATTTGCACATCAAATTTTATTTTCATAAGAGCTCAAAGACTCTTTTGAGCTAAAAAATATGTCCAAATACTTTTTCATTTTCATATCAAATTTCACCTAAAAAGTGTTTCCCAAAAATTATTTGGGAATCTATGTCCAAACGTTAGCTTAATATCCAAACTATTTCAATAGGAAGGAGTTACTTTTAACATATTTCATCTGTTTCACTTTATCTGTCATAGTGTGATTTGGAATAAAATTTAACAAAGAGATTATAATTATTAAAACTTGTATTCTTAAATATGCTATAATATTTATGTGCTTATAAAACTTTTCTTGTGGTTTTAAATATACTATATTATTTGTGTGGCATATAAATTTACCTTTAAAAAAATAAAAATATATTATTTTTTTGAAATAAGCTAATAGGAAATATTATCGAATAAAGTGGAGCGGAGGAGAGGAGAGGAGAGGCCAGTAAAGCATGCACTTTAGGCCCCATATTTGAGGGGCCCCCATTTCCTAATATTTACCGTAAACTGCAGCTACTCGTACTAGATAAGGCAGATGCCAAAGAGTAGAAAGGTGAAGAAAATTAAGTAACAGGCCCCATTCATTTCCTAATATCTACCTTAATAATAGATGTATAAAGCTACCTTTTTTCTTTTAAAATTACCAATTACTATGAGGCAGAGAATATAAGACATACAGAAAATGTGAAAAAAAGGGTAACGGGAATAACTCATTTACCCTTACTCCAAATAAGCTATTAAGTATTATTTTGTTAAAACAAAGTTCTGACGTGTACTGAATCCATTTAAATTATTAAGTTCTAAAATAATAATTCATTGTTCTGATATTTTATTGCCATTTCCAATAAAACGAATTACTAGAAAATACGAATTAGGTTACTCTTAACTAAGAAAAAGAAATTTTGAAACTTTAATATAATCTAAAAAGATGATGTTGATTGCAAACAATAAAAAATCTTCATGGAACGGCTGGCTTTGTTGTGTTCTCCTGAAAGCATGCCTTTTTGATAGAATAGCCAACCAACTGTTAAATATACACATGCACAAGTCAGGATGAATTATAAGTGGTCCCCTGTATTATTGCTGGTAGGCTGAGCTCACGAAGTCGACAAAGTGCCTAATGAGCACATTAGAACAAATGAGCTCCATCCCCATATGATTCACGGGTAGGATAATTGTTGAATATATATGTTCGACAAAATCCCATTCAGTTTAGATATTTTATGTGTAGGTCAGAAATTAATACTAAATACTCTTTCCGTTCCAAAATAGTTGTCATAGTTTGATTTAGAGCGGAGTTTAAAAAAATAGTTGTCATAGTTTGACTTAGAGCGGAGTTTAAGAAATGTGGTAAGACTTTTGAAACTTGTGGTCCAAAATAAGGTATACATAAATATGTGGCTATAAATCATTTCATTAAGGGTAAAGTAGTAGTTTCAACTCAAAAATATTTCCAAATTTAGAATTGTGTCATTCTTTTTTAAACAGACTAATAAGAAAATAGTGTCATCCATTTTAAAACGGAGGGAGTATATACATACATTAAATTTTAAAGTCAATTACCAGTATTTGAAGTAGTTGTCATAGAATTAAAAACGCATAAACTTCAAATGATTGAATCCACCCTCTAAGTTATTGAAACAATTATGAAACTTGTGTCATTTAACTCTCTTGTAGTATATATAAACTTGGCCGACGCCCTTAAGTTTGATTGGGTGCTTAGTTTTTTAATAGTATAACTTTTTGAAATTTGTAATCTTAAATAAGTCATAACTTCTGCAATCTCCATAATTATTGCTAGTACTTTTTTTCCTCCTGCAATCCCCATAATTATTAATGCAGACTTGAAAAATTAAGATTTATGGCTGCAATCATGATAATACAAAATCGTGGTTGCCTGGTTAGTTACACAGGGATATTAGAAAGGATATATTGCATGTTTGCTTTTGAAAATAGTAGAAAAAGGATTTAGAATGCAAAGAAGATCTTGGCCTTTAAAAAGTTTTTGAACACGTGGCAACATCCTACAAACCTATTGAGCAATACTGGATAAAAATACACTGGATGGAATCCCAACCCCTTTTTGTGGCTTTTTCGCAAATTAAAGGGCAAAAGGAAACATCAAGATTAGAAATTTCCAAATTTAGAATGTGTATTTTTTTTTAATCACATAAGGATAATATCTTTTATCCAATGACAACAAATTATTATATGTTGTTATCTATAAAAGTAATTATCTGTAACAGCAATTCATTGTAAGTATATATTTTATATAATTACATCCCGTTATAACAACTAAAACATGTCCGGACAAATAACACTGCTAAGATCCCACAGCATATTTCTTCATATGGCTAAAATGTCCTATAAGCACCAAAATTTTTATACCATCATAGATAGAGAGAGATCAGAGAAGGGTACATTAAAAACTGAACTCCAGCCTCCTTGTGACTATTGTGGCAGTTTAATACTTATGAAATATTACGTAAAAAGGGACATGGAACGCATTAGGCACACATTTTTTGACTGATGTTCTGAAAATGTTGCTTTCACCTTAGAATAATCAGGTTAATACTATATTTTATTGGAAAAATAGAGTACGTTATTGAATCGAGATCCTCTCTTTACTGAAATATCATAGGTTCATAGTAGTATATTCATCAATAAATAATAGCTAGAGCTAGACATTAAATTAAGAAACAGGATCCATGGAGTATCTCCTCTATATATGGTAGTTATATCAATGGAGAAGTTGTATCATAGCCATCAAGATCAAAAGGTTTAATTAACTTTTAAATTCTCAAATTAACCCTTCATTTCACCAAAAAATGGGCTCTTCTTCCCCTTCCATAGTTAGTCGGTTCTCTCAAAATTCCAAAGAAATGAGCAAGAAATACGAAGAGATAATATCAACCCTCCCCAAAGTAGAACCTGCCGATCCTTATCTCACCCGCCAATACAAAGGTTTTTGGCTCCCTTCTAGCTCCATAGAAGCAGCTTTATCTTTGTCAGAAAACTATAAGGCTCAACCCTCCGACATTTATCTTTGTAGTTTTCCAAAAACAGGTACCACTTGGCTTAAGTCCTTGACTTTCTCTATTATGACAAGAGATAAGTTTGATGATTCCACAAATCCTTTACTCAATAAGGTGCCTCATGATTGTGTAAGGTCCTTGGAAGTTGAGTATCTCTTCAACTTTGCTTCTTTGGACAATGAGATGCCATTATTGGCCTCACATCTTCCTTATACTTGCCTTCCACCATCTATATTAGAGTCGGATTGCAAGATTATCTACGTATGTAGGGAACCAAAAGACACCTTTGTTTCTTGGTGGCATTTTGGACAAAAGCAACTTCAAACCTTTGGCGCAGCTGATGGAGCTCCAACGCTTGAACAAGAGTTTCAGTGGTTCCATGATGGCCAATCCATGTATGGACCATATTGGGACCATGTTGTGGAATTTTGGAAAGCAAGCTTGGAGAGACCCGATAAAGTGTTTTTTATTAAGTACGAGGACTTGAAGAGTGACACACTGTGCTATGTGAAGAAGCTGGCTGAGTTTATGGGGAAACCTTTCTCTAAGGAGGAAGAGGATCAAGGTGTGCCTGAAAAAATAATGGCACGTTGCAGTATCAAAAGTTTGAAAAATTTAGAGGTGAATAATAGCGGGTGGTTTGACCTAAATCCTCACAAAATTCATAATAGTTCCTTTTTCCGCAAAGGAGAAACGGGAGATTGGAAGAATCTTTTAACAGAGGATATGGCAAAATCTATTGACAACATAACACGCGAAAAGTTTCAATCTCTGGGCTTGACATTCCCAATTTCAGCACCATGCGAGAACAATAAGGATTAGGAGAAACGAATTTTTACAAGGCTGCATTATGTTTTTCATAATCTTGTCTGTATTGATTCTTCTTGGGTTCTCTTCCCCTATGTTGTTGATGTGTGTTTTTTGTTTTCGCTATGGTTGGCAATAACTTTGTTACTACTTTGAGATGTCCTAATTTGGTTATCCAATTTTCACTAAACATGAATTGTACTACATGAAATTATGAGATATTGTGAAGTTAAATATTCAATTAACTACAACAAAAACATTCACAGTATGATCCTACAAGTGGGTATGCAGAAGGTGAGATATACGCAGACCTTATCCATACCTCTAGTGAGATGGAAAGGTTGTTTCTGTTGGAACCTCGACTCAAGAAAAATAGTTTTGAAAACGGGGTTGGAAGAGATAAGGAAAAAATAGAAGAATAAAATGCATAAATAGAAATACTAAGTTGAAAGAAAATAATAAGATCAAAATACACTCAGCGCTCCGTAGACTAAACACTGGCAATTCCTCCTCGGTGTACCTTAACCTTTCGTAGACTCGGTACTGCCAGCCTCTCGCACCTCCTCACTAAGACGTCTATGTTCATCCTTCTCACATATCCGAACTATCTCAGCCTCGCTTCTCACATTTCGTCCACGACTGAGACCACTCCCACCTTGTCCAGTATGACTTCATTCCTAATTTTACTTTTCAAACAAGTGTACCCACATATCCATCTGATTAAGCATCCTCATTTTGGTTACTTGTATCTTCTGAATGTGGGTGTTGTTGACTGGCAAACACTTAGCCATGTACAACATAGTCTGTCTAACCACCATCCTATAGAACTTACAGTTAAGTCTAGGTGGCACTTTCTTATCACATAGAACACCGGAACCGATCCTCCATTTGATCCAACCTTCTCCTATACGATCTGACATTATCGTCAATCTCTCGATCTCCTTAGAGTATTGACCCAAAATACTTAAAGCTCTTTTCTTAGGGATGGCTTGTGTATCAAGTGTTACTTCCACATCAGACTCCTGTGGTGCATCACTAAACTTGCACTCCATACACTCCATTTTCATCCTACTCAGCTTGAAATCTTTAAACTCAAGAATTTGTCTCCAAACCTCCATTTTATTATTAACTACAAAGCGTGTCTCGTCAACCAAAACTATGTCATCTACAAATAACATATACCATGCTACCTCTCCTTCAATACAATATGTAAATTCATTCAGTGCGAAAAATAAATTTCCCTAAATAGCTTTTCTTTAAGAAATAGAAGTATGAATAAAGGAGTAGCATTCATATGTTCTATTTTTATAATATTTAAAAGTGGTGTTCATGCCATCTCAATTAAAAAAAAAATTAATACACGGCATGAAACTAGTAATAAATATGCATGAATAGTGGAAACTTGATTTCAAAAGGAAAAGTAATACTTACCAATTACCATAATCTCTTGGGAAATTAATTTAATGAAAAATGAACAAAATTGTCCCTCAATTATTGGAAATAAATGAAGTAAATTATACCGGTGGTCATTCAACTTCATTCTAATTACTCAAAAGTCACTTATCTTTATTTTGTTACCTAAAAGTCATCTAACAATGTCTTCATTACCAAAAAATTAATTATGTTTGTTTTGTAACTTAAAATCATCTAATAATATCTTAAATACCCAAAAATCACTTATATGCTAATAATGTGACGTCCACTTAACCCTTTAACCCTTCAGTTTGTGAAAGAATACTCCCTTCAACTTTTAAAATTGACGATATACTCCCTAAATCTCAAATCAACGGTAAAATTGAGATTTCAAACGTAATCAAGGGATGAAATATTTATTTGATGTAGTTGGTGTAGTAAATTTAGTGTGATATCAGACACAAGTACTGATTTGGGAAGTTTGTATTTGAGCTATTGTGGTAATTTGTTTGAAGGAAAGCCATATTTCTATCTACTCAAGGAAGGTACGTTCGAAATCCTTTGATTCTAGAAAACTTAAAAAATGCAGTGTTGTAATGTCCTAATTCTCTAATACGATTTTGCGTTAATTTTGACAACAAGAATTTTGCTACAATATATATGTCTACATATTATTTTTTCTAATAAAAGGAGATATTACTAGAATCATTATAAATATTATTAGTACAATTACTGTTGTTGTTGTTGTTGGTGCTGCTGTTGCGGACCAAGAAAAGAAGAGATTTATGATTATGGTATATCAATTTATGAAATACTATTTTATACATAATATTTAGTATACCTTGCTTCCTCTCCACGATATTCCAACTACTAGGTAACAATTTCTTAGTAAAACACTAACTAGTGTCATATTTTATGCTAAGTGTCCCCCTTCTTGTTCTTGTAAAAGAAAGTTTTTGTTATTATATAATTGTTAAATAAAAAGTGTGATATTTTTTTGGACAGAATAAAAAGGAAGAGTGTTATATAAATTGAGACGGATGGAGTGATAATTTATTTCAAATATTCCAAAAGGCCATGTCCGACACACGTTGTGCTTCTAAAGAAGTTTTTAGGTTAAATAAGACGATTAAAGCATGTTACTTAAATTTGAGCTAATTAGCTGACATCTTTTTCTTTTCAATATTAATTTATTTCAAAGATTCTAATAGTAGCTAATCATCAGGTTAAATAGGAATTAAAGCATGCATGTGATTTAAATATTAGTATAGCTCACATCTGCTGACGGTCAGTTGAAGCATATATGCATGTGCCTTCAATAGCAGCTTTTTAGCTAACATTAAATACTAGGAATTAAAGCATGTATGTGGCTTAAATATTAGTAGCTCACATCTGTTGACTGTTAATTATAGCACTATTTTATTGGAAAAATAGAGTACGTTATCGAATCGAGATCCTCTCTTTACTGAAATATCATACTAGATTCATAGTAGTATATTCATCAATAAGTAATAGCTAGAGCTAGACATTAAATTAAGAAACAGGATCCATGGAGTATCTCCTCTATATATGGTAGTTATATCAATGGAGAAGTTGTATCATAGCCATCAAGATCAAAAGGTTTAATTAACTTTTAAATTCTCAAATTAACCCTTCATTTCACCAAAAAATGGGCTCTTCTTCCCCTTCCATAGTTAGTCGGTTCTCTCAAAATTCCAAAGAAATGAGCAAGAAATACGAAGAGATAATATCAACCCTCCCCAAAGTAGAACCAGCCGATCCTTATCTCACCCGCCAATACAAAGGCTTTTGGCTCCCTTCTAGCTCCATAGAAGCAGCTTTATCTTTGTCAGAGAACTATAAGGCTCTACCCTCCGATATTTATCTTTGTAGTTTTCCAAAAACAGGTACCACTTGGCTTAAGTCCTTGACTTTCTCTATTATGACGAGAGATAAGTTTGATGATTCCACAAATCCTTTACTCAATAAGGTACCTCATGATTGTGTAAGGTCCTTGGAAGTTGAGTATCTCTTCAACTTTGCTTCTTTGGACAATGAGATGCCACTATTGGCCTCACATCTTCCTTATACTTGCCTTCCACCATCTATATTAGAGTCGGATTGCAAGATTATCTACGTATGTAGGGAACCAAAAGACACCTTTGTTTCTTGGTGGCATTTTGGACAAAAGCAACTTCAAACCTTTGGCGTAGCTGATGGAGCTCCTACACTTGAACAAGAGTTTCAGTGGTTCCATGATGGCCAATCCATGTATGGACCATATTGGGACCATGTTGTGGAATTTTGGAAAGCAAGCTTGGAGAGACCCGATAAAGTGTTTTTTATTAAGTACGAGGACTTGAAGAGTGGCACACTGTGCTATGTGAAGAAGCTGGCTGAGTTTATGGGGAAACCTTTCTCTAAGGAGGAAGAGGATCAAGGTGTGCCTGAAAAAATAATGGCACGTTGCAGTATCAAAAGTTTGAAAAATTTAGAGGTGAATAATAGCGGGTGGTTTGACCTAAATCCTCACAAAATTCATAATAGTTCCTTTTTCCGCAAAGGAGAAACGGGAGATTGGAAGAATCTTTTAACAGAGGATATGGCAAAAGCTATTGACAACATAACACGCGAAAAGTTTCAATCTGTGGGCTTGACATACCCAATTTCAGCACCATGCGAGAACAATAAGGATTAGGAGAAACGAATTTTACAAGGCTGCATTATGTTTTTCATATAATCTTGTCTGTATTGATTCTTCTTGGGTTCTCTTCCCCTATGTTGTTGATGTCTGTTTATTGTTTTCGCTATGGTTGGCAATAAATTTGTTACTACTTTGAGATGTCCTAATTTGGTTATCAAATTTTCACTAAACATGAATTGTACTACATGAAATTATGAGATATTGTGAAGTTAAATATTCAATTAACTACAACAAAAACATACACAGTATGATCCTACAAGTGGGTCTGCGGAAGGTGAGATATACGCAGACCTTATCCATACCTCTAGTGAGATGGAAAGGTTGTTTCCGTTGGAACCACGGCTCAAGAAAAATAGTTTTAAAAACGGGGTTGGAAGAGATAAGGAAAAAAGAGAAGAATAAAATGCATAAATAGAAATACTAAGTTGAAGGAAAATAATAAGATCAAAATACACTCAGCGCTCCGTAGACTAAACACTGGCAATTCCTCCTCGGTGTACCTTTACCGTTCCGTAGACTCGGTACTGCCAGCCTCTCGCACCTCCTCACTAAGGCGTAGACCATAGTTCTGGCGGTAAAGACGCCTCATGTAAGAGTGTTTTGGCCGTTTCAATAATATGCCGATGTCGGCGTTCAGCCATAGCAACTCGTTGAGGTGTATACGGCGGAGAAACTAAGTGCTCAATGCCTTTTTTGTTTAAGTGGTGCCGAAGTGTTGTACTTTATGCACCTCCTAGAGACACTAGAAGGGGGGGGGGGTTGAATAGTGTCCTCCGATTTTCGTTGCAAGAACCTTGTTCTTCTGTAGTAGAACAGGGTTCTTCAGTTCTCTTTTATGCAGCCTTCTACTTTAGAATACACTTCAAAACATACACCAAGAACACGATGATTTTACGTGGAAAACTCCTTGCTCAAGGGAGAAAAACCACGACCCACACTCTGGGATTTTGAAACTGAATCCACTAACACAAGAGCAACGTTTTAGATTACAAACTCTGTAACCAAGGGGCTACACTCTAGACCCTAATCACTAATCAAAGCTACACTCTAGCTTTTCTAGTAATCACAAAATAGTTCACCTAATACATATGCTTCTAAGATAAGCAAATAGGTAAAACCAATGAAAGCTCAATACGATGACAACTTACAACTCGATGAACCTAGACAATAGAATCTAGACTCAATATCAGTGCATGCAACTAAGTTGTCTTCTTCAGTTTTCTCACGTAGACAGTTTGCAGATCGCCTTTGTATGCTCTCAACTCTCTATGTGTGAATAACTGATTTCGGCTGTCTCTTCTACTTGCTTTTATACGAGTCTTGCAACCCTAATTGAGTCATACTGGGAATCCTCTTAATTATGGTAAGCTGAGATTCACAGTAACTCTTTTCCATGTTGAAGTCTAACTCTTGTCCACACTTCAAAGACACAGCCTGGACACCGCCTCTTTTAGTCTGACTAGGATATGTCTACAACCACGCGCCACTACTCCTAGTTCCACAGGGATTTGCAACCCGTAATCTTTTCGATCCAGCGTGCCCTTCAACTCAAGGACTAGGTTCTTCACATGAACCTCAGTGTCCTTCCTGTTTGTCATGCTTCAAAACCAGCTCTCAACAAATTCCCCCTTTTTGATGATGACAAACAAATGTTGCCTAAGAACCTGAATAGACATACACCAAAAACAAAAAACCACCAGAAGTAACAGAACAATGAAAACAGATGAGTTAGGTCACAAACACCCCAACATTCCTTCTTCCCCCTTTTGGCATCATCGAAAAGATTCAAAGACCTGCAGGAACCTGTCAGTTTTATCTAGTCTAGAGCACAAGGCAACTCATCAGTGTCAAGAACACAGGCATATCAAAATAAGGGCCCAACAAGGAACCAAATACTTAAGCAAGAAACAGTCATAAACATAAGAAATTTAAAATCAACATCCAGAGTGTGACAGCAGCACACTCCATTAATAGTTACACAACCAAATTTAAATTGTCTTAATCATCCACAACATGCAAGCAAAGGAGAGTAGGAAGGGGTAGAAATCAGGTAGAGTAGGAAGGGGTAGAGATAGGAGGACAGGACTGGAAGAATCACAGCTGAAGGTTGAAGTGTTTGACGAGTGCCTCAAGTTGTTTCGTATTCTTGGCCCTCTCCATCACCAGCTCGGCCTCATACTTGTGGCAGTCAATCTTCAGACGATCAATTTCTTGATCCTTCACCTTCAACTGTCTGTGCAGCTCTGCATTTTCTTCATTAACTTCAAGAACCATTTTCTCCAGTTCCTGCACAGCACCAATGGCCTCATCAGGTCCATATTCTTCACTGTCCTCTGACTGCTCCTGCTTTACCTGCATTGGCCTTTTGGAAGCCCTGCTTTCTTGGAAGAAGTCACAGTTTTTAAGCACATTAACCCCAAACCTCTGATGGATGGTAGGCTTTTTCCCTGCTTCTAAAGGCACTCCAAAATGCTCAAGAATCTGATGGATGATGTAAGAATGCACAAGAGAGTGTGGCTTCTGATCAGTATCACAGATTCTCTTTATGTGCCTAATAATGAGCCCAGGCAAATTAATTTTCACCCCTCTGTCCATCAGATCCATATATGTCAGGTCAAGAGCACTGGCCTCACAATTTCTTTCACCCCTAGGCAGAAGAAACCTATGCACAAATTCAAATAACAGATGATGTGCAGGCTCCATCTCCTTCTTCTCAACCTTCCTCTCCTTTCTTAATCTAGGTTTCCCTGAAAACTTTCTAACAACATCTAAGGGAGTGACTCTATCAGTTCTTTTTGGCCATTTTAGCTTAACATACCTGCAATAACCTTCTGCAGGTACATCCAGAATCACTCCCAATTCAGGTCTCCCAAACTCAATTTCCACACCTCTTACAGTGGTAAACACCCTCCTGGCTACTACCCTGCAATTTGTATAGAATTCTCTAACTTCATCCACAAACAGTTTCCTGTCTTTGTTGGCAAACAAACTCAGCCAACCCTGATCTCCTATCATTCTCAACAAGGATTTCATATGAAACTCCTTTTCATCATACAGAATACTGCCTGGCAGCACCTGATGTCTAGAGAAGAAGGCTTCCCTATCCACTTCTTTTCTTTTCTTCTTATTCTCCATCTCACTGTCAGTGTCAGAATCACTGGGTTCCACATAGCTCCCAGCCTCACTCTCCTGCTCTTCTTCCCCAGCTCTCTTCTTCTCTTCTTCTTCCTTCTTCTTTTCTTCCCTTACTTTCACATTTGTTACTGTCCTTCCCAGCTTTTCAACCTTTTCCATCTGCAACTTCAATGCAGACCTGGTACCAACTCTTCTAACAACAGGCTCACTAGCCTCTGTGTCACCTCCTTCTTCACTGTCTTCATCTACCAATCTAGATTTCAACACTGGCTTCCCATCTCTCACCAACCTTCTTCTTTTTTCAGGCTCTACTCTATTTTCTTTTACAAACACCACCTCATCTTCTTCTTCCTCACTAGTCATCTTCTCATCCTCTGCCCCAAATTTCCTTTTTCTTTTTAATTTTTCTACTTCCTTGTCACTCTCTTGCTTCTCTACAACAACTTTCTTGTTTCCTTCCTCATCAGATTCTGTCCAGCTAAACTCTGCATCATCAGCCTCAGTAGGTTTTGGACAAGCAACAGGCTCTTGTCCCAAACCCTCTGAAGCTTCAGCAGTAGCAGGTCCACCACACTCCGGACCTTTAGGCACAGAATCCTCCACACACTCGACAATTCCACTTACATCTTTACTCGACTCAACTGCATCTTTTCTCAGAGTTTCAACATTATCTGGTTCTCTAAACTGTTCTTCGATTCTTTCTACTACATTTAACTTGTCTCTAGACTCACCACCTACAGAGCCCTGTACATCCTCCCTAAGTTCATTCTTTTCACTATCTTGTTCCCCCTCACATGAATTCCCCCTATCTATTTTGTCTCTTTGCTCATCACCCATTATTTTATCTAGTTCAGCGACTAGGGTTTCAGATTCTACAATACCAGGACTGGTTATATTGACTGAACCAACAGGAGTAGATGAAATAGGGTCCGGAATTACCTCATGCAATGATTGAGATGAACTTTGTGTAGTGGGTGTCGAGAGAACAGCTCTTGACCTTAACTTCTTTGCAAGTTTCTTGTCCCCCTTTTTGAGAAATTTGATGCGAGCCCTTGCGATTCTTTCCGCTAGAGTGGATGGAGGTGGTCTTTCAGACATCTTGAAGGATTTTGTGAAAGCTTTCTGAGTTTGTTGAAAGGTTACTGTTTTAGGGCTTGAGAGAATTTTGATGTTCAAACGGAAGAGTTGGGTGAGTTGTGAGAGATTGAAGGAGAGTTGTGGAAAGAGAAGGGTTTTGTGATGTGACAATATCTAGGGAAGGCAAGCGGTAATGAGTATAATGAAAGGCAGCTTTTTGAACTTTTCGAGAACCGGGAAGAGATTTGACGGTTATGAACTTAATTAAATAAGCACTTTTCAAGAAGTGGGGTCCAAGCAATTTAACAAGAGTTCTATCCTAAAAAGGAATGTGTTCCTATAATTTAGGACGGTTATGAGAATATGGAGAATCTCCCATGATGCACGTATAATCGACAATTTTAGTGTTAGTTGTGAATACTATCAAACAGAGTAGGTTGACTGTACCTGGACACGATTCCTCATGTTCAGACTGGTTCCTTCTCAGTACATAGTAGGTTCTTCATGGGATCACATTATTTGTACCTAGTGCTCAAAACAACTAAACGAGTGTACTTATTCAAGTACAAATTTAGCCCAGATAGTAATGACAAGTTTCTAACAGACACTTTTACTACTAAACTAGCCAATCACAAGGGGATTACCTGCTGGGTCATCCGTGTATTTTGGTCATCCCTAACTCCAACCTGTTCCTCTCGAACTGCACCTTGTTCAAAGCTTTGGTAAATATGTCAGCGATTTGATCTTCAGTCCTGCATGAATTCATAGTAATTAGACCCTTTTCTACATTGTCTCTCAGGAAATGATGTCTAATATCAATGTGCTTGGTCCTTTTGTGTTGGACTGGGTTCTTGGTAATATTCACAGCACTAGTGTTGTCACAGAAAATTGGCACTGCACCACACTTGATACCAAAATCCTCCAGTTGCTGCTTGATCCATAGCAATTGTGAACAGCATGAAGCAGCTGCCACATACTCAGCTTCAGCAGTTGACAAGGCAACAGAGTTTTGTTTCTTCGTAGCCCATGATACCAAGCAGGGACCTAAGAAGTGTGCCATCCCTGAAGTGCTTTTCCTATCAACCAAATGACCTGCATAATCTGCATCAGCAAAACCAATTAGTTCAAAAGTTCCTCCTCTGGGATACCAAAGGCATAGATCCTGAGTTCCTTTCAAGTATCTCAGGATTCTCTTCACAGCTGTCAAGTGTGATTCCTTAGGTTTTGACTGAAATCTGGCACACAGTCCCACGCTGTATACTATGTCAGGCCGACTTGCTGTGAGATAAAGAAGTGAGCCAATGATTCCTCTATACTTCGTCTCATTTGTCGAAGGACCAAGTTCATCCATATCCAGCTTTGTTCCAGGAGCAATAGGGGTAGTCATCTCCTTTGCTCCTTCCATGTTAAGTTTCTTCAGCAATTCCTTGACATATTTTTGCTGGTGAATCATAGTTCCTTCCGGTGTCTGCTTTATCTGCAACCCAAGGAAGAAATTCAATTCACCCATCATGCTCATCTCAAACTCACTTCCCATCAAGTCAGCAAATCCTTTGCTCAGCTCCTCATCAGTGGCTCCAAAGATGATATCGTCGACATACACTTGAACTACCAGTAGATCCTTTCCTTGCTTCTTGAGAAATAGTGTGTTGTCAATTTTACCTCTTGAAAAACCATTTTTCATCAAGAATCCTGAGAGTCTTTCATACCAGGCTCTAGGAGCTTGCTTCAAACCATATAAAGCCTTGTCCAGTTTGTACACATGATCAGGGAATTCATTGCTCACAAAACCTGGAGGCTGCACCACATAAACTTCTTCATTCAGGAAACCATTCAAGAAGGCGCTCTTTACATCCATCTGATACAGTGTGAATTCCATGTATGTAGCAAAAGCAATCAGCATTCTAATGGCTTCCATTCGTGCTACTGGTGCAAAGGTTTCATCATAGTTTATTCCTTCTTCCTGACTGTACCCTTGGACAACCAACCTTGCCTTATTTCTTGTAACTATGCCATGTTCATCCAGCTTATTTCTAAACACCCATTTAGTTCCAATTATGGATCTGTCCTTCGGCTTAGGAACCAGGTGCCACACCTTGCTTCTTTCAAATTGATGAAGTTCCTCCTGCATAGCCATAATCCAGTCTGGATCTTCTAGAGCTTCTTTTACATTCTTTGGTTCCAAAGAAGAGAGGAAGGCAAAGAATGCACAGAAGTTCTTTAATGCTGACCTGGTCATAATTCCTGTATCCAGTTCAGATAGAACGTTCTCCAAGGGGTGAGAACTTTGATGTTTCCATGGCTTGATCTGAATCTGATTAGAAGAACTTGCAACATCGTCTTGGGTAGATTCTTCTTGACTTTCTTGATCTTCAGCTTCATCAGAAGTTCCCCCTGTAAGGTTGACTCCTTCATCTGATGTAACTGTATTCTCCTTTTCATCTGAGTCTTCCAGTTCATCTTTGCTTTCTTCTCTCCTTAAGCCAATCACTTGATCATCTGCATCAGTTTCTCCTATTTCCTTATCTGATTCATCAAACACAACATGCATACTTTCTTCCACTACTTGTGTTCTTCTGTTGAGTACCTTGTATGCCTTACTTTGAGTAGAATATCCCAAGAATATTGCCCCATCACTCCTAGCATCAAACTTTCCCAAAGGTTCCTTGCCATTATTGTGAACAAAGCATTTGCAACCAAAAGGCCTTAGGTGGGCAATACTTGGCTTTCTACCTCTGAGTAGCTCATATGGAGTTTTGTCAAGGATTGCTCTGATGGAACACCTATTCAGCAAGTAACATGCAGTGTTTACAGCTTCAGCCCAGAAGTTTCTTGCTAGTCCACTTGACAGTAACATGGTTCTAGCCATATCCTCCAATGACCTGTTCTTCTTCTCGACCACCCCGTTTTGTTGGGGAGTTCTTGGTGCAGAAAAGTTGTGATCTATGTTGTTCCTTGCACAGTACTCAGAAAATTTTGAGTTTTCAAACTCAGTTCCATGATCAGATCGAATACTGATGAGTTCAAGACTTAGCCTTTTCTGAACCACACCAGCCCAGTCTTTAAAACTCTCAAAAGCTTCATCCTTAGAGGCCAAGAACAAGGTCCATGTATACCTTGAGTAGTCGTCAACAATAACGAACACAAACCTCTTACCTCCTCTGCTCTTGACCCTCATAGGTCCACACAGATCCATATGCACCAGCTCCAGTGGCTTTGATGTACTGACCACTTTCTTTGATTTGAACGACGTTCTCACATGCTTTCCCTTTACACAAGCATCACACATTTTTATGTTTTCAAACTTCTTGCTCGGCAATCCACGAACCAGTTCCTTCGAGGCCAGCTTGTTTAATTGAGTGAAACTTGCATGACCCAGTCTTTTATGCCACAGCTGAGAATCACTTTCTTGCACATTCAAGCATGTCAGATTGTTTTCAGGTAAGGACATCAGTGACGCCTTGTACACATTGTTCACCCTTTTTCCTTCCATCACCACTTCTCCACTCTGTAGGTTCTTCACGATGCACCCTACAGATGAGAAGCTCACTTCATTTCCTCTGTCACATAGTTGAGAGATGCTTAGTAAATTGTGTCTAAGACCATCCACACAATAAACATTTTCAATTGCATGCTCCAAAGATCTCCCAATCTTCCCAATGCCTACTATCTGACCACTTTTTCCTCCTCCGAAGGCCACACTGCCTCCTTGAAATGCTGCGAGCGAGAGAAAATTTCTTCTATCTCCTGTCATATGCCTAGAACAACCGCTATCAAGAATCCAGCTTGAGTTGTTCTCCCTCACTCCAGCCTGCAAAACAAATTATGGGTTAGCCTTAGGAACCCAGACAAGCTTGGGTCCCTTCTTATGAGAGAATGGATAAATCAGATCTTGTTTGGCCCATTTGGGTAAAACACATTTTTTATTTTTGGCCTTTGCCTTGCTAATGTTAACACACCTTTGTTTAGTATGACCAGTTTCACCACAAAAAGTGCATAACATGTTACAAGGTAATCCCACATATTTGCTTTTAGGATTATATGGAGGCAAGGGCTTCTTGAATCCTAATCCTTGTTTTCCTTTGTTTTGATTTTCAAGAACCCAATTTATTGCCTCAGAAGATTTATTCCATTTTGTTAGTCTGGTAAGTTCAAGTTTTGAGTTTTCAACCTTTTGATTTAAAATCCTGTTTTTTTCAATTTCTTGATACAGAATTTCATTGGCTCTTTTCAACTCATCTTCCAGAAAGGTTTGAACTTCACTCATAACTTGCTTACCATTCTTACTCTCTCTTAACTGATTACATTCCAACTCAAGCTCAGTGATCTTGGAGTTTGACACAAGAGTCTGTCCTTTCAAGATGGCATTAGTTTCTTCAAGTTCAATATTCTGTTCTAGGATACTCTTGTGTTTAGTTCTAAGATCACCCAACTCTTCAGTTAATTTATCTTTGTCAAGCTTTTCTTTTTCATATTCTTCAATCAAGGTAGCTGTGATTAGGATTAAATTTTCAGAAGAGTATGTATGTAGAGTTTCCTTTAGATCAGATAAACATACCTCTGCTGCACAGCCAGCTTCCTCTCCATCAGTTGCCATGAGAGCGGAGTCCTTCTTGGTGTTGTCAGCTATGTACAACTCCTTCAGTTTCTTCCATATCTCCTTGGCTGATTTGCATTCCAGTATCCGTCCAAGCACATCATCTGTAAGTCCTCTTCTTAGATAACCCTCAGCCTTGGAGTTTGCTTGTAGCCAGTCCAGATCTTGAGGATCTAGTTCTTCCACTTTCTTGGGTACCAGGACTCCATTTGCTGCTCTTTTCACTGGAACATGAGGTCCTCTTTTCACAATTAGCCACAGACTGTAATCAGTTGCCTGCAAGAAATTTTTCATCTGTTTCTTCCAGTAATTGTAATGAGTCCCATTGAACATTGGTGGCTTTGATGGATCTCTTCCCCATCTGATTTCTCAAGGATTTTCTTCATCAGAACTGACGTCTGTCATCCCTGCTAGTGCTAGTGGTGAGTCATCATCAGCTTCCTTCTCGTGATCAGACTCACTATCAGTTGGTCCCCATGTGGCATAGAAGGCTTCCTTCCTTTTCCTTCGTTCTGCTCTGAAGTTTGGAGGCCGTCTTGACCTTTTCTTGTGTGCATCAAAATCCTTTGTGGTTTCCCTTTCCTTATCCTTAGCGGCTCTGTTCTTCATCCATTCTATTTTCCACATCGGGCAATCCATGACAGCATGATCCTTCTTGAAGCATTTGAAGCATCCAGAATAGTCAGGACTATCAACTATGTTCTTCCTGCTAGAGCTCTCCTTGTTCCCTCGTTTAAATCCTTTAAACCTACCCAGATTGAGTTTTTGTCTTAGAGCACTTACCATCGCAGCTTCCACATATTCATCAGCTTCTTCTGTTGCTTCCAGTGCAAGGGTCTTTTCCTTCTTTGCTGCAGGTTTAGCCTTTGAGTCTTTCATCATCTCATGCGTCTTCAGACTTCCAACCAGTTCTTCAAGCTTAATGGATTTCAAGGGTTTTGATTCAATAATGGCTGTCATTTTTGGTTCCCAAGCTTCAGGCAACACATTCAGGATTTTGTCAACCATCTCTACTTCAGGTAATTCCATTTCCAACGATCTCATTTCGTTTGTGATCATGGTCAGTCTGGTCATCATATCCTGAATCGACTCCTTCTCACCCATAGTAAACAACTCAAATTGTCTCTTCAACATTCTTCTTTTTGAGTCTTTTACTTCTGTGGTAGTGGTTCCTTCACCAACTATTTTGGTGGGAATCAGATTTCCTTCAGAGACTATCAACCAGAGTTGATAATCTTCAGCACATATGTAATTCTCCATCCTATTCTTCCACCATGCGTAGTATTGCCCATTAAACTGTGGAGGCCTCAGAACCGACTGTCCTTCAGTAATAGTAGGCGGTGCACTCATTCTGATCCTTCTCAAGGTGTTAGCCTTACAAGAGAAGACCTGCTCTGATACCACTTGTTGTACTTTATGCACCTCCTAGAGACACTAGAAGGGGGGGGGTTGAATAGTGTCCTCCGATTTTCGTTGCAAGAACCTTGTTCTTCTGTAGTAGAACAGGGTTCTTCAGTTCTCTTTTATGCAGCCTTCTACTTTAGAATACACTTCAAAACATACACCAAGAACACGAGGATTTTACGTGGAAAACTCCTTGCTCAAGGGAGAAAAACCACGACCCACACTCTGGGATTTTGAAACTGAATCCACTAACACAAGAGCAACGTTTTAGATTACAAACTCTGTAACCAAGGGGCTACACTCTAGACCCTAATCACTAATCAAAGCTACACTCTAGCTTTTCTAGTAATCACAAAATAGTTCACCTAATACATATGCTTCTAAGATAAGCAAATAGGTAAAACCAATGAAAGCTCAATACGATGACAACTTACAACTCGATGAACCTAGACAATAGAATCTAGACTCAATATCAGTGCATGCAACTAAGTTGTCTTCTTCAGTTTTCTCACGTAGACAGTTTGCAGATCGCCTTTGTATGCTCTCAACTCTCTATGTGTGAATAACTGATTTCGGCTGTCTCTTCTACTTGCTTTTATACGAGTCTTGCAACCCTAATTGAGTCATACTGGGAATCCTCTTAATTATGGTAAGCTGAGATTCACAGTAACTCTTTTCCATGTTGAAGTCTAACTCTTGTCCACACTTCAAAGACACAGCCTGGACACCGCCTCTTTTAGTCTGACTAGGATATGTCTACAACCACGCGCCACTACTCCTAGTTCCACAGGGATTTGCAACCCGTAATCTTTTCGATCCAGCGTGCCCTTCAACTCAAGGACTAGGTTCTTCACATGAACCTCAGTGTCCTTCCTGTTTGTCATGCTTCAAAACCAGCTCTCAACACGAAGCCCAGTATATTCACCCCCTCCATCTTTATAGACAGAAGATACTTTTGTTTTAAAATAATTTTCAACTAGAGGACAAAATTGCTCAAAAATAGATGTGACTTCACTTTTGTGTTTAATTGTGTACAACTAAGTATATTTAGTGTACTGATCAACAAAAATGCAGTAATATAGTTTTTTGTCAATAGATAGTACGGGAGATGGTCCCCATAAATCACTGAACAAAGTATGAAGAGGAATATTACTGAATAAAGGGAGTCTTTGAAATGGCGACCGATGTGATTTATTTGAGCAACACGAATTACAGAATTAAAACTTGTCTCTAGTAGAAACAGGATGGAAAAATTTATTTAAAATAAAATCTAAAATTTTAAGATGAGGATGACCCAAGCGGTTGTGCCACAACTGACGGGAGACTTTGGTAGAGGCAAAATTGACAAAAGGCAGTGCAGGTGGCCACTCATAGAGTCCATTCTTATTCTGACCTTGTACCAGCAATTTCCGGGTGCGCAAATCCTTCACAAAAAAATTTGGTGGAAAAAATTCAATGGACGTTAGATTATCACGACAGAACTTTGTGACAGGAATTAAGTTTTGTTTAATAGAAGGTGCACAAAGAGTGTCAGAAAGCTTGAATGCAGAGTTAGATGCTTTTATATGAGTTAAACCAGCATGGGAAATAGGAATAGTTTTACCGTCACCCATGGAAATTGACTCAGTGCCTGAGTATGCTGGAAGGTTGGTGGGATCTGCAGTGACATGATGAGTAGCACCAGTGTCAACAATCCATGAATTATCATTAGAGCAAGTGTTGGCTACAAAGTGAGCCTTTGCTTCATAATGATTGTGGGACCTGGAGCGACAGACATCTGCAGTGTGTCCCATTTTTTGGCATAATTGACACTTTACAGTCTGTCTAGATTGTCGTTGCTGGTTGCCAGAGTATTGTTGATGGCCAGAGTATTGTTGACGCGGAGACCATTGTGAGTTTTGATTGCCACGATTATTTATGTAAGATTGTTTTTGAGAGTTCGTCTTTTGTGCAGCGGCAGCTGTGATGACAGTAGTTGCTTTGTCAAGATCCTGATGTGTAAGAAAAAGTTCGTGATCCGTGAGTTTGTGAAAGAGTTCCTCAAAGGATAGAGGAGAGTCTCGTGCTCGTATAGCAGCCGAGATTTCACGATACTCAGGGCCCAGACCACTCAATATCTTAACGGCAACTTCATCATTAGCAACTGGGGAACCGGCTACATTGAGGGCATCAACAATAGATCTAATCTCCTGCATGTACTCAGTAACTGTTTTGGAGGATTTTTTAAGATTTTGCAATCGATCCCGCAGGCTAAAGATACGAGTGTGACTTTTATTGGCGTAAGCCGTATGAAGTAGTTCCCAAGCCGTCTTGGCCGAGGAAGCAGTGGCAACAGTTGGAGCAATGGTAGGATCGACAGACGCCATCATTACCTGTTGGATTAATTGATCTTGACAGAACCAAGTCTCATAGTCAGGATTAGAGACAGTGCTATCTTTATCAGTGATAGTTTGCGATGGAGCAGATTTTGTACCATCAAGGTGGCCTATGAGCTTGTGACCATTCAGAAGCATCACTAGTTGAGCTTTCCATGTCGCAAAGTTGAGGTTACCTTGTAGTTTGATAGGTAACTGGGCAGCCGGATTAAACTGTACCACGTGAGTGGTAGGTGAAACTGCAGCTAGAGTACCACCATTAGCCGGGACTAGAGCCATGAAGGAATGAAGAATAGGTATTGAGAGAGAGGAAAAAAAATTTTGGATCTGACTCGTGAGAGTTTACAAAGGCTCCGATACCATAAAGAGTTCAATAGAAGAAGCAAATGAACGATGATCTTATTAGTCAAGAGAGCTCCTATAAATACAAGTTAGGAATGAGATAAGACTAAATAAGATAAGACTAAATCTAGGAATGAGATAAGACTAAATCTAACAGACTAGTACTAATAGAACACTAAGACTACAACTAAAATAGAAGTTTAGACATAACCAACAACTAAACTAGAGCTTATCGCAATATGTTCATCCTTCTCACATATCCGAATTATCTCAGCCTTGCTTCTCACATTTTGTCCACGACTGAGACCACTCCCACCTTGTCCCGTATGACTTCATTCCTAATTTTACTTTTCAAACAAGTGTACCCAACTACCCACATATCCATCTGATTAAGCATCCTCATTTTGGCTACTTGTATCTTCTGAATGTGGGTGTTGTTGACTGGCAAACACTCAGCCATGTACAACATAGCCTATCTAACCACCATCCTATAGAACTTACAGTTAAGTCTAGGTGGCACTTTCTTATCACATAGAACACCGGAACCGATCCTCCATTTGATCCAACCTTCTCCTATATGATCTGACATTATCGTCAATCTCTCGATCTCCTTGGAGTATTAGACCCAAGATACTTAAAGCTCTTTTCTTGGGGATGACTTGTGTATCAAGTGTTACTTCCACATCAGGCTCCTGTGGTGCATCACTAAACTTGCACTCCATGCACTCCATTTTCATCCTACTCACCTTGAAATCTTTAAACTCAAGAGTTTGTCTCCAAACCTCCATTTTATTATTAACTCCAACGCGTGTCTCGTCAACCAAAACTATGTCACCTACAAATAACATATACCATGCTACCTCTCCTTCAATACAATATGTAAATTCATTCAGTGCGAAAAATAAATTTCCCTAAATAGCTTTTCTTTAAGAAATAGAAGTATGAATAAAGGAGTAGCATTCATATGTTCTATTTTTATAATATTTAAAAGTGGTGTTCATGCCATCTCAATTAAAAAAAAAATTAATACACGGCACGAAACTGATAAATATGCATGAATAGTGGAAACTTGATTTCAAAAGGAAAAGTAATACTTACCATAATCTCTTGGGAAATTAATTTAATGAAAAATGAACAAAATTGTCCCGCAACTATTGAAAATAAATGAAGTAAATTATACCGGTAGTCATTCAACTTTATTCTAATTACTCAAAAGTCACTTATCTTTATTTTGTTACCTAAAAGTCATCTAACAATGTCTTCATTACCAAAAAAATAATTATGTTTGTTTTGTAACTTAAAATCATCTAATAATATCTTAATTACCCAAAAATCACTTATATATATGCTAATAATGTGATGTCCACTTAACCCTTTAACCCTTCAGTTTGTGAAAGAATACTCCCTTCAACTTTTAAAATTGACGATATACTCCCTAAATCTCAAATCAACGGTAAAATTGAGATTTCAAACGTAATCAAGGGATGAAATATTTATTTGATGTAGTTGGTGTAGTAAATTTAGTGTGATATCAGACACAAGTATTGATTTGGGAAGTTTATATTTGAGCTATTGTGGTAATTTCTTTGAAGGAAAGCCATATTTCTATCTACTCAAGGAAGGTACGTTCGAAATCCTTTGATTCTAGAAAACTTAAAAAATGCAGTGTTGTAATGTCCTAATTCTCTAATACGATTTTGAGTTAATTTTGACAACAAAAATTTTGCTATAATATATATGTCTACATATTATTTTTTCTAATAAAAGGAGATATTACTAGAATCATTATAAATATTATTATTAATATTACTGTTGTTGTTGTTGTTGTTGTTGTTGTTGTTGTTGTTGTTGCGGCGGACCGAGAAAAGAAGAGATTCATGATTATGGTATATCAATTTATGAAATACTATTTATACATAATATTTAGTATACCTTGCTTCCTCTCCAAGATATTCCAACTACTAGGTAACAATTTTTTAGTAAAACACTAACCAGTGTCATATTTTATGCTAAGTGTCCCCCTTCTCGTTCTTGTAAAAGAAAGTTTTTGTTATTATATAGTTGTTAAATAAAGAAGTGTGATATTTTTGGACAGAATAAAAAGGAAGAGTGTTACATAAATTGAGACGGATGGAGTAGTAATTTATTTCAAATATTCCAAAAGGCCATGTCCGACACACGTTGTGCTTCTAAAGAAGTTTTTAGGTTAAATAAGACAATTAAAGCATGTTCCTTAAATTTGAGCTAATTAGCTCACATCTTTTTCTTTTCAATATTAATTTATTTCAAAGATTCTAATAGTAGCTAATCATCAGGTTAAATAGGAATTAAAGCATGCATGTGAGTAAATATTAGTAGCTCACATCTGCTGACGGTCAGTTGAAGCATATATGCATGTGCCTTCAATAGCAGCTTTTTAGCTAACATTAAATAGGAATTAAAGCATGCATGTGGCTTAAATATTAGTGCTAGCTCACATCTGTTGACTGTTAATTATAGCATATATGCATGTGCCTTCAATAGCAGCTTTTCAGCTAATATGCGTTTGGACTTTTAATTAGCTTGTATACGTGTATAATAAAGATGTGTTTAGTGTGTCATGTATCTTAAAAAATAAAAAGAAAATGAAAGATTGACAGACTTTCAGTTTGCTTGTATATATAATACTTCATCTGTATTAATTTATATAAATTTATTTGATTTCACACAAAATTTAATAAAATAAGGAAGATTTTTAAAATTCGTGGCTTAAATTAAGTCATTAATATTTTTATGGCTATAAATCATTTTATTAATGATACAGTGATAAATTTGATGTTAAATTATTTTTACATTTAGAAATAGATTATTTTTTTAACAGACTAAAAAAAAAATAGGTTCACATAAACTGAAACGAGAAGTATACTATTTAAAGATATTTTGTACAGAGCACGGGCCAGGCGTTCTTTTCGGTGTACATTGTAAACATTTAGCAACTGTGCAGCGGCAAAAGTTGTCCTAATTGATTTTGATTTTCTGAATAATGGAGTAATAGAAATAGCACGAAGTCAGTACAGTGAATTTCTTAGTCCGATTGTTAGCCTGCAAATAGCATCAGGAGAAAAAGCGCCCACCGTTCATATAGAGCCGTATAGAGACATAAATAAATATTTTAAAAGTGAAAATGACATAGCACGGGCCAATATGTCCTTCTAGTAAATGCAACTTTAGCCGTGCAATAATTTTAGTAGGAAAAAGGTCGATTATGGTCTAGCCAAATGAATTAAATACACGTGTATTATAAAGGATGACAAAATAAACTGTAAATTTGTACTCTGCAAAGGCAAAAGTTGTCCTAATTGATTTTGATTTTCTGAATAATTGAAATAGCACAAGTGTAAACCTTAAAAATCACAAAAATTCAAGAAGTCAGTGCGGTAGTTTCATAGTGGCTGTTTGGCCAAGCTTCTGGGGAGCCAAAAGTGCTTATTTTTCTCCAAAAGTGCTTATTTTGAAATTTTGGGGTGTTAGGCCAAGTTTTTAAGGAAAAATAAATGCTTTTGAGCAGCAGCAAAAATTGTTTTTCTGCTGTGGAAAAGAAGCTGAAAAAAGTAGCTTCTTGAAAAAATAAGTGCTTTTGATCATTTGAGACAAGAATATTCATTTCAAACTTCCATATTTAATCAAATTAATAGTATTATATATCCATTTTCGTAATTTGGTAATTTTTTAAAATATTGATCAAATACAAATTAATAACAAAAGTACTTCTCTAAAATTTGGCCAAACACAAATTGCTTATCTCACAAAGTACTTCTTTGAATGACATTTTTGATAAAAAATCATTCTTAAAATAAGCTGATTTTGACAGCTTGGCCAAACACGCTCTGCCAATTGCAAATCTACCAAATGACGATAGGGCCTCCAAAATGTTATTACTCCCCGTCTTACTTATCTATCATGTTTTCATCTTACACGTTCTTTAAGAAAATATCGATAATGAATTTTTTTATTATTTTAACCTCATCATTATCTTTATTATTTTGTCATGATTATTTTTAAATAATAACCATGACAAATAAATAGATACGATTGGAGTGCTAGCGTAGGTCCATTACATCAGTAGAAAGAGGCCCACCGTTCAATTTTATCATGAAATCAGTGCATTAAATCCTCAACATAGAGCCATAGAGAGACATAAAAAATTACATATACTCTAGTATGTAACAGCACACATTTTGAAGGGGAGCCGTGTGCTACTCCCTCTTATAAGAAGCAGAGGAGATACAGTTGGTGCAAATCATCTTTCATTTGTCATATTTTTGACTTCTAACTTCCTATTTCTTTCTTTACTTCACTAATAATCAATGGTATCAAACGATATGAAAATTCCCACCATAGATTTGAGCAAGGTGGACGAGCTAAAACCAGGTAGTGAACAATGGGAATCCACAAAAACTCAAGTTTTTGAAGCTTTGCAAGAGTATGGTTGTTTTGAAGCAATATATGATAAGGTCCCTCGAGAAGCCATGTTTGATATGTCAAAACAAATCTTTGAATTTCCATTGGAAACTAAAGTGAAATGCAAGACAACCAAACCCATGCAAGGCTACTTAGGACAATTTCCAAGTCTCCCATTTTATGAGAGTTTGGGTATTGCTGATGTGCTCAATAAAGAATGTGTTGACGCTGTTGCCAATATCTTCTGGCCTGATGGAAACCCTGACTTATAGTATGTCTACTTCTCTTACATTAATTAATTTTTCATTTTCCTTGTGCATTTGGTACATAGAAATTTTGTCTGTTTTCATAAGAAAGTCATGCTCGTATAGACTTGCTAGAAAATGTTTCAATGAGAAAAGATTAATAGAGAAGTCAATTCTTCAGCATAAAATTTAGGAATAATTTTAGAGATCACCCTCAAAATTGGTGCCGTAGTACTAATTTTTCTTGTGCTTAGAATATTTCACTTACCTTAGTTCTCTTGCTCTGATGTTTCTGAAACAGAGCATGGTTACTTTGTAATATTCCTACACTTTCCTTTTGTATTTCTATTACTGATAGTACTAAGATTTCCGCCCAGATACACCAATTAAATTTTTTATATTACAGAATGTACCTGCCAATCGCTATTGATAATCTATGCCTACTCGAGGTGTCTAGTTGGTTACCGGCTAATTTGAGGTGTCTATATAGAAATTGATTACAACTTAAGGGATAATCTATGTATTCCGCCTTTTTTAAAATATAAGAAATCCTTTTTGTGGAAAATCTATTTTAGTATGATTATATATAGCTTTACTCTAGATTATTATATTAATTGCCTTGGAAATCATTGATTTTGAAAAGCTTAGCTAGGTTTGATGTTTATATATTTTTGGTGCATATTATCGCATTGTATTACTATTTCTACAAGTTTTATGTATATATTTTTAATTAGCATTATACCTTAACAATTTTGCAGCAATGTGCTTAAGTCCTACTCAATGCCACTCGTGGGATTGACTGAAACGATAAAAAAGATGGTTTTGGAGAGTTTGAAGCTAACAAAGTACATGGATGAATTATTGGATTCCTACTTTTTCAATTTTCGATTAACTCATTACAGTGCGAGGGAACGTGATGATGGTAGTAAACTTGGATTGAGTGCCCACACGGATTATGGCTTCTTGACCATAATATCGCAAAATAGTGTAAATGGATTGCAGGTTCAAAAGAAAAATGGAGAGTGGATTGATGTTAACCTTGCACCAAATTCACTCTTTGTTCTGTCAGGGGATTCCTTCATGGTAAGTGTTACTATTACTTAATTTATTTCCAGGTTTATAGTAATAGTTTAGCTTTACAGTAGAATATTAGTAGTTCTTTGCGCATTGTAATACCAATATTTGTGCTTAAAGAAAACTTTATGCAAATATATGTAATTGATACAGGCATGGACAAATGGTCGAGTGCATTCTCCTATCCACAGGGTAACATTGAACGATAATAGTGAAAGATTCTCCATTCCAATATTTTCAGTACCAAAATCAGGTTACACTGTGAAAGCCCCAAAAGAAGTTGTGGATGAAGAACACCCTTTACTCTTCAAACCCTATAACTTTCTAGAATTGTATGCGTTTATCATGTCCGAAGTTGGGATTAGAGCTGGTTCTGCTGTTTTCAAGACTTATTGTGCTGTCTGATCAACTGCTGCAGTTACCTTCCTATGCTTCCAGCTTTGTATGTTTTATGGGTCTCATTATAAGATCATCCTGTTTGTTATGATTTGTAATAAGTATTTCATACTTTCAATGATACTCTAATTATAAGCAAATAAGGTGTCAAATAATGGCTCAACTATATCTTTCAAATTTCCCTGCAAGAATATTCTTAACAATATTAAAATTTATTTGTGACTAGGGCTGTTCATTTTTTGTTTTAAACCGATAAACCGAACCGATAAAAAGTTAATGGTTTATAAATATTGAGTTATCGGGTTATCGGTTATTTAACAGTTTGCAAAAAAAATTTATTGGGTTATCGGTTCGGTTGTCGGTTTTGTACATTTTCTTATTGGTTAAACCGATAACCAATAAGGTTTTCAAATTTACTATGTTGCGTTTATGTGCATAAAAGTAGTATACTTAATTATTATTAGTTGGAACTTGGAAACCTCAAACCCTAGTCTTCTTTACTTGTGTAGCTTTCAAGTCGCCTCATCCATTTCAACCACCGATTTACTATTTCATTCCTTGCCTCCTCCATTAGTTTATAGAATAATGAAGTATATTTGAATCTATTGTTGGTTGCTTTTTTGTATATGACGAATGCTATAAGAGGCATTTGAATTCGCTGTGAAAATAAAGCCGATTTTGTATTGGATGCAATCATTTAAGAGGTTTTTTTTACACTTGTTAGGCCTAAGTTTCTTAATGGTTAAACCGAAAACCGAACCGATAAGAACCTAAAACCGATAACCCGAAAACCGATAACCAATAGCTTATTGGTTCGGTTATTGATTTAGCACTTTTAAAAATCGAAAACCGATGGTCCAAACCGATAAGGTGCAAAACCGAACCGAACCGAACCGAACCGACCGATAAACACCTATTTGTGACGCTCTAAAGGACTTTTTGTTATTCACCGAAAACTCTAGCCAGTTCACTCCCTGAAAAATTATCCACTTTACTAGTCTCCTCTTCTCATTTTCTATCCATACTTGGTGAACAACAATTTGCAAAGAAAGTTCTTAAATAATCAGAGCTTTAACTTCAATACTAAGATCTTTTTCAAGTACATCAAATCCCACCCCCCCCCCCCCCCCAACTTCCTCCTATTGGCTATATTCCTACCAACTAACTAAAATGCCCCAAATTTTAGAACATCAAAGTCACATATTTCCACAGCCAACATATGAAAACCAGAGACACTATTAGAGAAATCCCATGATGTTTGCAGCAAATTCATAGAAGAAAACAAGGAAGAAAAAATTTATCAAAGAATCAAATAGAAGAAACTAATGAAGTTGAAAAGGATCTCAAGTTGTTCTCAGGTATAACTTTTCGGTGACCTTCATTTTTCCATTTCAGCCACAAAGGGATTAAAAAAATTGGGTGAAATGTGAGAACGAATGTATATTTTATTTAAAAAATATCCTACTTAATTAGATCTAATAAAGCAAAAATGAACCTTAAAACTTCAAACTCTAACCTTGCATTAGAAGTTTAAAGAGAACCCACTAGTTGTGGAAGCTAATAAGATAAATGGAGAATACAGGACATATCGACGAAAGGAATGAGGAGGGAAAGCTGGGTGGGGTTTAAGAGCCAGTTTGGTAAACTTAAAAGTGGCTTATAAGTTTATAAGTCAATTAGTAAATATTTGACAATTTAAAAATTTATGGGCTTATAAGCGCTTATGTAATTAAAAATGTCAAAGTGAAAAGTTACGATTTACTAACTTCTCAAAAGTTGGCTTATAAGCGACTTTTGGCTTATAAACTGCTTAAAATAAGCTCACCCAAACGAGCTCTAATTCTTGAGCCGAAAGACCAAAGCATCAATTTTCTCTAAATGAAAGTTTAGGAAAAGCAAAAGTGAGTAAAATGTTAACCTTTAGAGATCCATTTCTCGTCTCAAAACGCTTCTTTTATGTTTCCAATTTTTCCTTCTTAGCTTTTCTGTAGTTTTTATTTTGTTGATCTTAATGACATGACACATGCGAAATTCATGTCTTAATCTAAACACGCGGTCTATATATCTTTATGAACCGTCCGTATTGTGTGGAAGAAAATGGTAAAGTGTCTTGATCTAGAGGCACAATGGCCGAAATGCTCCAATACACACTCGTCAAGAGGTATCATGCGTGACTCCAGGTTAACTTATTTTGTCCATATCATGATCTACTTATTCTTGGGTTGGAATGACAAATACCTTTCGTTTATATTATTCAAACACCATATCTCATTACGGAATCTCAGGTGTCAAAGTGTGGATTTCTTATAGTAAAAAAAAGGACGTTCTATATTCGAAACGTACAAAATAGTAAATATCGTAAAGACAGATATAGTAGGGGTTGCAAACCGGACAGTACACAACTTGGTTTTGGAAGATATGGCACTAAAAATTGTAGACCTGGTCGTCTTTCATATCGAGTCATTGAAGCAGCGCGTCATGCTATAATCGGGCACTTCTATCGTGCTATGAGCGGACAATTTCGAAGAAATGGTAAGTTATGGGTAGTTAGCCTTCGAGCCTTGTATTTATTTTGGCATACTCTTATTTTCAATCATATGTGATTGTAATTGAAAAAAATGAGAAAAAAGAAAGTAACGCCAAAAATAAAAATATGGCATTAAGTTGCCAAAGCCACGTCTGATCTGATTCCTCTCAAAAGAATTCATCGGCATCCTTTCTAGATGCAGTCATCTCAGGGGTAAACTTATTATTCGCATGTTCCTTAGCGTTCGTTCAGGGGAAAAAACTTAACATTCCATGTTCCTTTGTGTTCATCCCGAGAAAAAACCCAATATTCTCCTATGTATCATAGTTGTATCATATCATAGAAAAAAACTCAAAATTTTCATATTGAATATCCAGAGAAACTCAAGAAAAGAAGTTTCACTGTTTTTATATCAGTTTCAAACCAACAATAACATACCCAGTGTGTCCCACAAGTAACGTGTGGGAAGAGGGTAAGATGTACATAGACCATACTCTACCAAGTGGAGCGGTTGTTCTAATGAACCCTCGGCTAAAGAAATTAGTTTAGACTAAATGAAGCAGAAGTTTTTTTATTTTTTATTTTTAAAGAGGTGATTTCAAAAGTTGCAATGCTAATCCAGTCGTCATGACTTTTTCGAGCCATCATGTCGAACCTTTTTTTCTAGCCTAAATAAGTCTCACGCTACGGTTCAAATAAAGTCCTTTCTAACAGATCTTCAAGAATGCCAAGCTAGGTGAGCCGTCAAAGGACAAGTCCACTTTGTAAAATTTTTAAAAAAGAAGAGGGAAAGAAAAAAAAAATGAAGTCTCATTGGTAAAGTCTTGAAAAAACTCCACAAGTCAAAAGTAAGAAAAAAGAACAAAGAAAGAGGTTGATCGATAAAAACCTCAAGGGCATTGTTGACAACCAATTTTATCTCGATGATTCAAAAATTAATCTCAAATTGTGCTACTAAGCAATCTAGAGTCACAAAATACCGTAATGTTTCCTTAATGCCATGTAAAGTCGAAATTTTGGTCCAATTGGTGCTTATTTCACACAAAAGCTATTTTTGAAAAATAAATCATATTTAGTAAAATCAAGTTTTAACAAGTTTTAATGTTTCATGCATTATATCTACAAAAATTAATTACATTTTTAGCTTTTAAGTTGTATTTTATCTTGAAATTGGCAAATCTGCAAAAATATCCCCATTGTACCAAAATATTAAATTTATTATTAATTGGCACTCCTAAAAATAATTTGGTATTTTATTAAATCTAATTATCTAAAAATTATTTTATTGAGGTTTACTTTTGGAAGTTAACCAAAGCAATTGACAATTTGGAGGAAAGAGCTAAAAGTGCAAGGTGCCTAATTTTGCCCAATTCCACAATTAACCTAAGCCGCCGAAATTCGTTAAAATCCCTTATTAAAGTTCAAGTTTTGATCTAAAAGTTTTCAAAGTACCAAGCTTTTTCCTATTTTAGCATAACCCAATTTTAAATAACTAGTCATTGGGCACGTGCGTTGTGCGTGTATCCTTTATTTATTAAATACGCAGAATATTAAAAACCACTTAACTGGTTTTGAAAATATGTTTGTTTTATAAAGTAAAAAATTAACGAAAAGTATAATTCTTGAAGATGATAAATGTAGATCATATTTAATTAATTAAGTCTTTAAACATAGAAATCCTGTCTCATTCAAGTTCTCAGATGAGCTTATTGTAATCTGGATGCATGCCTAATCTTGAACATAAGGAATGTCACAATTATGACAACATTGAACAACATCCTTAATCTTCTTTGCAAAAAAATAAAAATAAATAAATAAATAAAAATTGATGTGGGCAAAGTGACATTTTAACACGATTGTAGTTGTCAGCACTTGAAATAGAAAATTCATCAGCATCAAAGTTTTTTTGATCAAATTGGATGAATAGTATACCTCAATTCAATCTACTTCAGAGTCAAAAAAATATTTCAATACCGGACGATCAACTAAGCTCTTCATTCTAGCTTCTTCAACTTTGTCCTTCTTTACTTATACCACTATCTTCCTCTTCGATCTTCTCCTTTTGCAAAAAATTATAGAAATTAGCTAGAAACTATCAAAGAATGCTTTAAGGAAGACTAAAAGCACATGCACATACTGCTTAAATGCTAAATAAGCATATTTGAAAGAGGTCATAAAATAACTATTCCATCATAAACCTTCTACCTCTTCTCTTCTTGCTTTCTTCAATAGAGTGTCTGAGTCTTTCGACATGTGAAACAAAAGAACATATAATTTCTTGTTGGAAATATAGCTAACGGTGATTCTGCTACAGCTTTAGATCAACCAATTTTTAAAATGTGTGTCAATCCAAAAGAACTTGTGAGTGCCTATAAAGATACTTTAACCGAGAGCTTGACTCTACGACTTTTGTTAGGCATTGTATCTGGCAATTTTATTGTGCACCCAAGAGGCATAAATCCTAATAAGTTTGAGTGATCTCCTTCTTTAATTGGATCATTGAATGTATCGATAACAAATGACCATTCAGATGCTATCCAATGAATGTGGTCCATATTGAACAACTTTAGGTAACTCCTGAATTCTTCCTATTTTGAACATAACACAATTAATTAATGCAATGCTTTGTGAAGGGATAGTATAGTTTTTGAAGAGCGTAGATGTTTGTAAACTTAATATGGGATAAGTAGAAGTCGGGAAAAAAAATATATAGATTGTAATAGTATTTAGTTGAAGGGCAAAATGGCCATTCACTTTCTCACGTAGAAAATTCCCACTTTTATATTAGTATAATATGAAATATAAAATATGATAAGCAAGCCTAAAATCCCATTCTCAAAGTGTTTAAATTTAAGTTTGAAATTTGCATTCATTTAGCTATTTTGTGAAAATCGAATGACTATTCATATTTTACGAATTTTCAATAGCGCTTTCAAATAATACCACATCGGAAATTACTCACGATTCCTAATTAGTCAAAGAATTCATAAACTCTAGGCGGTTAAAGTAAAAAAGTAGAATTCCTCTTTCTTTTCTTTTCTTTTCTTTTTTTTTTTATCAAAAAGAGAAAAGAAGAATATTTTATGTATTTCTTCTCTAAACTTTGAGCACGGTACAATATCTTATATATAGTAATAAAGTAATATAACTGACTATTAATGTGTCTACTAGCTATTGGCTAACTGAGAGAAATATTTGCCCACTACACTACACGTGCTTACATAGAGTCAAATTATTTACAAAAAGAAATAATAAAGTATTCTATACACAGATAATCTTGAAACCTATGTGTGGGTGAGCATGTGAAGCTCACATGTGTTCAGCACTTCCAAAGTGTATCAAACTCCTCTGCTTCCATTTTGGTTAGGCCATCTCCAATGCTACCCCATAATTTTGGTGTATAATTTTGATAAATTAATTTTCGTATATATTATTTTTATGTAAAATTGGTATAGATGAAATTGTAGTAGATAAAAATCACTGATTTGAACAATTGTTGGCTCGACACAAAAAATTAAGAACAAAAATAATCATTTTGCACCTCGTAATGTATTAATGGAAATTAAAAAATAAAATTTAAATAAAAGATAATAGTATAATATAGAAGAGAGAGAAGAATATAAATAGGAATATTCTTTTTGGAGTAAACAATGAAGTAATAGTTAGAGTAAGATTACTCCATTTTAGAGTTATTCCATTTTGAAGGATAAAATTGAGGCAATGGTTGGAAATGACCTTATTCAATCAAAATCAGAACAAAGTTTTTCCTTTCCCCTTCACTGAACAGTATTATCGTCAATAGTTTACGTGATTAGAAATCGAAACCCATGAAACTAAATTGCATTTTAAACTTCACAATTCCAAACGTGTAAAAACTTGAAAAGTTCAGATTCTAATTTACTTCAAACACTATTTATGCTTGGACATAAAATAATTGTAATAAATAAAATATAAAAAATAGTAAATGACAATTTTATTTATTATTTTTTAATAAACAATATTAAGTTCAGTCAATATTTATAAGAGTCTTCGTGGTTGGATCCAAGAGAGTTTGGCTTGTATTACAATTCTTACAATACTATACTATTGCTAATGTTTCAACTGTTTGAAGAAAGAATCCAATTGTTCAACATGGAGAGCTTTAGGATATTGATTTGAATTGAAAGTCCATATAAATTGATTAAGGCATGTTTTTAATATTAAAAAAATAAATTATCAAAATTAATATGAATTATAATTTTATTGCACTCCACGAGCAGAGGATTGTGTTGGTTGTAAGAGATGTGAATCCACCTGCCCAATAAATTTCTTGAGTGTCTGAGTTTATTTATGGCATGAGGTGTCTGAGTTTATTTATGGCATGAAATAACTCACAGTATGGGTCTGGGTTATTGATACGTTCGAGAAAACTCTACTTGAATCTATAATAAATGATAATTTTGTCTACTCTAAAATCTTTTAATGAAGGGCAAAAAATTCATTCAACATTTCTAAAGGCCCTCCTGTTTTTAAAATAGTAAATAGATAGTTACGTAACAACCATCCAAACTACTTGAGAAAGCATAAGTTACTACAAATCATTATTACACAAATCATTATTACACAAATCGGAAAGCCTTGTAAAATCCTCATAAAGTTTTGACTGACATTATTAGGGAGGAATAATACAGAGCAAGATGCGAAATAACATAAAATATATAGAAAACAATAGCTTAAGCATTAGAGCGAATCAGACAGTACTGCAATAAGCCTCGAGACCATGGCCAGCTTTAGATCCAGACATAACATATTTATAATATCCGCTCATGTTATAGGGCTTTAAGAGTAAAGGGTGTTCTTCATCCACTAATTCTTTTGGAGGCTCAACAGTGTAATCAGGTACTGGTGCTGAAAATATCTGCATAGAGTACCTATCAGTGTCCTCTATTGTGACCCTATGCATGGGAGACTGCACTCGACCATTTGTCCATGCCTGTATAGATTTATACAAAACATATTAATTCAAATTGATTATGGTGCTATGACGTGTAATGTACCTTTTTTTAGCTTTAGTGTTGCTTCCCCTGAGGAGGTTAACCAAATAGTTTTGCATAATGGTTTTACTAAGGCAATTTGATGTTCTATATACCTGATTATAATTTATACTCAATCTGTTCTACTTTTTTATTGTAAGATCTAAATTATGAGTGTTAAAATTCTTAATTTTGATTATGAATTTAAACACAGTTCCTATAGGCTTTTAAAATAAAAAATACATAAAATATTAGGATACTATATAAAATTACCGTAAGCCAGTGTCAATTATAACTCAAAATATTTATAAAATATTTACAAAAAATCGTGAATAAAGAAGAACCTCTTTACTCCCAAATAGTAATAATAATTGAAATAGAGGAAATGACATTTTTGTGGTGCATAAGTAGGAACATACATAAAGGATGTTTGGATTGATTTTTTCAGTGCATATTTGCCTAAAAAATGTATTTAAAAAAGGTGAAAAGATGCTTTAAGCATTTATTTTTAAGCAAAACAAAATACAAAAATAAACTAAAAGCGTTAAAAGTTGAGTTAATTCCACTTATGGCTTATGGCTTTAACTTTTAGCTTATAAGGTACTTATTAAAAGCCAATCCGTAATGATTCACTTTTGTAAGGAAAGAAAAATAAGGTGCAAGTACCCACGACTACTTATCTGCTTAGTTACCCAAATTTAGTTAATTTAATTTCATTTTAAATGGAAAAAAAATTATTCTAAACTAAGGATTTGTATCAATTATCTATAAAAAAGTTTTAAAAATTACTATATGGATTGATAATTAGGGAAAGCCATTAGAATATATCTACTATTGTAACCAGGGGCAAAGCTAGAGAGGAATGACGAGTTTCGAACCTTTATTATATAACTTCCATTTAACTAACTACTCCATTTGTCTTATAGAATACGCATACTATGTGTAAATTATTTGTTATAAGATGAGAGGATTAGAAATATATTAATTAGTTAATTAATTAATATTATTTAAGAATACGGGGTCTTCACTTTTCTTAATTAAAGAATAACCCTTGAAGATTTTTATTAAAAATACCTAAAACTTGGATGACATAATGTTATAAAACCGTTTGACCAAAAAAAAAATGTTATAAAACCGAACATTTTATAAGAAAATCTAGTATCATTATCAATTAATCAAACACAAGACTTGGCATTCCAACAAACATCAAGAATTATCTTTATCTCTTTATTGTTCCTTTGTGTTAATGGAGTAAAAAAGATACTTACTTTGAAGGAATCTGCTGATAAGACGATGTAGGAATTTGGTGTAACATTGACCTTTGTCCACTCTCCATTTTTGTTAAGAAGTTCCAATCCAACTTGGTTTTGTTTTATTATTGACAAGAAGCCAGCATCTGTATGGCCAAGCAATCCTGATATTTTTCCATCTTCATTTTGAGCCTTGTAATGAGTAATCCGCAGAAAGAAAATGTTAGCATCAAAGAGTTCTTCAATATAATGTTGTAGCCCAAGACTCTCCAAAACCATCATTTTCACCATTTCATCCAATTCCACAAGTGAATTTGTGTAGGACGATACCATATTGCTGCCAAATCAATATTGCATAAGTTGAAAGTAACCATTACAAATTAGAGAAATAGTAATACAAAAGTGATATTAGGATGCATGAGAAAAAGATACTATTCTTAGTGACATAACTTGTTGACACGCACTTGATATAAACGTTCATGTCTTATAAGAAAAAAAATAAGAAATAGGCATAAGTTCCCTCTAGACTTGTCCTAAATACCAACTACACACTCAAACTTTGCGGAGATCCTATGATCCATGCACCATTTTAAAGTGGAATATATAACCCCCAAGTGCTAGGTGGCAACGAAAGTGTATTTCACTCTGTCAAGGAGAGTGAGAAGCCCAAAAGGTGTTAAGAATCATTTTCTTTTATCTTCTTCATTGGACTATGTTTTTCATGTATCACCTCTGCTATCACCTTTTCCAACGATATATTTCTCCCTTTTTCCTATCTCGTTTCTTCTCCAAAATCGGAATGGAAAAATAAACCACCACCCACAGTGGCGGATCCAGAATTTTTATTAACGGATATCAAAATTTAAATAAGTTAATATACGAAAGAATTAAAAGGACTCAACATATAGTATATACACATACAAAAAATTTTTTACCCATCAACATAATAAATTTTTCCCGCAAAGGGGTATACCCCTTCCCCTTCACCACATGTAGGTCCGCCTATGCCCACAACCATTACTTCTCACTGTTTCTATCCACCAAAAGCTGTTAATTTCTTCTTTGATGAGGACTAGCATAAGTCACCAGAAGTTATGGCTAATTTCATCAGAAAATGGTTTATTTCTTACACTTCTATATTTCAGGCCACGGCCATCAAATATAGGTGTTATGGTGCCACTGGTTATGCATCCATATTTTCTCCCCAATGTCTGGGGTTCGATTCCCCATGTTTTTTTAACTTTCTCTTTCTCTCTCTCTTATAACAAGTACAACAATTAAAGATATGGACTGTGACTAGTAGTACTCTCCTACGTGATTCCCCATGCTTTTTTAACTTTCTCTTTCTCTCTCTCTTATAACAAGTACAACAATTAAAGATATGGATTTCTCTTTCTCTCTCTCTTATAACAAGTACAACAATTAAAGATATGGACTGTGACTAGTACTACTCTCCTACGTGGGGCTTCTCTTATTCTTTTCTTTTCCCCTTTTGTTTTATAAATAATCCCTCCTATCCTATTACTTTCTTTTTGTTGTTGTTTCCACCTGCAAATTATTTCCATTAGATCTTATTCCATGAGAAATTTAATTTTGATAAAAACTTTAATTGATTTTTGATGATACTACATTTATTTATATATATTATAAAATAATTTGGATAAATTTTTATCAATTTTTGAAAAATTAAATAATTATTTAATAGATCTTTTCAGTTAATTATTATAAATTTTTGTTGTGCAAGGAATTGCTATAAAACATGACATTTAAGATGAAGGATTGTTGGAAAAAAATAATTTAGTCAAACAAAAATATATAGCAACGAAGCTATTATTCAGTAAATTTTTAATAGACACCTTTTCGAATATATGTATGTATGTATGTATGTATGTGTGTGTGTGTATTTTTTTCATAATATATAGAAATTTAAACAAGTGTGAAAAAAATAACTAAATTATTTCTAATTTATTTTTCTATTCAGAAAAAAAAAGAGCTTACTAAACCTACCATACTAACAAAAATCTTCTCGACCCGACCCGCTTTTCCTATTCGGTCTTTGTAGCTAAAGATAGATACCAAAATTGGCACCCGTAACCTTCAAATCCTGGATCCGCCCCTGGTGGCGGACCCAGAATTTTTGTTAACGGATATCAAAATTTAAACAAATTAATATACGAAAAGAATTAAGAGGACTCAACATATATATTTTTACCTATCTACATAATATATTTTTATACCCTTCACCACATGTAGGTCCGCCTATGCCCACAACCATTACTTCTCACTGTTCCTATCCACCAAAAGCTGTTAATTTCTTCTTGATGAGGACTAGCATAAATCACCAGAAGTTATGGCTAATTTCATCGGAAAATTGTTTATTTCTTACACTTCTATATTTCAGGCCAAGGCCAGCAAACAACAACAAAAAAATTAAAACATACCGGCAAATCAGTTCCTTCCAATACTTTAACTTTTCACAAATTAGTGAGTTTAAAAGAAAAGTAAAAGATAAAGAAAGAAGAAAATGGTATCCAGCAAAGGTTTTCAGTATAAACGGAAGTACCTAAGTTAAGAATTAGAGGAATAAATAAGAAAGAAAAAAATAGGCATACCAATATTCGGGATTTCCATCAGGCCAAAAGGTATTAACAAATGTTTCAATACTTTCAGGGAGGAGCAAATCAACAGCACGCAGAGTCTCATATTTAAAGCGGGGAATCTTTCCTTCATAGCGTTTATAGGGTTCATCAAAGTATGCTCCCAGTTTGCTCTCCACAGGAACGACTTCTTTTTCTAAAGTATTAAATATTTTTTTTGGTATCTCATTTGGAACCTTATCATATATTGCTTCAAAGTAACCATATTCTTGTAATGCTTGGAAAACTTGAGCTTTTGTAGACTCCCATTGTGAAGTACCTGGTTTCAACCCTGGCTTGCAAAAATCTATGGAGGGAATACTCACTTCAGTGGTCGCCATTAGTGATGAATTTTGGAGTAATAGTTTTGAATATATCAAACTAGTTGGAAGAGTTATTGGTGATGCCCGCTATTCCCTTCCAGCTATTTATATTTATACAAATCAAACGACACTACATTAAATTTACAAAACTACCCATTAAACCCAAACATATGACCCACCATACCCATTAACTTTGATCTTACACAAAATACCCACAAACTAACTACAAACCATACCCATTTCATTTCAGCCCCCTTATCTTCTCGAAAATTGAGCCCAATAAGCCACTTAATTGAGCACAGCAGGCTAGACTGTTTCCACTCTTCTTTCGTTTCTTTTTTTTTTTTTTCTATTTCTTTTCTAATTCAATTTTATTATTTCTAAAACCTTTCTTTTTTATTATTTCTTTTTCCTTAATATATTTTGATTCACTTTTTTTTGCTCCATTTATTCTTTTTTTTAATACCGATAAAAATAAATTACGACAGTATATACTTTCCTTTAATCTTTTGTTAATATATTATTTGTTTCCTTTAGTTATTTTTTCTTCTTCTTCCTCTTCTTTATTTTTGTTTGTTTCATTATTAAGTGATAAAAGATAAATAATATAGTATAAATTTTCTTCTTTCTTTTATTTTTCTATTTTTGTGTAAAATGATATAACAAAATATAATTTGTACAATATACCTTTTTATTTTTTATTTGCCCTCTTCTTTGTATAGTATTTATGAAAAATAGTTGATATGGTGTACATTTCTTTATTTTAGTAGATTTTTTTTAATTATGAAAAGACGTTACTGATATTATATATCTTGTTTACTTTACTTTTGTAACACCAATACAATATATATTATATACCACAGAAGTATATAATTATATTGGACTTCGATACTATAGTATACCAATAAGGTATAATGTATACCATTAATATTATAATAGAAAATTTATTTGTGTAATATGTCAATAATCTATAATTTTAAATTATACTATAGACCTTTCTATTACCATTCGAGATATTCACTAAGAAATAAAACGTATATCAAAAGAGTATCACACGGTATACCAAAAGGTTTTTTTTTTTTCAAAAGAATAAAATTTGACATATTGATTTGTTCGATAGCAACTCACACATTGATCCAAAACATAAAGGTGTATATCAAAAAAGTATACGGTATACCAAAAAGTTATGCCGAATTCAAAACAACAAGATTTAAAATATTTATTTGTTAGATAACAACTCATGTTGATCCAAATACTAAAAAAAGTATATACCGAAATAGTATATTAAAAAGGTACACTGAATTCATTAGAACAAAATTAAACACTAAATTTGTTCGATGGCAACTCACACTTCCATCTAAACACAATAGAGGGGTGTACCAAAAGAGTATACGCTATACTAACAAAATATTGAATTCAAAACAACAAAATTCGAAACGTTAATTTGTTCGATTGCAAGTCATACTTTGATTGCAAACACAAAAAATGTGTATAGTAAAAGAGTATACTAAAATGTATACTGAATTCAAAATAATAAAATTCGAAACATTAACTTGTTCGATAGCAACTCACATTTCGATCCAAACAAAAAAAAGGTGTACACCAAAAGAGTATATGGTATACCAAGAGGTATACTGAATACAAAACAACAAAATTCAAAAAATTTATTTGTTCGATGACAACTCACACTTTGATCCAAAATGTAAAGGCATATACCAAAAGAGTATACCAAAAGGTATACTGTTTTTTATTAGGAATGTTATATGATTAGAATATTAAAGGAAATTAAATACAATTTGTGGTTAAAGTGTTGAACCAGAAGCTTGTTCACATAGAGCTATGAAGAAGTGCAATTTACTACAATCCGAATTAGAGGGTGGGGGCTCTTTCAGCTGCTCCGCCAATGACGTGAGCAAGTTCTTGCCGAAGGGGTCACTCAAATAGGCTGCCAAATTCTCAACAGGACCCTGCCATGTCACATATACTTAATTGAAGAAAGGATGCAGGGAAAATATGGCTAGTCTTTCATACTTGATTTCTTTTTTACCTTCAATATTGCAGTCTGGTCTGGATCACTTGCAAGGCTTAGAGGATGAAATAGACCATCTGGGTGAAGCTTGTCCTCGAAATCCAAGCCATTAGTGATTTTGTAATACTCAGCACCACCAACAAGAACAACCTCAGCGACGACATCAAGAATAAGATTGATGGGAATGTTCTTTCCGAAGTAATTCAATGTGTTCCCATCTAGAAGTAAAACTTTAGTCTTAGACCAACCAACTTCAGGACTACAGGTATACTGAATACAAAGCAACAAAATTTGAAACATTAAGTTGTTCGATAGCAATTCACACTTCGGCCCAAACACAAAAAGGAGTATAACAAAGATTATATGATGTACCAAAGAGTATATCGAATTCAAAACAGTGGAATTCGAAACATTAATTTCTTCGATATCAACTCATATTTCAATCCAAACACAAAACTGTGCATACCAAAGGAGTATACGGTATACCAAAAAGGTATATTGAGTTAAAACAATAAAATTTGAAACATCAATTTGTTCATAGCAACTCATACTTCGACCCAAACATAAAAAGATATATACCAAAAAAGTATACCAAAAAGGTATACTGAATTAAAACAACAAAATTTAAAATATTAATTTGTCAGATAACAACTCACACTTTGGTCCATAACGTAAAGGTGTATACCAAAGAGTATACTATATACCAAAAAGGTATACTGAATTTAAAACAACAAAATTCAAAATATTAATTTGTTCACTAGCAACTCACACTTCGATCTAAACACTAAAAAGGTGTATACCAAAAGAGTATATGGTATTGAAGGCGGCGCATCTATAAGCGTTGCTTCCATCAAATTCAGTTAAAAATTAAATTAAATTTAGAACCAAAATTGCAGAATCACTATATAAAATAAATTTATATAAATAAAAAATAAATTGGTATCTTTCAAAGAGAAACTTATCCAAGTATGGCATATTCATATACAGAGATGAGTTAACATTCTGTCTAAGACATAACCATGAGGTGTCCAAGATAAGATCCACCATTTATTGTAGAATCCCAACATTTGATGCAACTGAACATCACAACACTAATTAATTATTCAAATAGAACAACTCATAGTTCTACATAAACTAATGTAAAAATTGATGAAGATAAGAAATGTAGAACATTTCAAATTGCTGCTTCCATTAAGCATCCTATGAGCTTTAAAATGCATAATAAGAAGTTACTTTTCTTAGAAGAATGAAGAGATTTGAGAAAATTATGGATGATAAATTAAGAAGAAGGGATAGATTTGGGTAATTTAAGATTGGGAAATGGAAAAGAAGGAAGAGATTGGGGGGAATTAGGGTTGGTAATGAAAAAGATGAACAGAAGCAAACAGAAGATAAAAAAGAACATTATTGAAGAGATTGGAATATTGGGTAGACGGGTAATTATTATTGTTAAAATGGGTATCAAATCTAGAATAGGTAGATCGGGTAATTAGTTTTAGTTAGGTGGGTATAGAGGGTAAAAGTCTCTAATATCATTGCACATGGGCCGCTGACCATTTTGGACTTTGAATTAGAATTAAGGGAGAATTACGAATATATACAACCCTAACACTAAAATTACAAAAACATACCAACACTATACCACTTTACAAAAAATAACAATACTTTTCTTACATAATATATACAAAAATCATTAAAACATATAAATTAGGGTTTTAACCCTCTCCCTTGCCCACTGTTGCTCCGAAACTCGCCTCGTGTCGTGCCTTTGTGTGCTCAATCCAATCTTCAATCAACATCCAATCAATTCTTGCTCAATCAAGCTCCTAAAAGCTCCAAATGTACTGCACAACAACCTACACACGCACGACATAAAATCAGTATAAAATCACATTCACAAGCTACAAAACGAGTGCAAAACAAGCTCAAACGTGCGGCAATATTAAGGAAACCTTGGCATAAAATGCCAAACATCACCACCCCACACTTGAACCTTTGCTCGCCCTCGAGCAAGTCACATCTCACTTCCCATCCTAGGTAAAACAGGTCTGCCTATGACTATGGTTGATACCGACCATTGAACCAATGCACACATGACTACTATGGGTCCACAACATGCCAACAAATTATTAAAATCAAAAATATGAGAACAACCACCCCAAAATAGCTCAAGTGCACAAACTCAACTTAATGCAACCATGCTCCCACAAAATCACACCCATCTACTCAATCAAGAGCCATCAACTTTACCTACTTCATGCAAACCACGTGCCCTCACCAATATGAAAGAGAGTGCCCCCCCAAAGATCACACACAAAAACAAATATCATGAATAGAACGGGGGCAATAACAAATGAATCCACTCACTCTCATGAAAGGCTCACATGTCACACACAACGTACCATAGGCTTGCCCGTAGTGTAGGACTCCACTAATGTAGGCTCACTCCAATCGGGATTAACTAGGACTTTAGAAAGGTCGTAATGTAGGCTAAGGTGCGGGTAGGATACATATGGTAATAGTGACTACCTCCCTAAGCACTTTAATACATCACAACTATTTCAAATACAATTCTCAACAAGCCACCCAATCAACAACTATCACACATACACTACCCTTCTCAACAAGTAGCATATTTTCTTTTTAAGCACACACTAGCAAGGAAGGGATATCTTTCTCTCTTTTTTTTTTTCCTTCACAATTTTGCTTTTCAACATTGCTATTTTTTTCTTTTCTTTTCATTTCATTTTTTCAATTTCATTAACTTCCAACCTTGCCAATGCTTTTCACTACTTCACAATTTTCACAATTATTCCCCTTTATTAGCTCCACTCAAGAACCTCCCAACATCCAACCACAACTCCAATCAACATACACGATATTAACTAAAGTGCTTAAGGAGTAAGGGCCAAAAGAGTCAATTTAGAACAAATGGGTAGGCTTGGGGTGTGGGTGCCAACAAAAAGGGTCAATTCAAATCACAACAACAATTTTTCAAGGTATATATGTAAGGGTAGGCAAGTAAAAGAAGGCCTTGTATCATCTCCCGACTAGAGCAAACCTAGGATTTCGCTTTGCACACACACGGGGCAAGTTCTAGACATTAATATGCAACATGGAGCAAATAAGAACATGCCTCACACACACATTGCACATGGTCCACACAAAGAGGTTCCATCAACAACTCTCAACTAAGCTTCTAGAATCAAAAACTTGTTGCTCCCAACGCACACGCAAGTATACGTGGTCGACAAGTAATAAAGTGATAAGTAGAGTATCGTTCCCACGAGGACTATTTAGACTGAATTCTAGCAAACAATTTCTTAAAAACTATTCAGGGACCTTTTTCCAATGGTTGAGATTTTTACTAACTAAATGCAGTAATTAAAACAAGTAATTGAGATCAAGTAACAGAGCAAATTCTAAGTTGTTATCAATAAAAGATGACTGTCCCAGGTCAGAGTTACGAACAATCCAGTTGAGTTTTCCAGTTGATTCTACTTCTTGATTTCCTAGATTGCTAACTACAGGTTAATTGTACCCATGAAAACCTTTCGATTTTTCACGGTCTATGCAGGCTACTCCAATCCCTATATGTCTATGGGTTGAATCACGTGCACGCATTAACGAATTCTGTGATTAGTTAAGCTAGGCGAGCAAGTATATGTCTATCCTACTCACAAATTGGTTCCCCGATGCCCGAGTTCACAATCTAGCTCTACTCTTTCTTATTGCGTTCATAAATTCCCTCTTTCGAGTTCAATCTAAAAACCATAGATAGTGTTCAATTATCAGGCCTCAATAATCAAACAATTATGATCAAGAAAGAATAAACAATCCATAATGGTAAATCAATATATAGAAATCAACTTTCAAACATCAACCTTCATGTATTTACTCTAACCCTAGAACGAACAAACTATAGAATTAAAGAAAAGAATAAGAGAAAGAGAGAAAGCACTTGGTTAGAAGACATCTAGGGCTCCTCCCCTCTTCTCCAAAACTTGCTCCAAAGTCTAAACTCCTATCAAAAACTAAGTAAAAGAGTATTTATAGGGTTTACAAACACCTAGTAATAAGTTAGACCTAAGCCTAGACGAAATAGGAAGTTCCAAAACGCTCCAGGGGCGCTATAACGGGCGCCCCGCGCCCCCGAACGCGCGACCCAAGGCAGACCCCGTCAAACTTTGCACGCTATGGCTCCGTGCCGCGCAGCCAAACGCGCCAGAAGCTGGGCGCGGTGGCTGGCGCGGCGCGCCTCCTGTGGCGCCCAGCCAAACTGCTCCGTTCCTTGCTCCTTTGCTCGCTCGTGTCGTGCCTTCGTGTGCCCGATCCAATCCTCAATCAAAATCCAATCTTTTCTTGCTCGATCATGCTCTTTAAAGCTCCAATTGCACTACATAGCAACCTACACACACACGACATAAAATTAGTGTAAAACCACATTCATAAACTATAAAACGAGCGAATAAAATACTAAAACGTGAGGAAATATTAAGGAAATATAGGCATAAAATGCCAAACATCACCACCCCACACTTGAACCTTTGCTCGCCCTCGAGCAAGTCACCACTAACTTCCCAACCTAGGTAAAACAGGTCTGCCTATGACCATGGTTGATACCGACCATTGAATCAATGCACACATGACTACTATGGATCCACAACATGCCAACTATCTACCAAAACCAAAAATATGAGAACAACCACCCCAAAATAGCTCAAATGCACAAACTCAACTTAATGCAACCATGCTCCCACAAAATCACACATATCTACTCAACCAAGAGCCATCAACTTTACCTACTTCATGCAAACCACGTGCTCTCACCAATATGAAAGAGAGTGTCCCCCAAATATCACACACAACAATAAATATCATGAATAGAATGGGGACAATAGCATAGAAAGAATTCACTCTCTCTCATGAAAAGCTCACATGTCACACACGATGTACCATAGGCTTGCCCGTAGTGTAGGACTCCACTAATATAAGCTCACTCCAATCGGGATTAACTAGGACTTTAGAAAGGTCGTAATGTAGGCTAAGGTGCGGGTAGGATACATATGGTAATAGTGACTACCTCCCTAAGCACTTTAATACATCACAAATATTTCTTCACAATTCTCAACAAGCCACCCAATCACAACTATCACACATACACCTTCCCAACAAGTAGCATTTTTTTTTTAAGCACACACTAGCAAGGAATGGACATCTTTCTCTTTTTTTTTTTCGTTTCCACAATTTTTTCTTTTCAACTTTGCTATTTTTTTTCTTTTCTTTTCATTTCATTTTTCCAATTTCATTAACTTCCAACCTTGCCAATGCTTTTCACACTACTTCACAATTTTCACAATTATTCCCCTTCATTAGCTCCACTCAAGAACCTCCCAAACTCCAACCACAACTCCAAAGTAACAACACAATATTAACTAAATTGCTTAAGGAGTAAAGGGTCAAAAGAGACAATTTAGAACAGATGGGTAGGCTCGGGGGTGGGTGCCAACAAAAAGGGTCAAAGAAATCACAACAATAATTTTTTTCCAAGGTATATATGTGTAAGGGTAGGCAAATCAAAGAAGGCCTTGTATCATTTCCCGACTAGAGCAAACCTAGGATTTCGCTTTGCACACACACGGGGCAAGTTCTAGACATTGATATGCAAACATGGAGCAAACAAGAATATGCCTCACACACACATTGCACATGATCCACGCAAAAAGGTTCCATCAACGACTCTCAATCAAGCATTTAGAATGCAACTTGTGGAAAATTAAGCACTCATGCACAAAGGTTAACAATCAAGTCAAGCAAGCGGACTCAAGCATCTCAAGGGGGTCATTCCATATTTTTTTTTAAGCATGCATCTCAATTTAAAACCCAAGGACACCACAAATAGCACATGCAATTAAGTTCAAGTCCACCGGTATCAAACAAATCAAAGGCACCTAGCATTCTACCTAGTTCCTTCATCTAGGGCTACCTATACTAACAATCCTAATCCTAAAAATAAAAAACTACCCCGGTTCAAAGGTCTCCCCGTGGAAAAGAACCGAGGCCATAAGAAAAACCACGGGGTGGATGACATGTACCACTAATAAAAACTAAAAGGAAAATCTTTTTGGAGTTTTTTCATGTTTTCTAATTTTTTTTCAATTTTTCATATATTAAAGCAAGAAACAAATCAAAATAAAGTCAAGTGACAAAGAAAAAATCCTAACGGCACATGCATCCCTAACCTCAAAAATAAATAAAAGGGTACGTAGTTCCCCACCCCACACTTAAACTAAGCACTGTCCTCAGTGCTAAAAATAAGAAAGTGCAAGCTAAAGAAAACTTCCCTGAAGACTCTAGTCCTTGGTGCTAGCATCCTCCAAGCTTCCGTATAGTATGAGGTACTCAGACTTCCCCCAATAGGTCATCAATATTAGGCAAGGGTGAGGACACCCCACACTTAGCCTCGACATTACATGAACCTGCAATCCAAGGAAAAACAAAAACTACGTGACACTACAAATAAAATAATACAAATACAAACTCGGGTTGCCTCCCGAGAAGCGCCTTAGTTAACGTCGAGGCACGACGAAGACAACTTCTTCACTTTTTCCTCCACCTTGAACTAATGAATTGAATCCCCAACTTTGCCTCAAGTTTACAATTATGGTATTGGGGTGGTGAGAAAAATATAAAGGACCAAGTAACCATTGTCGCATTTTGCACTTCTTGGCCTTTAAATGAGGGATGTCGTTTTGTCTCCTTGGCATCACAAACTCTAAAA